>JAMXDD010000008.1:10170333-10531064 GCA_024733475.1 Syzygium grande
ATGTTTGTACTTCGTTCAGTTACGTATTGCTAGCTAGCATTTGGAATCTTTGAAGAAGCCGGCGGTCGGGATCGACTTTGGGTTTGACATTAATGAAAATCTTGAAACTATTTATCCTTCCCAAATTGCCCTCATTCAAATTTCAATATTCCAATTTTGCCCACATTACTATTCATCTTCCTCATCCTTGAGGGTGGTGAGGCCGGTGGCGACCTCCACCCAGGCCTGGGCAAGAGCCCAGTGCAGGCGGCCACAAAATATTTGTTGTCGCTGTCGAGGAACCTGGCATGGCGGATCGCTCGGCGACCTCGGCCAATTTTCACCCCCTCATGGGCCCTCAGAAGATGAATAGTATAGAAACAAAAATCGGAATATTAAAATAAAAGTTGCCAAAGTCTTTTGCAAAAAAAAATTTACCAAACACTACTTAAGCCAAAATAACTTTACAAATTTTTTTTTTACCAAACACCACTTACATTTTCCCAAGTGACTTTCTCAAAAAAGTATTTGCGTTTCCCCAAATAATAGCATTTGAAAAGCCGAACCAAATGAACCCATATGACATATAATCCTGGAAGCCCTTGTGCCAAAGTTAGCATTTCCAAAGTTTTTAACTTGATGCTACTCCCACCCGACACTTGCTTTTCGGCATTTTCGAAATGTTATTAGGGAGTTGAACGAATTTTTCTTCTTTTCCCCGCACTAATATTTTCGTATCCCTATTTTGCCCTCACTCTACTATCCATCGTCTCTATCCCTAATCCAAATGCATCCACCGCCGCTCAAATTCTGGTCAAAGCGAGCCCAAAAGCCGGCAATCGCGGAGGGTCGAAAGTATACGTAGGATCGAGGGTCGACGGTCACGCGTCCACAAGGCAAGATCTGTAGGGTTGAAGCGAGATTTGACGATCGAAGTCGCCCTGGTTGCGCGAGGCTTGCCAACCGTCCGCCGAGGTCGCACGACCCTTGGCGTCGCCCTGACCTGGCTTTTCGACAGTTTGATCCTCGCCATTTCCTATTGCTTTCCCTAGGTTCGCTTCCCACTATTTTATGATTCTTGACAATTTTCCTTCTCTCTGGCTTTTTCATTTATAAAATTGCTCTAAATAAAGCCATTTAGTCTAAAGCAAATAGTGTTTACAAAACACTATGCCTGCATTTCGTCGTCGGAAGAGGAGGTGCAGGAGATCCACCAGTGGATTGCGCTAGGATAGCTTCGAAGTTCTTGATGGCGATAGCCATGTGACGATAATTTCTCCTTTTCACCCCTCACCATTCGAAACACCATCACGCCGTGGTCGGAAGAAAAATCGGCGGGTCGTCGCCGTGGTCCCAACCCCGTGGCCGGCGAAGCAATATCCGTTTTTATTCGGGACCTCACCAATCCAGATGAAGTCGCCATATACCGGACAGGATCGTTCGTTATCCTGTTCGGGCTCAAATCCAACCGCCGAACGCAGCCTGTATCACATTTCCAATAGCCATGCGAGCATCGAGCAAAACCTCATCCCTAGCGCACCCTCGCAAGGCCCAAGGCCCAAGAAACCAACGCGCCGAACTAATAAGGCCCAGGCCCAAGGCCCAAATAGCCGAAGCTTAACCGACGCCCCTCCAAAAAAAAAAAAAAAAAAAAAAAAAAAAAAAAAAACGCAGAAGCCAGACAGAAACCACCTTCAAACGGAGGAGGAGGAGGAGAGGGAAGGAAACGAAAGGAAAGAAAGGAAGGCAAATTCCTCTCTCTCTCTCTCTCGAATCTCCTCCGACACAAGCTTGCTTCCCTCCATAGCCAAACAAGCTTCAGAAGCGCGAAACCCTAAGCGCCCCTCGCCACGCGCAATGCGTGCCCCTCTCTCAAAGAATCCTTCCGATCCGTATAAATTTCCCTTCCCCCCTCCCCCCAACCCTCCATGGGTTGATCGCGGCGACGCTCGCGAGCCAACCCATCGTCCCTCCCAAGTTCGGTCCCTCCCGTCCCCGTCGCGGCGGTTCCCCGTCATGTCTCGCAGCGAGATCATCGTCGGCGTCTACGGCGGCCGCGGCTGGGAGGAGGAGGACGGCGGCGACGATGGCGACGGTTCTCTCCGGGGGAGGATGGTCTGCAAGCGCCGGTCGTCGGTGTCGCTGCCCTTCTCGCCGCTGGCGATGGTCGGCGGCCGCGGGGGGTTCTCCCGGAAGAGCTTCTCGTACAGCCAGCTCCCTCAGGAGCCGCTCAAGCTCTCCGTCCTCAAGTTGGACGGCTCTTGCTTCGGTAACTCCCTCCCTCTCCCCCCTCTCCCTTTTCGCCGCGGCGGCGGCGTGTTCATTTTACGCCCGTAGGAATCGGCTCGAAAAGGGGGGCGGAGCTATTGGGCGGCGACGCAATGTGGGGGCGTCGGCGGGGTTGGCGGGAGGGACTCGAAGCGATTTTGAGCTGTGATCGCCGAGTTAGGCGCTAGGCGCGTTTCGAACATGAATGTGGAGCTTGGTTTGCTCTGCTCTTTAGGTTTCTCGCTATCACCCCGTTGTTGCTTCGTATGGTTCTAAGAAAGGTTGCGCATTTCGTTTGAGAACAGTCGCGTTTTAAAATCGAGAGAGATGCAGGTCCAGCTTTTCTCTTGCTGGGAAACTTGTCTGACATTTCTTACGTTGTCTTCTGTTTTTTTCCCTGAAGATCGCTTGAAAGGTGGGGGCGGTTTGGAGATATGTGAGTTGTCAATGGCATTGTGATCAACCTAATTAACATTCGTATTGGAGTTACCGAGGACATCGATGATGTATTTACCCCTTAATGTCCCGCTGTCAATTTTTCGCTTTGTTTGGCCGCTGAGAAATTTCCATGAAATTAACCAGTTGTATGAACAACGCATAACTTCAGTAGAGGGCTTGTGAAGAAATAAGACTCAGAGGAAATGAGTTGCAGTTGATACTTGCTCTACCATCTTTGTATTTCTGTGATGTCGGAAATAAGGGAAGGAGAAGGAGAGAGTTGTTCATGCTCGTTGTATATAAAATTTGGTCAATTTGATATTTAAGGAGTTCAAAGTACCTATTTAATTTTGGTCCACAGATATCGAAGTCATGAAAATGGCAACCGTGTTGGAGCTGAGGGAGGCAGTAGAACATGTTTTCAGTTTCATGCCGAAGAAGGGACGGGCAAGATATCATGGTATGATATTTCTCCACGTTATAAAAACAGAAAGAGTTTGGCATCTCACGGCTAAAAGTAGCGGTTGATTTGTTTTGATAATCGTTAGTAGTATCGTTTTTCTCCTGACTGCTGCATCTATTCCCAAAACTCTTGCAGATTTTGGCAGCAGCTCTTTTATATCATTTTCTGATAAAACCTTTCCTGAACATGCAATAATCATCTGCCTTTTCTCTCATCATGTTTCTTTAGAGGCCAAGATTGAATATAGTTCACATTATCCACTTTGATTATATTTTATTTCTAGATAATATTCAGAAAAGCCACAATTAACATAATAACTATTTCTGTTGCATCTGTTTCGTATAGGCGGCATGTGTGGGGGCAATTTTGCTTATGCTACAATGGTCAGAAGCTAGTTACAGAGACTGATTATATAATTGACTACGGCATTAAGGATGGTGATCAGGTATGCATGGCTTCCTTCAGTTACTATAGGATATCTGCATTCAGTCGCATGAAACGTGCTTATCAGAAATTTCATGACTGTTGGACTGTTGTGTGTAGACATGTTCTTGGCAGCATCAATAGTTTAGTGTTCTTAGTTTAGTATCCCTGGTTTTTAACGCCCGTTCTTGTTAACGTTTCTATATTCCATTTTAAGCACAAGTATCTGAAGATGGTAACAGCATTTCCTATGGTGTCCTAAGACGAGCATTAATTTCTTAATCCAATGTACTCCTTCACGCTAATTATTCTGTTCTGCTGTGTAGCTTCATTTCATCCGGCATGTCTCAGGCGTCCCAAGCTCAACCAGAAAGAAATCTAGTGTCTGGCTTGCTGCTTCAGACAATCCAGGAGGTGAGATTTTCTTAATTTCTTTTTAGGTGTTCTACATATCCACTATCAGGAATTGAAGTCTGATCATGCTCCTGTGAAACTCATGAAGCATTCTGCTTATGCACTAGTTCTAAGCAATAAATTAGTGGTAACCGAAAGTGTGGTGCCTCTGTTAGACAGCAAATGCCCATGACATGGCTCTCAATAGACATGTCAGCAATTACCTTCTTAATCCAGCCCTCAAGCACACTTCTACGATGTGCTGCATTCCGTATAATGGGTCCTTAATCTAAGCTTGAAGATTGATCGTGTATTCATGACTAGGTTCCATCTATTCATTATGTTGATATTTTGACTCATCTGAATGGGGTGATTCCTAGATCCTTATCGAGATCAAATAGCTCTGAAAAGGGAGAAGAAACCAAGAAGGAGATATCGAGCAAGGGAATCTCCCACGTGACGAAAGAGGGGAGGATTTCAACAACGTGTTAATTCCACCGCCCAATTTTCTGCAGGGGTGGTTCCCTATTCTAGATTGGCCATGATAGAAGATAGAAATCGAGGCAAGGTCACGAGCTCAAAGTGCGTCGACGCCTTTTGGAGCAGAGTGAGGACGTTACTGGTGTTCTGCAGTGGCGCACCATATAGTCAGAAGGATTCATGGAGAGATTGAAGAAACTCAAAAAATGCGGCGAACCGTCTGTCCTCCGGCAGAGCCGGTCTGAGAACGGAGTCGTCGGTCGTCGAAAGTCGAACCTGTCTTGTTTGAACAAGCTGCCCTGGCATTGAGCTTGTAATGACTCGGTGCGCAATGTCAGCATTAGATATTGTTACTGATTGATTCCGACACGAGTTGATGTATCGTCCGAGTTGATTATTGATTCTCTTTTCTTCGCACTTGTTCTCCCGAGCCCCTTGGTGTAACGGAATCTCAGCTCGACCCTTCTCATTCCATAGACAATTTCGGAAGCGGGTACCTTGTACTAAACCGACGAATGGAGCGAAAGAAAACGGGTACTCTACTAAAACAGAACAGATTATGGATTGGAAAAATTCTTATCGGGTCCCCAATGGGAGGCAAGTGCCGGACAGAACAGATTCGAACCTCATCAATTTGGATGATGGAAACATTCTTATCGGGTCCCACGTGCGGGAAGGGATAGAAATCAATTTGTGTGGCTCTGTCCTCCTCCTCCTCTTCTTCTTCCCTTTTATCAACATCCCTCCCTCTCTCTTTCTCTCTCCAAAACGCAGTCGGCAAAGAACCGTCGCTAGAGAGAAAGTCTCGCCGCCGCCGCGGCCGTCCTTGGAATCGCGGCCATGGCCAAGATGATCGTGGCCTCCTCCTCCTCCTGCTGCAAGACCCACGTCCCACCTACCCTCTCCGCCTCAAAGCCCAAGCAGCAACCCCAAGTCACCCTCTCCGTCCCCAAGTTCAGGCTCCCGAAGCCCCTCGCCTCCCTCTCCCTCTCCGTGAAATCCCTGCCCCTCCTCGCCGCCGCGGCTCCTCCGCCCTCCTGGCCCAGCCGCTGCCGGCGCTGGCGGCGGGAGATCGAGAAAACGGCGCTGTTCGACTTCAACCTGACGCTGCCCGTCATCATGGGCGAGTTCCTGCTGCTGATGTTCGCGCTGGACAAGATCTACTTCTCCCCCGCTGGGGCGCCATGGACGAGCGGGACGCGGCGATCAGGGAGAAGCTGAGCAGCGTGAAGGACACGTCAGCGGAGGTGAAGCAGCTGGAGGAGCAGGCGGCCGCGGTGATGCGGGCGGCGCGGGCGGAGATATCGGCGGCGCTGAGCAAGATGAAGAAGGAGACGCAGGCGGAGTTGGAGCAGAAGCTGCTGGAGGGGCGGCGCAAGGTGGAGGCGGAGCTGCAGGAGGCGCTGGCCACCCTGGAGAGCCAGAAGGAGCAGACCATCAAGGCCCTCGACTCCCAGATCGCCGTCCTCAGCCAAGACATCGTCAACAAGGTCCTCCCCATCAAATGATTTTCACCATCTTCCGCTTTGCTCCACTCTGTAGTTGAAATCGATCATCAACGCCGGAGATTCTTCGCTCTGCATCTTTGAAAGAAGAAAAGGGAAAAGACTCTTGAGAATTGGGATGGATTTGGACGCAAGAATGTCTAGAATTCTTGAATTTTCTTATGTATCCGTGTAAAGAGATACTTTGCAAGTGAGTAATGTCAACCAGTTAGTGTACGCACAAACTTGTCCATTTCATGAATCAGCCCGGCACCCGATCCCTGGTCACGACCGCTCGAACATTGGACCGGGTGGTCGGGGGCGGTCAACTGGCTCGAAGGGCCAAAAGGGCAGGCCTAGCTCAGCAGGCCATTCCATCGTTCATACCTGATCAGCCATTCCATTGTTGCTCGATGACGCCTTTACATCCATGGATGAATCTGCCCGGCACCCTACCGTGGTCATGATGGCTCGAACATTGGACCAGGTTGTTGGGGGCGGTCGGGGCAAAAATGGGCAGGCCTAGCTTGGCGAGCCATTCCTTCTTGGGCTTGGTCTGCCGGAACCCGTTCATACCCGATTAGCCATTCCATCGTTTGCTCGATGATGCCTTTACATCCTTAATCGCGCTGTCTTTCTACTGCTTAGTCTCTGTATTCGATTTGGCTTTGCCAACTTGAAGTCATGATACGCCATAGATGATTAGGAAACGAGCCTGCAATATTAGAGAACATTGGAACGGTACAAGTTGAGATTAAGTCACTAGTCGATCTTCGTTCGCCCATTATTTCTTAAAGAAGGAATGGTTCTAAGATTTGGTGCCAAGAGACTTATATAGCTAGTCCTCGATCCACCTACCTGCCTTTGATCACGGCATGTTTAGTATCAAGAACTGCTCTTGAGTCAGAAGAAGAACGGGAAAGGGAAATGGAAGGAATGGAATATGCATTTTTACTTAGGGAAATTATCGAATATCATCGTTAGTTCTTATCCAATGCCACTTTCCATCCTGATTTTCAAACGGCAAAATTTTAAAAAATGACCTTGAACGGGCGCTCGCTCTCATAGTTTCTTTCGAAATACCCCCACGAGCTTATTCACTTTGACTCAATAACCCTCTTGAAATGGCTCATGCTTCTCCAAATTCCTCCCACTCTTAAACTTTGTTCTCAAATATCCCCGAACTCGATCACTTTAACCTACTAAACCCCTCGATTATCCTCCCCCCGTTGAAAATAATAGCCAAGCAGTACACACACATACAGTTTGACCCTTTTTCGCTGACATTTAGCTCCATAAAAGCACATTTTAATCATGCCACTCATGTGCACATAAAAAGCATTTTTTTTGTCAAAAAAGTACTTCATTTATTAAGTGCCATAATCAAAATAAAGATGTTCAATATTGAAACATAAAAGATCCCAAAAGGGTTGGGGGTTTAGTAATCCAATTAGAGGAGAGGGCATTTCTAGGAAGGGCTTTGGCGATCCAATTCGCCATGTGATTTGCTTTTCGCAGACGGTGAATTAACGGAGTGCTTTTAAATTGGACCAAACTCCATTTGCAATCCTCCCGGATGCGCCATGGGCTTGGATAAGTGCCTACTATAAGCCCATGTACCGATAAAAAGACTTAAATTTGCCCGAACTTTACACATCATGAAGAAAGGGCTACAGTCCTTGAGTATAGCTTAAAGAATTGGAGATGGAAATATTTCTTATTGCGAATGGGGAGGAGAGCGGTAATGAGAACGTCGTGGGCTGAAAGCTAATGCGGCGAACTTGTCGTGGTTTGATCCGGCGAGCGACATCGGGAGGTCCTCCGAGAGTGTCGTTGAACAGGGTCGTTCAAATCGGATCGAGAGAGCCTCCGGAATGGTTCTGCTTTGTCACCTTCTTCTTGGGCTAGCACCTTCTTGGCTTCTGCTGTGGTTTTACAACAGCTTGCGATCGTAGGCCTCCATGAAATCTTCTCCACAGCCATTTGGTGAAAAAAGTTTCTGATTGGATTGATCCATGAACTTCAAAACCCGCACTTCTTGAATGTGGACACTAAGTAATCATCATAATCGTCTTGGCCTTGTTCACACGATCTAAGCGACTTGTCTCCATTGCAAAATTTAGGTTAGGGTTTGAAGAATTTTGCCCCAATTCCCCAATTTGGAGTTAGGGTTTGAAGAAATAAGCCCGAATTAGTTGATTTGAGGCTAACAAATGGGCCAAACAACAACGTTTAAGCACTATTTTCCTGACTTCATCTTGGCCTCGAGCCACGCCGGACGATTTGATGCCATGTTGAATTTTCCAGCCATGCAAATTGTCGATGGCACTCAAGTGATAGAAAGAAAAATGATAACACTCACATGAGTGTCATACAAAAGTTATGACATTTACCATGTTCTTATCCTGCTAGAACTGAAGAATTGTAAGAATTCCTAGTAAGTTGCTCTGATGTTCGGATAGGTACTTGCAATTTAGACAATATTGCAAATCATGGCACTTACTCGTATGTTTACGAGTATTTTCGATTTCGTAAATAGGTTCAAATTGTTAAGCTTTTTGCATAGAGAACATCTCAAATTTGGGTAATATCAGCTGGACAAAGTTTATGCTTGGACATGTATGGAATTTATCGATAGAACGAATCATAAGATAATAGGAATGCTTTAGAGAAATAGATTGGATTCGTCGACGGCCATTTTTTGGGATGGGCACGGGGACGGGGATAGGCGCGGCAGCGTGTGGTGATGGTGGAGGAGGTCGGCGGGCTGGGGCTTGTGATGGGTTTGGAAATTTGGAGGCTAGGGTGCTGTATAAGTAGAGAGCTAGGACGGTGGATTTATTTTATTTTATTTTATTTTTTGAAATGAGGACAACTTGATCATTTTACTCATGAGATTTTTGTTTTTAAGGATTCAAGTAATAATCTCAAAAATAGAGAATGGAAAGTGATACCAGAGTTACCATGACGGGCGGTACTTAATACATCTCCTTTTCATTACCATGCTTAGTCGTGTCGAAAAAGATAAAGACCTAGGGAGCTTGAACACATTAGAGTCATATAACATAGCTCAAAGAAAAAAAAAAGTTAGAAAGAAGAATAAGTAAAGTTGCATTTGAAATTTTGTTGTGAATTATGAAGTGATTTTAATACATTAATTCCAATGAGAACGTCCGATCAAGTCGAGGAATTTTCCGTCAAGCGTGAGAAAAAGAAATAGGGGTTGGAACCGCGATTTCATGAATAAATGAGCCTTTAATCTAAATATCATACGCAGCCATAGATATAGTGGCCATTCACGTATTCTGACGGGACGAATTCAATGCATCCTGTTATCCTACGGTGTTAATACAACGATAATTGTATGGAATTTCCACGAGACCTGGAGAAAACCACAATCAAAATAGGTCGTGAATGTCAGTGAGTGAAGGATTTCGTTTAGGATAAGCGGTATCTATGTCGGTCGAATGATATTCTAGGATCAAAAGGACAATTTTAGAGGGTCGTATTACGTTATACCGAGCCCAACGAACAAAGATATATCGAGATGAAAACCCATAAAATTTCAGAGAGTGTTCCCTCTCTCTGGAGAAGACAAAAATATGGGGGCGAATTAAGGGAGTGTGGCGTGTGAGCATGGGCACGTTAAAATAAGGAACACATCCGCAGTGTTGGACCTAAGCATGTCCTTTGAAAGATTTTATAGAACCATTGCCAATTATTCTAAAGTCTAAGCAGTTACATTAAGGCGTGATTTAATATTTAATTATTCTAACACTCCCTCTCACACTTAGTATGATTTTTTTGCCTAGTACTAAGCGTGATATATTAATTGGAGAGGCAAATGGAGCCTAAAAAGATTCGAACTCGAGACCTCTAGTTTTGATACCATAAAAGATTTTATGGGATAACTGCTAACTGTTTTAAAAATTTGAACTGTTAGATTAAGACGTGGTTTAATATTTAATTATCCTAACATCCTTAAAATGCTTCATCTTGGTCCTCGTCTAGATCTTGGAATCATCGATATGTAAAACATTCTATAAAGTATTCCCTTTTTCTGGGGAAGATAAAGATATAAGAGGAATTAAGAGTGCAAGGAATGCAGACACTAGCACGTTAAAATAAGAAATGCAACCATGAAGCCTGCTGTCCCTGTATATCAAACGGACAGGCTGAGGAAGCCCTCATAGGAGCGAAAGAAACCTTCCTTAGATGAGATTACTTCTTAACCGAATACTAAGAATCCAAATGAATTCCCCGGTTTTTACTATACTTAGAGATGAAACTAGCTTCTTGTTCATTCTTACATTAGACGTCCTATTAAGACAAATCACAAGTCTTTTTAGGTGTTGGAATCTTGAGAGACGAAGCATCAAGTTTCGTCCTTTTTCCACTCGCGGTGGCGCTGAAGTATCTTCATCCCCTAGAGAGTCAAACGCTTGCGAGACAAATCTCTCTATCTCCCCCCCGTTGAGTACTCCGAAACGTAATCGTCCCCAACTTCGCTTCCTTCCTCCGTTGTCTTCTTTCGAACTCCAGCAACACGAGACACAAGACAGCAGAAACAAACGAACGAAACACCAGCAACATCATTCCGACTTTCGAAGGGAACTGAGGATTCATCACGGAACGTGGCTAAGTTCCTTGCACGAAGAGGAGAATATCGAGCCGTGAACAGAGGGGAGAGCGCGAGGCCAAAAGTCAATGCACAGGTTGATTGAGCAACAAGGCTAGATGTGAGGGGTCAACTTTAGTATAATATGATTCGAGCTGCGATTATGTATAACCATCTATCATAAGACATTATAACACAATACGATCGCTACTTTGTCTCACCAAGCCTGTCATGTGTAGATCAATATTTTAAGCAATATTTTTCTATCTAAATATGAGGGCCAGAAATTTACAATTCCGTCCGATTGCAGAGCAAATGCGAACTCCGTATGACATTTTTAAAAGTGCGCATATTATTTCACACGTCGCTATTTATGCATTTGGAAAGACCCTAAGTGTCCATCAATTCGAGGTCGAATTAAAAAGGACAAAAGCCGAGAATTGAAAGGCCGGCCCTAAATGCATCCCTCGATTTCGTTCCAATTTAGGAAGGCCGCAAAGCTCGTGACCCCGATTTCGCAGCTGCAAAATTAAATACCGGGGGAAAAAAATTGAAACGCGGGGGAATTCCTCCTCTTTTTTTTTCGGGAAAACGGAAAAGAAAAGGAATATCGCAGAGCACGATCGCAAATTTTTATAATTATTTATGCCCCGATTAATTGCGATTTTTTCCTCCGTTTTCGTTTTCGCAGCCTCTTTTTTCTCACCATTAAAAGCGCTTCTTCTCTCTCTCTCGCTCCTCGTAACTACAGTACAGTCTTGTCAGTTTTCAGAAAGCTCTGGAGAAAAATCGTACAACGAAGAGCATCCGCACGAGCTCCAGGTCGAGCTGCTTGCTTTTCTCCTCTCTTCTCTCTCTCTGATTTCTTGGTGTTCAGACGGTGCTGGTGCTTGGTTCTGCAAGGTTCGTTCCTAACCGCTACGTGTCACGACGGCTCGTGGGGTTCCTATCTTTTTGTTGTTTCTTTTGAGTTGTCGGCCCTTCCTTGGTGGGGTTGCTTTTCTCCGTGAAGGGGAGTGGTACCTCGTGCTTCCGCTGTCCGAAATATGATCCGGAGCTTCGTGCTCTGTCGGATTGTCGCGCCTTTTGCGGGCTTCTTTCTTGATTGTTAAAAATCGGGACTTTCTGGGAATAGCGCGGTCACTCCGTCTCTCTGTTGACTCCCGTGGAGACCCAGTTGAGTTCGTTTGCCCTTTTGCAGTTGTTCTTTGTTCGGAGGGGTGGCGTGATGATGGTTTTTGGCTCGAGTCCTGTTTGAACTGTTTTGAATTTTCGAGGAGAAGGGAAGAGTTCCAAACAGAGCCGCGGAATTAGAACTTCTCGTAGCGTTGAGTTTTCTTTTTTGTTTGACTGATTTCTTGAACTGCGAATTTGGTGATTTTTTTTCCCGGTTATTGTTTAGATGGTAGCTTCTGTGCTGGTTCATACTTGAATTTGCCATTATTCGAACTTGTGGATATGATTTGTAGTCTCTGTAACCTCAGCCGACTGCAATTCGGATCTGTCTAAGTTCTTTCCGAGTCTGGACTCAGTTTGTGAACTTTGTGTGTTTTTGCGTAACATTAAAGTGATGATCGTTCCGGTCACCTGTGGAATGTGATCTTTATGTAGAGCTTCATCCCCGTTTCATCAAATGGGTCTGCTGGGTAGCCTAAGCTGATCGCCATACCTGGTCATTTCTGGGAGAATAACCTGTGGAGTTGAATCTTTTTCTCGTATAATAAAAGCTTAGTGCTTATTTGTTAATTGTTTTGTCAGCGATGCTTATTTGATGATTTTTCTGTCTCGTTGTAGAAGGAGGGATGGCCGAAAAAGTCGTAGCTGCTAACCCGCCCACTGCCGAACCTGCTGCTTTTGAGTATGAGTTATTTGAAGGCGATCCTGACCGCCTCAGGACTGTGGTGGCCACGTCAAACCAATCAACCCCATGGATTGACCCCACCACTATGAAACTTAGGCATAGAATTGGAAGGGGCTTGTTTGGTGATGTTTGGTTGGCAACTCATCATCAGTCAAATGGTGATTATGAGGAGTACCATGAAGTGGCTGTCAAGATGTTACATCCGGTCAAGGAGGATCATGCGAGAGCTGTGTTGGATAAGTTTGAGGATCTTTTCACCAAATGTAGAGGGACCGAAGGTGTTTGTTGGTTGCATGGAGTTTCTATTTTAAATGGAAAAGTGAGTTATGTTGGTTTTTATACGGTAAAAGCTGTCTTATATAGGTAGCCACGCTTTGCTGAGAATAATGCTCTCTCTATGTCTGCAGATATGCATTATCATGAAATTCTATGAGGGATCCGTTGGTGACAAGATGGCTCGTCTTAAGGCCGGAAAGCTCTCGCTGCCTGATGTTTTGAGGTGATTCACCCAAATTGAAAAGTACTGCATCTTTTAACACTTAATATGTGCTAATATTTGCCTTTTACAGGTATGGCATCGATTTAGCTCAGGGTGTATCAGAGCTGCATTCGAAAGGGATTCTAGTCCTCAACCTTAAACCTTGTAACTTCCTTCTTAATGAAAAGGATCGAGCAGTTCTTGGGGACATTGGTATACCATCTCTACTTCTTGGAATCCCATTGCCTAGCACAGATTTGACTCGCAGGCTAGGAAGTCCAAACTACATGGCTCCTGAACAGTGGCAACCAGATGAAACGGGTCCTATATCCTTTGAGACCCGATTCCTGGGGCTTTGGCTGTTCCATTGTGGAGATGCTAACTGGTCTTCAGCCTTGGTTTGGTATGTCTGTTGACGAAAATAAATAACTCAGTTGTAAGAAAGCAAGGAAAACCGTGGATCCCAAGTGGGCTTCCTCCTCCAGTTGAGAATGTTCTACTGGGATGCTTCGAGTATGATTTTAGGAGCCGTCCATTAATGACAGACATTTTGCAAGCATTTAAAAGGTACTCCTTAGGTCTTGTGGATCTTTCCAAGCATACTGATTGGTTCCCTTGGTTCATCTGACAGCTGCCATTTGTCTATGCCAATGTTTTTCATTTTTATCTCGTAATGAAACTTTTATCTATGGATAAGCACGTGGACAAATGAGTCAGGATTTTGAAGAATGAATCTGGAGTTGCATTGGATGATATTCACGGTTGGTCATTGTCACGTGTGCTGCTGTTATTTGCAATTCGGTCTTTTGCAATTTCGGGGTTTGAATTGGTGGCTGTGTTTGTTGACAAGGTTCTTTGGTTGTTTTATTTGTGATATTAAAGTGGTGAGTAGACTTAAGATTTGCGTTGTTGCTTAACTAGTTTTTTTCTCTCTTCTAGTGTTTTAAGGTTTCAGTCCATTGCTAGTTTATACAAATTGATGTGCTAGTTTCACTTGCAGTTAAAAGTGGCTTTTGATTTTGCAGTGCACAAAATGCGGACTATAGTGAAGCAGGATGGAGAGAGATTGGGAGTAGGGTTGGCAAAACGGGTAGCCTTGGTTACACAGAGTGGTTTCTTTCAAAGGATCAGCTCCAAGTGGGTGATACCGTGCGTTCAAGAAAGCCATTGAAGTCATGCAAGCTAGAAAATATGGATGTCCCTGAAGGAGTGATTGTGGGTCTGGACCGCGACACAGATCGAGATGGCTTTGTGCTGGTAAGGGTTCACAGCATCCATGACCCCTTGAGAATTCACATCTCAAAATTGGAGCGAGTCACTCATGGCCTGGCTGCTGGAGATTGGGTGCAGTTGAAGGTGGAGGACAAGAAGCACTCGTCTGTGGGCATTCTCCATTCCATTGACCGGGATGGAAGTGTCACTGTCGGATTCATCGGGATGGAGACCCTTTGGAAAGGAAGTTCTTTGGATTTACAGATGGCAGAATCATACTGTGTAGGCCAATTTGTACGATTGAAAGCCAATTTCCTTAGCCCTCGATTTAAGTGGCCACGTAAAGGGAAGGCACTTGGGCCACGGGGAGGATATCTTGGATCTCACCGAATGGGTGCCTCATTGTGAAGTTTCCAGGGTTATTGACATTTGGGGACGAATTGAGTAGCTTCATGGCCGATCCAGCGGAGGTGGAAATGGTCACCTTTGATACCTGTCCTGGGATTGTGAAGAAATATCAGCACCTTGAGGATTTTCACTGGTCAGTGAGACCGCTTGTTATTGCCATCGGTCTATTCACAGCCATGAAGCTCGGAACTTTCGTCAGCAAGAAAGTGGGAAGATCGACCGTCAGAAAGCCACACGGGAAAGAGAATCACGGCGACCGTCAACAAGTGGATGGCCATGCGGCAAGTAATCCAGCTTGGCTTCCGCCTCCGGTGGCCAACATGCTTTTCAGAGAAGGCGTCAGTGCCGGTGCTCAGTAGCCGTGCCCCTGCATTGTGAATGTGATTATCGCCGCTACTTATGCAGGTCAGCCAGGGTTTACCTTATGAAATGATGATGATGTCCTAGGAGACAATATCGTTGCATATAATTGCTTTGCTTGCAAATGGGCAAGTCCTGGTGTCGAACTGTTGTCTTTTGAGCGTGTATATATTTTTCTTCTGCTGTCAATAATTACTTCGATCGATCCACAAAGGCCTTGCTCTCGATATATGCATGTGGGTGTGGTGGGGCGTAACAACCCCCTTTAGTCAAGCAGGCGCATGGACCACCCTGCGATGAGGTATCCTGTTTAGGGAGTTCACAAATGAGCCATGGCTATGCCGAAACCGTCTTGTTGCAGTGCTTAGTCCGCCTTAGTAGTTTGCTCGGCTCGACCCATTGACATGAGGGGGCAACATAGAAATCGATAGCTCAGGCCATATGTCGGCCCCCTGTGTGGTTCCTTGAGGACCATCGAGCATAGTATGTGCTGTGCCGAGCCAACATGTGGGTTTGGCGGAGCAGTGATTCACTGGCCATCACCACAGCCGCAAGTCCTTTTAGCCACGCATGTCCTTTCAGCCCGTGGTCGGAGGATTCAACATGTTACAGTGCTGCCCACATGTGGCCATTCTCGGGATTGTGTATCGCCGGGCGTGGCCTGACCCATGGATGGCTCTTCCATCTTGTGACCTCCTTCTGCTTATCATTCGTGATCACAATCATTTGTTAACTAGATTCTGCTTGTTTACACACTGGCTAAGTACAGGGAAGAAATAAAGAACCTCGATTCTCCATGGATGGCTCTTCCAGCTTGTCACCCGACCTGCTTCTCACCTCCATCTGCTAATGAATCGCCATCATCACAACCCTTTTGGTGTGAAGGTTTTTCCACTCGATCAATCTTATATCACAGCACCACCAGAGAATTAATGAATTGAGAAAGGTTATAGAGCTTGCTTGATAACTCAATTTATTGCTGAAAATTAAAAAATTGGCACTCAAATTGAGAGGTTACACTTCTTTGATAACCTCAAATTAAATTTAATTCAAATGATTGCAATTAAGCTAAAAACCCACTTGATCCGATAAGTAGGAATGGTTTCCTAATTTGTTCGGTAAACAAATAATTGACGATAATGAGATGCTTGCCGAATATATTGATAAAATCTACTATCATTTTGTTTATGTTTTGTAAGAGATTGATCATATTCTGTTATTAATTTTCAGTTCTTATAAAAAAAATATCTTTATTGATTTGGTATTTAAATTTTCAGCACCTAATTTTAAGTTTTGCCAAACGGGCCCTAAGTGTACTTTTTAAATTCTTCTTTCAACTAGGTCCGGAGTTTAATGTCGTCTACGAAGATTTCACTCCTGAAGAAAAGACTGCCTGGGCCCACCTCAGGCCACCGGGCCCATCTAGAGCATTGATGTATTCTCGATTGGGCCTAAATTTTAACTCAAAGATTGATTTGTTTTTGGCCATAAATCAATGATATTGGGAGGAATTGAGTTTCAAACATTTTCACATTTTATCAATTGAGTCATCTGATCAAGTGTGACTAGAAATCGCTGCCGTGGACACTAGACGTCTTATGTGGCACCGCTAGTGCTGACGTGGATAATTTTTATTAGTATTTTATTATTTTTCGATTTTTTAATTAACTTTTATAATTTCTTTCTATGTTTCCTTTTTTTCTTTTATTTTATTTTCTTCTTCTTCCTCTGGTTGCTAGCCTCCTCGATGGCTGGCGAACGACCACAGGGGAGAGCCGACGAGGCTCGCCCTCGCTAAATCTGATGAGGGCCGTCCTCGCTGGCCTCGAGCGAGGGCCGTCCTCGCTAGATTAGCCCTCGCCTGCTCTTCCCTGTGGCTGATTGCCAGCCGTCGAGGAGGCTAGCGATCGGAGGAAGAAGAAGAAGAAAAAAAACAAAGAAATGGAAAAAAGAAAAAGGGGTTGAAAAAATCAATTCAGAAATAATAATATATTATTAAAAATTATCCGCGTGAACGCCAGTATGTCACGTCGGCCAAAATGAGAGTGGGTCAAAGTCGTTTCAACAAAGCAAAAAAAGGAAGCTGAATGAAATGTAATGTGCAACCGAGGTGTTATTCTGGAAGCCCCTTTTCTTGTAAATGTTTCGATTCAATTCAATCCCAACCGAGGTGTTCTCGTAGACCATGGAGAGAAGCCAGAACCAACAGCAGCAAAACCTCGACGCATCCCATTCTCTTCTTTTTCTTCAAGCCACTCATCCGCCCACAAGTCACGAGATCGACCTCCTGACATGACTGGTTGGCCTACTGGCGATGCTCGAGCACGTCATCGCAAAGATTCGTGCCTCCATTCCAGAGTTGCGACGAACGACGTGGACCCTCTGAGCCCAATTTTGGTAGTGAAAGTGCCCCGTCGAGAAAATATTAGGTAGGACGGAGGCGGTGCCGGAGGGAGCGCGAGCTCTCAAAGTGCAAAGGCGTCGGTGTCGGAGGTGGCACGTCTGGGAGAAGAGAGAAGTTGGGAGCGCAAGCGCGTAGAGGAGTGTCGGCGTCGGCGTCGTCGGCGGAGGCGGAGGCGGAGACACCGGCGTCGGAAGAATTGGAGGGAGCGCGAAGTTCTGAGCCGGGAGGAGAGAGAGGGGTTGGGGCGCGCGAGTGTGAGAGATGAGAGGAGAGAGGCGCTATATTTTCAAAATATTGGAGGTCTGACCGAGTGGGGCCCGACGACACATGTCGCGCGCTGGGATACTCGTTTTTTGCCACGGTGGAATACGAGTCCTGCCTAATATTTTCTCACCGAGAAAATATTGCGTGAGTGGAAGACTCCACGTCAGCAATACACAAGTCCACTGAACGACTGACACGTGGCAAGCGGGCCCACAAATCACATTTATTAAAAAATCTCACTCGTTTCCTTCTCTCTCCCATCTTCCTCCGTTAACTCTCCTCCGTTAGTTTCAAATATTCACTTTTCAACTCCTGATCTCTTGCTCTCTCCTTTACTCCTCCCGCTTGCGACTTCCTCTTCCTTCCTCTGCGACTTCCTCTTCCTTCCTCTCCGACTTCGCATCCTTTGGTTGTGAACCCGCCGCGCCTACGCCGGTTGCTTCCGCCGTTCCTTCAAGAAAACCCATTTGCTCTCTCTCTGTCCTCCGCAAAGCGCGGCTCTTTTTGTGGACCACGCCTCCGCCTCCGCCGGTTTCCTCCGTCGTCGCCTCTTGGAGCCCATCGGTGGCTCAGATCTTGACCACGCGGCCGCCTCCGCCTACGCCGTCGCCGTCTCATCCGAAGCCCTCCATTGGCGATTCGTCCTCTGCCACTCTCTCTCTATCCCGAGAAATGGCTCCGCTCTGCTCTCTATGATGAACCGCACCTCCGCCGTCGCCTCCCGCAGCCCCTTTGGAGACTCGCCCTCTGCGTTACCTCCCGAAGCCCCATTCTCAGGTTAGGATTTTGTATGACTTGAACTTCCGTCGTTTTTGCCTTAACGTGAAGATTGGTGGCTCAGATCTCGACCACGCGGCCGCCTCTGCCTACGCTGTCGCCTCCGAAGCCCCCCATTGGCGATTCGTCCTCTGCCCCTCTTTCTTTGTCCCGAGAAACGACTTTGCTCGGTTCTCTGTGACAAACCCTGCCCCCGCCGTCGCCTCCTGAAGCCCCTTTGGTGAGCCCTCAACGGAGGAGCTAGCTCTGGTGGTGGTGATGGTGGGGTCAAGGTGTGCGCGTTCAACAATCGCGGCGCGGGCCGGAGCTTTGTGCCCGCTGACAAGTCAGAGTACATGTGAGTCTGATCGACGCATACAGTGAGCTTTCTAGTTCGTTTGAGTGTGTGCTGCTTCGTGGAGTTTCTTGAATCGGGAGCTTATTCACAAGAGAATGGTTGCCATTTGGTGCAAAGCTGAAATGAAGCTTCAGCTTTCCTTGGACTAATCGTGGACATTGAATGGCTTTCTTAGTCTTTTAGTTTGATGATAATTTGGTGCTGTTCTGAAAACATTTTAACGAAAATTCACTTTGACTTTCGATGTGATATCTGGAGCAAGACAAAGATTATGGCAAAAGATGCGATTGCTGTACTCGATCACCTGGGATGGGAAACAGCCCATGTCATTGGCCATTCAATGAGTGAGTCTTGAATGACCCAAATTTCATGGATGCTTATTTGGCTATATGGTTCATATGAGAAATTAAAACGACCATTCTGATTGCAATTTCTGGATGCCTGGATTTATCTGGCCATTTTTAAAACTTAATAATGAACAAAAAATCACATCCATGACATGTCTGCCTGTGAGTCTAGATCGGGTTCTTGTTTGTTTCAGGGTGACTAACTGCCCTCTTTGGCTGTCAAAACAGGAGCTATGATCGCTTGGAAGTTGGCTGCCATGGTGCCCAATAGAGTTTTATCTTTAGGATTGCTCAATGTGACTGGTGGAGGTTATGAATGTTTCCCAAAGGTATTGCATTCATTTTAGTATGCGATGGTCCTTCCTTTTTTCTCCATGCAAACTAAAAGGGGAAAGAATGTTCTTCCTAGTTTCTTTTATCATTAAAAGAACTATTTGTTTGTGTGGGTGTTCGCCATTTAGTACTTTACAGACAAGTTGTTCATTTATTGCATGCTGAGCCTGTTCCATGCTCCTATCCTTTGCTTTAACCACATGAACAAGAGGAAATGGATTTTTTTTACCAATATACTGCTTAGAAAGGAGTCGTTATGAACTTTTACTGATTGGTTACTTGCCGATTTTAATCCATGTCAAGAATGTTCCTTATTAATGATTGCGCGTAGTAGCAGAAGTTGCTTTCACAGTTTGCATCTCTCGAATGTCCCAATCATAGCTACCATACAAAATCATTCAGATGGAAAAATCTTCAAAAGATCTCATTGCATCACTTGAATATCCCAGCCATAGCTACTGCACAAAATCATAGAGATGGCTATTTTTCAAAAGATCTCTCGTTGATTAGCTACATGAGTCCTTTTCCTTGTGAAAATGAGAAGCAATGCAGAGACATAGGACTTAACCTTGGATATTGTGCAGGAACAATGATTTTTTGGAATAGAGATTGTAAGAAAGATCAATAGCTAGCGAGAGCCTTTTTGCATCGCAGTTGCAGTCTTCCTGAGATGATTCCATGTTTTCATCTGGGCAAAAAAGGGTCCTCTCACAGTTTGCCTTTTAAAGGTGAAACTGCTTATTGTTCACTTGAATCCATTCATATTCTGTATCTTGACCTCACCATATGATGGAACATTGTTATTGGGGGAAGTGGAAGCTATTTTGACTTTCCTCAAGGAAATTGGTTTCATTTTTACTTTCCCAAAGAAATTCCCATACTTGTTTTAAGTAGGTACTTGTGCTATTTACCATGTGAATTAAATTAGTTTTGATGATGCAATTGCATTGTCAATTAAAACAAAAAAAAATTGAATCCAGTCCTGATATTGCACTTGATCCACTATTTGAGTGGTCTAACAATGATCTTTTGATTTGTGTAGATTGACCGGCGAACCATCTCAATTGCAATCCGCATTTTTAGGGCTAAAACTCTAGTTCAAAGGGCTGCTGTTGATTTGGATACCCACTACTCAAAAGTAGGCAATACTTATGTACTTAAACCATCATTGTAAAATCCACTGCATCCTCCTTTCATCTCTGTCAAAGGAGAAATACTTAATCTTTCTCCATCTCAAAAGAAATAAGGATTTCGGGAGAACAAATAGTTGTTCTGTGATAGTATGAATAAATGACTCCAAGTAAATTCATTTGTGTTCTTATGATTGGAGTCTTTCTTTTGGGACATGGAAGTGCATCGATGTGTTAGGCTTCCACGGACAGAGGTTTCAGATAATCTGTGTGAGAGTGTGTGTGTGTGTGTGTGTGTGTGTGTGTGTGAGAGAGAGAGAGAGAGAGAGAGAGAGAGAGAGAGAGAGAGAGAGAGAGAGAGAGAGAGAGAGAGAGAGAGAGAGCAATCCACAGGGTAAAGCCATTGGTCTATTTTTCTTTCTCTTATGGAAGCGTAATGTATTATGTGCAGGAATATCTTGAGGAATATGTTGGATCTAGCACCGGAGGGCAGTTCTCCACCAAGTAAGAAATCTTGAAAAAATCTCAAGTTTCTTTGGTCTAGCATTAACATAATGGAGCAAACTCTACATGGCCTTAGTAACTCTTGTGTTATTTAGAGACTTCCTGAGGGTTTTTTAAGGTTTAGTAATTGTTTATGTCTACGAGTGTGTTTAGGTTTAAATGCACAATAATGCCACCAAACTATCATTGAGTTTTCCTATCCTTAGGATTTCCAGAGATGCATTTTACTTTGGTGTTCACAGTTAAATGGACCTATCTATGAATAACCATGGTGCAATATTTTTTCACTTATGACTATACACCTTTGCTTAGAGTTCACCGAAACTGGATCAACTTTATAAGAGATTACTTCACTAAAAATTGCCATTTTGTGTTGAAGTCAATAATTGGTTTTTGTCTACTTTAATTTTATAATTTTGGCATAAGATTGATAACTTGACTAAGGAATGGATCCTATCACTCGCAGGAGTATGTAAAATGTATTACAACAATGGGACTGCAGTCCAACTATGGCTTTTAGGGTTAGATAAATGCTTGCTGGAAGCATAGAATGACAAGAACAGAGATACAATTCTGCAACTTCTTTCCTGCAGCATCTTTGTTTTGTCTAGGATTCTTCATCGGGAGTGCGCTGTTGGCATCAGATTACAGAGAGGTGTATACCTACTCTTCTTAGTTCTACAGATAATCATGTGTTTTCACTATTACTCGGTCTCAGTAGTTTATATGCTAGATGTTGCGAATGAAATTGAAAATGTTTTGGAGAAATTCTTATGATGGGATTAGAGGATAATTGATAAATCACAGAGCTCTAACACCAGCACTTGTGCGGTATGTCATCCTTCCATCCAGTGCTTGTTATTAGAGAATGGCAGTTTTGAACCTCATCACTTTCAATTTAATTGTGCCATGCCAGATGTCTCACTTGTTGCTTAATAGCTTATTTGTGTTTTCATTTCAAAATCGATGCAGACCACGTGGAAGTGAGGCCTTACCAGAAGGTATTGTTACCAGTTCTTCTGATTTAGAAATGAGGCCGTTATGGGATTCTGCAAAGGTAAAGAAAACAGCCTGAAATGACAATAGTTTTTTCAATGTAGAAGATATAACATCATAGTTCTGAACATGCATTAACTTGCTTGATCTTTGGGTAGGGCTCTCTTAGTTCTTTGTCTAACTTGTTTGCCGTGGCTGTTGGAATCAAGCAAAAGGATCTTGTGAATAAAATGGTTACAAAGGTGAGGAGACTTTTCTGGTTGTTGCTTAGCCTATTTTTCTTGAGCTTTTTTCCAGGCTGACTGTGTCAATTTTCACTTTGCAGTTTCTGTCAAATGATTTTGTGGTGATGCTTTTCCACTATGATGGTGTTGTTGATGAGTGGAAGGACTTAGAATGGAGTGATCGCGTCATACATGTATCTAAATTTAACCAAACTAAATGGCAAGTGGTCTTTTCCTTCCGACCCAGGTAATGATCATTCACAGTCTCCTAATGGATCTTCAACATTGTTCTACATGACTAGGCGGTTTGCCAAACGTTTCTTGCATCCAGATATAGTTGCAGAATACAAATATATTTTTCTGTGGGATGAGGACCTAGGAGTTGAAGATTTTCACCTCGATAAGTATGTGTGCTTCACCTCATAAACAATTCAATTTTCTTTGCTAGCTTACGAGGAGTGTAAAATGTGATAGTATCAATGTTCCATTTTGTTAATATGCGATGCTTCATCAAAAATCTGTTAAATCTATATTCATTTAGATAATTGGTTTCTTGATCAGCACATTAACAGCACAATGATGTATTCAGCTTCATGTTTGCTTGCAAACTTCTCGTTAACTTGTTGGCAATAATTGAATGTCATACCTAATTGTTTTGATGATTGTGTGCGATACTTGAAATGATGATTATGGTATGGTCCAACTTCAAAATGCCTTAGACAAGATATCTAGCTCTTCCCTCCTCTAAAACGCCAAATGTACGTATATCTCTATTATCAAGACCGAAGGGCTTGAGATATTGCAACCAGCCCTTGATCCAACCAAATTAGAGGTGCATCATCAAATCACTGCACGTGGGAGGAGATCGGTTGTACACAAGTGATCTTATGTCCTATTATCTTTTGCCAAAGTTTGACTTCAAAATTTGGTTGATTTCATAAATGCCTCTTGTTACATGTATTATTGTTTTTAAGTCATTGCTTATTGTTGGATTGGGCAAACCTCTGTCTAGTGATGGATGGTCTCAAATGTAAAACATGGAACTAGGGGAGGTAAAATGAATGTATTGCCCAAAATCCCGTTGTCACCGTTGTAAATTTATAGTCACCGTTGTCATTCCAAAATCCCTAACATTAACATATCACGTTGAATATTGGCTTTAACCACACTAACCACAGCAGAAGTGCTCCACAACCAACAAAAACAATCAACTATTGATTCATTAGATTAGATATCCAATGATTTTCAATTGGACAAAGCAGCAAATCCAGCCACCCACACAACACAATTTACAAGTTAATACCTAACAAATTCATTCTAGCTACTATTTCTAAGCTTTGAGTTCCACTAAGATGCGACTCTACTGGTACATCAGTACATCCACTCAAGACTGTCTATTATTTGCATATAAGCCCAACAAATAAACATAGTAGCCCAAATAGGTTGCAGTACATTGCTCGCAAATACATCCTATATTATGGATTTCTCACAAGAGAAATGATCGGGATATTGAACTTTGGCAATAAAAGGAAGAGTTAAAAAAATTGCCTGTTTCTCCTGCGATAAATGAGCACGTTCAACAGCAAGCATTTCTTCCCACCTCAAAACCTAGTGTTACAGCGATATCACACGAAGGAATTATTAAGTTTTTAGTGCAAATATTAGTGGTGCTAAATGTTGGAGTTTGTGCTATTGTCCACAAACTTCCGATGATATGTTAATGCTAATTAAAGAAACGATAAAAGTACTCACATATTGTGCATAGTGAATCGCATCATCAGACTTCAAGCAACATTTCAATGCATGCAGGAGATCTTGGATTATCATGTATGAAACATTTCAGGGACAATGAGAGTAAAATCAAAGGAAGTAGATGGGCAAACTTACATATAGGAAATTTGTGATGTAAGCTATACACCCAAATTTACATATACAAGAAAAACGAAGGGCTTAGTTCAAGTGTATCCTATCCACATTTACATTGATTCAATGGATACACTTGTCGTATCAAATTGAGTGAAAACTCAAAGATTCTCATTTTTTCTTGTTAATTGCAAAAGGCATAATCACCCTGTAAGTACCAGCTACGTCAATAAATATCTGAAAAAGTTGAAGAAATGTGTTACTGCAATGTCTAGCTAAATCATCATCAACTTAAGTTGATCTTCCAGGACCATTGCCATTTATATTTGAATCAGCTTGAATTTAACTTAAAAGAGCTCTTAAATTGCCTTGAGCAAGGTAAGGCCAATAGCACATGAGTTCCATTTTTTCCTCGTATGGATTTTCCATGATGATGTTCCTCCATCTTAACTCAGATATCAAATAAGTAGATAAAAGCATCCATGTACGCAATCTCTGTTTTGGCTTTCTCAATGTCCTCCTCATCAAGTAATAGAAATCCAAATGGATCATTAACTACTTCAACTTCCGTGGATGCAAGATAAAGGGACATAAGCTGTTAGAGGCATGGTGGCTCTAACTAGATAGTGCTATATCTGATCTAGTTTCCTTGATAGTTTACAGATGGAGGACATTAATTCTTGAAACGCAAACAACATGGAGGGCCCTGATTTTCAGTGTTATAAAAAGTACAGATAAATTTACATGACCTTGTGCTTGTTCTTATTGATCCTCGGCCGCTCATTGATCACGAAACCAAACCGCAAGGGGGAACTCAAGATAAAAAATATTAAAAAAGCCAGTTATTTAAATATAATTAGATCCAAACTTGAATTGACTACAATTAACAAAAATGACGGACGTGAACATAATCAGTTTGTAGAAAATAGACTAATTGATGCACTTAACGAATAGAGCTCAATAATCTCAAAGCAGTGCAACTGAAAAGATCCCTTTTATATTTTTGCATATGAAATCCAATGAAGAGACAACTTATGATGCTTGCATTTATTTTCTCCCGCACAAGAACAAAAATGGTTGTCTGTGGCATTATCGACGGATTGCACTCAAGAAACATGTCTGATGTTCTTTCGACCAAAATCAATAGAGAGCGTAAGAAAGAGCACAGGCCACATCTTTTATTTAGCACACAGTCATAACAAGCATAAGCATTATCACCCATTCACCAAATGAATATCAAGCTGATTATTTGACAAATTAAGCACGACCAATCCGACAATCTGCCCGAACGCCAAAAAAAACATAATAATAGGGAACCTGTTGGTGGCGTGGTTCGTCATGGGGAGTTGAGCAAAGCCATTTCTCGGGACAAAGACAGAGGGGCAGAGGACAAATCGCCAATGGCGGGCTTCGGAGGCGACGGCGTAGGCGGAGGCGGCCGCGTGGTTGAGATCTGAGCCACCAATCTTCACGTTAGGGCAAAAACGACGGGAAGTTCAAGTCATACAAAACCCTGACCTGAGAATGGGGCTTCGGGAGGTAACGCAGAGAGCGAGTCGGAGCCCAAGATCTCCAAAGGGGTTGCAGGAGGCGACGGCGGAGGCGCGGCTCGTCAGAGGCGCGGCTCGTCACAAAGAGCAGAGCGGAGCCATTTCTCGGGGTAGAGAGAGAGTGGCAGAGGACGAATCGCCAATGAAGGGCTTCGGACGAGACGGCGACGGCGTAGGCGGAGGCGGCCGCGTGGTCAAGATCTGAGCCACCAATGGGCTTCGAGAGGCGACGACGGAGGAAACCGACGGAGGCGGAGGCGCGGTCCACAAAAGAGCCGTGCTTTGCGGAGGACAGAGAGAGCAAATGGGTTTTCTTGAAGGGACGGCGGAAGCAACCGGCGTAGGCGCGGCGGGTTCACGACCAGAGGATGCGAAGTCGGAGAGGAGGGAAGAGGAAGTCGCAGAGGAAGGAAGAGGAAGTCGTGAGCGGGAGGAATTTTGAGCGGGAGGAGTAAAGGAGAGAGAAAGAAATCATGAGGTGAAAAGTGAAGATTTGACACTGACGGAGGAAGATGGGAGAGAGAAGGAAAAGAGTGAGATTTTTTTAATAAATGTGATTTGTGGGCCCGCTTGCCACGTGTCAGTCGTTCAGTGGACTTGTGTATTGCTGACGTGGAGTCTTCCACTCACGCAATATTTTCTCTTTCTCACCTAATATTTTCTCGTGCAGCGTCAGGTCACATTTCAATCAAGTGGGCCCCACTTGGGAACTTCTGTTGTTCGTTTTATGGGATTAAAAAAAAGGATACTCGCTATCCACACGGATGAAAGACACAATTCGACACCTCCGGACCAAACAATTGGGAGACAGAGGACATGACTTTTTGGCACACTACCTAATTTTGATGAGATTAATCATATGCCACGTAGTAATCAATGTATTATCTTAAATCCTTAAAGCCATTGTTACCTTAAAAGAAATCTAATGGATGCAGAAGCAGATCCTAGTCGATAGACAGCAATGGAGGTGTTGCTGTCGATGAAAATTCGAACATCACATGTATATGCCTTGCAACCAATATGGGACGAAATTGAGGGTTACATACTAGTATTATAACTGACATGATATTCGAGATCATTCTAAATTCAAGCAATCTTTTTTTATTTTCCCTTAGAATGTAACTTTAAAAATATACTGGACATTATTCGATACAGAGCAAGTAAAGTTGCTAGATAATATCAAGCGATGCTCGAGTCAATGAGGAACAACGATGATACGTATACAAATGTATATGTTGACACCTAAATTTTGACTAACCATTTAGTGATTAATTGCATAGAAAATTAGGGATTAAATTTTAGTCCCTAACAAAAATATTAAAGTTAAATTACCTAGCATTTAATTTTAAGAACATTTATTAAGTAGTTGCATTTGCATCGGATTGGTGGTGGATGGGCTTAATAAAATTTAATTGAACTGGAGTTAATGGACTCAAGTACGGAGGTTCTGAACCCAATGGAATTAATTGAATCAAGCCCGTGTGAATTAAAGATTTAACTCAACTCGTTATTCTCTCAAGTAGTCAAGATTGACATGTGCATTGTGCGTGTGGCACATTGGATTAGGAAATCTTGAGAAAATATCATGAAAATCTTTGGGTCAAGAAACAATTGGAAAGCAAAGCGTTATCGAGCAAGAATTAAGGAAAGAGGATTCACTCAAGCTGGTAGATACAAACTTGGGACAAAGAGATTAAAGAAAGGAAAGAAATGATCGATAAGAAGATGTGGGTTCTGGAGAAATAACAAAAGAAGGAAAAGAATAAAAATATATATTTCAATGCATCCACAATTGGAAGCTGCATCACGTTCTTTCCTTGGGGGCTTCATGTTGTTTTACATATAAAAAGGGAGGCCACACATTGAATATGGTACCAGAATTCCGAGAGAGCACCTTACATAGAGAAAAAAAAATCGTTGGCTTCTTGACAATAGAGAAGACAGTAACAATTGAGAAGAGAGATAGAAAGAGGGGAAGAATCTAGTCTTTCCTGCAGGTCAACGAAGGCCCCAAGCGAAGACTTCCTCCCTCGGCGTCCACTTCTTCACCAAGCAAACTTGCTGACTTCGTTGCCGAAAGTCACTACTCCCATCACGACAGTCCAGCAACTCCATCCACTTTGGTGTGTCATAGTCGCGAAGCTACCGTCTAGCTGCACCACGAGCCCGATGTTCACCGTTAAGTTCCAACAACTTCCGCGAGCAGTCCCAGCAAGCTTACCAGTCCCGACGAAATCCCGCTCGTTGTTGTTGCGTAACTCTGTTTCTTCACTAAACTTGGATTTTGATTTGCGGAGAACTCCCAAGCACCGCTGCACCACCGCAAGCTTTGGCTGAAACCACCACGAGTAGCCAAATCGCGGCTATCCTCAACCCCGCCGGTCACTGAGCTCAAGCCATTTGTCGGTCAAATTTGAAAACGTCACCCGTGCAATATTTTGAATTAGGTAATACATTATTCGATTCAATTTCGATATATTAAATTGCCTAACTTGAGTTTATTGTGATCTCAATTATTTGATGTGTTGATATTGTTATATCCAAAAATCTTTTCGGAGTCCGCGAATTAGGATATTTTCTTAATTTCACAACGTGCATATGATTGACGGTCCGATCTCATGCCCGAAATATGACTCGCAATCGCACGGAAAATCGTCAATCCTATCTCCCGCCCGAGATATGATTCGCAATTGTGTGAAAAATTGGCCAATCCGATTCTCATGCCCGGGATACGCTTTGTCAATCTTTGTTTCTAAATTTAAATGGATGTCGGTAATATTTTGTGATATAGTGTCGTTTGATTTTTTTTAATAAAAGAAAATCCAAAATATGTTAGTTAGGATTTCAATTAGAAGTTTTGCATGTTTAAGGAACCCTAAATGTATTTAGAAGATAGGATAATTATTTAATTTAAATTGGGACGTAAGATAATTTATTTCCTAGTTTAAATCAGGTATTATTCTAATCCTAATAGATTATTTAGGTTATTTTCAGATTTCGAATTTCCATGAAAATCCCAAAAAAAAGAATGAGTTGCTTTAGGATAGATTAGAATAGACTGCATTCTTAATTTGAATAATTTTTAATTTCGAATTTTAATTAAAAAAAAAAAGTCATTAGATTGCATGTTATTTTAGGCATTTTTTTTAATTTCGAATTTCATTGAAAAAATACCAAAATAAATAATTTGTCCTTCATTAGAATTAGGTCACGTCATCGCATGACATATAGTTCGCATGCTAGGTTGCATTAATCGCATGTCATTTTTTGCACGTCATTGCATATATGTTAGTTTGCATTTTAATAAAGCGCAAACCCTAAATGAACGTCTTGAGTGTCTTGCTTTGTTAATTAGAAATCATATTAGGATTGTCTGTGTGATTTTCTACTAATAATGCAGATGCTTGCGTGGCTTTACGATATGTTATCCTGTTATTTATTTACTGCTTTCTTGGGTGTTACTTTGGTGGTTTGCGCACCCGCATGTTCACCTCACATGTTAGTGATTAGGTAATAAAATGGATCCAGATTGCTTGCATAAACATTTTTGAAAAGAAAAGGTACCGAAATGGCGTTAGACTAGATTTAGCGTAACCAAGTCCCCAAGCTTAGAATCTCTGGTTCGTAGAAATAAAACATATCCCCCTATATTTTATTTAGGTTTATAATCAACCTACCACAAATAGATTAGTGGCGACTCCAAACATGAAACTTTTGCATGTTAAAAGCTTAAACCCTAAGTTGCGAATTGTTAGGGCTTGGGAGGGCTCGAGTTAAGCTTAGTCTTAATAATCCATTAGCCTAAGAGAAATTTTAGATCGCGACAGTATAAAAATGTGCGACAACTCAGTTATGCTCGTGAGCACATTAATTTCATTAGGAAAGAATTTACATTTATGAAAATTATTAACATTTTAGTCTTGATGAAAATTATTAACATTTTCATTATTAACATTTATGAAAATTATGCTCCAGCATTTTAGTCTTGATTTGATCTTATTATTAATGTGTCGTGGGGGTAAAATAACGGCAGTTTCGCGAAGACTAACATAAACCGGTCGGCTGGAAATTTCTTCGAAATGGGCAGTTGAACAGGGAAGTTGGTTAGGATAGATTACAGTCAGGTCAAAGTGTCATAACGTGAAAGCTCTGCGTATATAAGGGGGTCCTCTCTTCACGAATCTCTTCAATACAAATATTATTGTGAGAACCTTTTTCTCATTTATTATTTTCCCTCTAAAATTCCATCCGTATGAGCGTGAGACAGAGGGGAGAGTCATGAATGATCATCATGCAATCGAGATCGTTGAACTGAACAGTGCGGCAGTTCGAACCGACACAGCCCGATCCGATCCCAGGATGAATGATACATTCACTCTCTCGTTGGATTGGGTTAGACGCCTAAAAGAGGAAGCGCCAAGTGGATACCTAGAGGGGACCTCGTTTTTCACCATTCAAGGGATCGGTCCTAATGCCCAAGAGCCCAAGATCCAAGAACGGAGCGATGCAGCAGTTCGACCCGACAGAGCTGGATCCGATGCCAGAGTGACTGTAGAAGAACTGAATGATACGGTTACTCGCTGCTTGGATGGGGTTAGAAGCTTACTAGACGAAGCGCCAAGTGGCTTCCTAGCCGGGACCTCGCCTCACACCATCTTTAGGATCTGCCCGCTTCTTCGTGGGATCAACCCTAAGGCTGATGAGCCGGAGATGGTATCTATAGGCCCGTACCACAGGGGCCGTCCCCAGGTGCTCGCGTTTGAACAGCATAAGCCGCTCTTCCTCAAGAGGTTCCTTCGCCGCACGCAGTCGAACTTGGAGCTTCTTACCAGAGCAGCGGCGGATCAGGCGAGTGCTGCCCGGACTTGCTACTCGGAAGATGTGGATATGACGAGTGACGACTTCGTGCAGATGATGTTACTCGACGGTTGCTTCGTGCTGGCACTCCTGCTCCGCTTTTTCAAGGGCGACGACGGGACTGATGAAGACGATGGGGATGAAGACGACCCCATCTTTACACAGCCTCATAAAATCCCGATTCTCATCGGGGACTTACTGAAGCTCGAAAACCAGATTCCATACTCCCTTCTCCAGTCATTGTTTGACGCGTCGCGCTTGTCCGAGTTAATAGGGGAAACACACTCTTTGGCCACACTCGCATTGAAATTGTTCGATCAGGTCTATTCGAGACCCATGGCGCATCTCAAAGCTTGGGGAAATCTTGAGTGCGAGCACCTACTTGACGTGTTTTACTCGAGTCTCTCTCCTCCGACAAGCGAAGTCCACCTAACCTACACAAAGGAGAAATGGCCATCGGCTCAGTCCGTACCGTGCGTGACCGAGCTTAGGTCCTCCGGAATCAAATTCAAGTCCAGGAAGGCAGACAGCTTGCTCGACATAAGTTTCCGGAAACCAGTGCTCCAGATACCACACATGGCAATCAACGACTTCATGACCACCGTGCTAATAAACTGCGTGTCCCTGGAACAATGCCGGGAAAACAGGTCCAAGTACATGACTGATTACGTCTCCTTCATGCACTGCCTCATTAATCAGCCGAAGGACGTGTTCCTTCTCCGTTCAGATGGGATCATTGCACTTTCTTCGCATGATGATCAGTATGTGGCAAATTTGTTCGATAAGCTTGGGAAGAGCATTTCTATCAATGTCCATGACTGTTTTCTGGCCGAGCAGTTCCAAGAACTAGAATCGTACTACCACAGCAACTGGGCGAAGCTGATGCGCACTTACTTTTCCAGTCCATGGTCATTCATATCGGCCTTATTGGCTTTCTTTGCTATAGTTCTCAGCATCACACAGACCGTTTTTGCTATACTTACTTACCACTACCACCACTAGGATTCGTTGTTTAGCAGACGTGTCTCCGGCAGCAGAAAGAGGGACTCCCCATTTCGTGGCTGTTAATGCCCTAATGAAGGTGCTTCTACTGAAGAGCATGGGATGCCAATCATAGAGCTGTAGGAAAATGTGGGGGACTAATGGGGCTGTGATTGGTTGTTGTAAGTGCCTTTTGGAGCTTTAGATTGTTTCTTGTAGGATGGGCTGTGACCGGTGGCTAGATCAAGGAAATCAGTGGGCTTTTAGCTCATCTGTGGTTGGCTTTTTATGTAAGCAATTGGAGTTTATTTGTTGTGTAATGAAGAGCATGGGATGCTAGTCATAGAGCTGTAGGAAAATGTGGGGGACTAATGGGGCTGTGATTGGTTGTTGTAAGTGCCTTTTGGAGCTTTAGATTGTTTCTTGTAGGATGGGCTGTGACCAGTGGCTAGATCAACGAAATCAGTGGGGTTTTTGCTCATCTGTGGTTGACTCATTATGTAAGCTATTTGAGTTTATTTTTTGTGTAAGCTCCATCTCAGTAATGCAAATAACTAAGTTCGATGAGTTCAAGTGTTTAATGATGATTTTTGCTTGATGATGCTGCTGTTATCCTATTTTGCTTGATGATGCTGTTGTGATCCGATTATGAGCCAAGCAGTCTGCTGTGATCCTATTTGGACAGATTAGCCAATCAGCCACAAACATGCATTTGGTTTTTGTTTGATGCTGCGATGCATTTGGCCAAACATAAATATGTGGTTTATGCTTGATGTTGCTAGTGTAAAGGCCTGCTGAACTTGAGATGAGCAAAGGGCCGCTGACTGCTGACTGCTGACTGCTGCGATGCATTTGGCCAAACATAAGTATGTGGTTTGTGGAGCAACGCTCAAACGAGGGCCACAAGTGTGGAGTTGGAACAGCCGGTGCTACTCCCCGGATTAATGGATTGCCGAGAGCACCTTGAGGAGTACCACCAATGGAACACTGATGGAAGTAAAAAGCTGCTGGCCGAGTGAAATCCCAACCTGGTTGATCGCGTTGACAGTCAACGGTCGAATGAAATATATGCCGAAGGACGCCATGGAGGAGGACAACAGAGCTAAGCAACGACTAGAGAGTGAGAGCAAGCCACCAAAGGAACGCTGGAAGCTTGGAAACTACCTGCCACCGAGAGAGAAGACTTCGCCAAGGAGAGACTTCACGAGAAAAGGAAAGCGCTCCCAGTTCGTCGTGTGTTGCCTTGGAGAAAAAGCTGGTACGTGCAGCGATCAGTCGACGGATTTTGTCACCGCCAGGGTGCTGTCTTTTCCTTGGTTGATGTCGAGAAGGCGCAGCTGCTCGCCGGTGCTGTTGGTGGCTTTTGGGTGCGCAGCGAGGGACTTGAGGAACTGGTGGCAGTGAAGCGGACACGGGTGCAAAGCCAGCGACGACGACAAGGCGATAGCAGCAGTGGTGTGGAGGATTTGACCGTGAGCTTGCTGGTCACGGCGAGAGTCAAGTTGCTGTCCGAATTGCAAGGATATACACCAGGGACTTGCCGACCTGCAAAGGGAGGAAAACTCGCTGGACTTCACCTATGAACAGGGGATGGCGTGAGGTGAAACTCAGCAGTGGCCCCGTGGCTGAAGCAGGGCAGCGCAATAGCGCTGGACGCGAGGCGCTGCGAAGCTGTCTCCGGGCAAGCTGGGGTCGCTTCTGGTCATGGATAATGCTGCCAAGAAATTGCCTGGAACTCGCCGGCTGCCATATGGAGGTCACCGGCACAGCCGTGAGGAATAGCAGCGATGGTGGGGAAGCGCAGAAAAATACCATGCAAAGTATCTCCTTTGTCTCACGTCGCTTTATTTCCTCCCGCCCCTCACCAACCTACCCAGCTACCTCCCCGCGTCCCACGCCCCTTTTGCAGGCCCTTACCACACATATATGTAGGCTAGGGTTTTCTTATTAACAAGATAATCCTTATCTGCCTATCTTGAATTATAAGAGATGTATCTTATCTTTGGAAATAAGAAACTCTCCTAGTCACACTTATGATTTTAAATTGTGATAATATCAAATCGAATTACTCAATATTTTCCAACTTGGCACACTCTATCTCGATGAATATTATCTTTATTTCTTCTTAATTTGATTAGATGTTGTAATCTTTCCAAATTAAGACCGCCCCCGTGTGCAACTCACATGTGATTTCGGCCACAAGGATATTCAACGAGCTAGGCCGAAAATTAAAGTCTCGGGGGCTTAATCCAGTTAATTCAATCAAGCTCGAAAACCCTACGCCGGTGCATTAGCTCTAATGCAATTATATGGAATCAATTAAAATGCTCATATTATCTATATGTAATTTAAATAATTTTTTTGTTTATGGGCTAGGTCGATCCCTAATTTTTTATGCAATAAATGTTTAAATGGATCGCCAAAATTTAGATGTCAACGCTATGAGTGCTTTGCATGGTTAGTTTATGATATTTGCTTGTGTGCTTGTGTGGTAGGTTTTTCATACAACAATGGGCGACATTCATATGCAGCTGTACCCCAAAGAGTGTCCAAAGTGGAGAATTTTATCACCCATTGCAGAAATGACTATTATGATTTGTCTCGAGTTTGAGCCCAAATGAAACTCGCATGCGGACGGTCGACTACATTCTTGAAGTTGGCCAAGTTGACAAATTTATCGGCCAACTACGATTGTTGCTGGTGTGCAAGTGAAGTTAGCATGCATGAATTATCATGCTACCCATACTTCACATTAAATGAAGAAAACATGCGCAAACTTCTTCAAAGCGAAAAAGGAGGATTTCCACAGGTTGCTCCGTAATGATGGAGACCGTTATTATTTTGTATTAAATGAAGTGACCCACCAAATTTGATCACACTCTATTCGCAGGAGAAAACTGTCGACCAGTACAATCCTAAACATTTTAATTTTATCAATTCAATTTTAAATATTTTAATAATTTATCAATTCAGTCATTTCAATCAATTTAACTTGAAAAATACTTACGTGGATATCCAATCAACATCAATTGCCCTACATGACCGGACTCGCAGGAGGCCAGCGCTGACGTGAACGTCGGAGATCAAAACGGTGACGTTTTCTGCAATTAAAAGAAAAGAAAGAGCCCTTGGACGGTTAGAAAAGGTTGTCACTTGCAACCCTCGTTTCTTGCCCCAAATCCGTCGAACACTCACCTAAATCCCTCAATGTCGCTCCAATCCGAAGAACCCTAATTTAGATCTTGCTCAAATCTATTCAATCTCAAGTCAAATCGAACGATTTCGCTCAAGCAAAGTTGTTTTTTTGTCAAATCGTCTCCCCTATTCATCCCGACGTCTTTGTCTGTCCCAATCCCACATTAGCTTGTCGAAATCGTAGACCCAATTCACCCATAACCCATTCATGATCAGATTCGACCTTAAGATTATGCAACGAACCCGACAAAGTGTGGGGTCTCGATCGGCATTCAGCGAACACGCCATAAAGGTATGTTTTCATGGATATAAAGGTTCATTGTCTTAACATGTGTTGTTTTGAAAACCCCCTTTAGCCATCCTAAACGTAATTTATGTGCATATGTGCATACACAAAAGAATAACCGGTACTTTAGGAGTGTTGCCGAGAGATTTAAATATTTGGCCGCAAAAGAGTCTAGACAGAATGTTTGTAGCATATTGTGTGGACGGTTTTGTCAGTCAACCGTGTAGCTTCCTTAGTAGGGTCCCGTGAAGGCTGAAATGCGAGCCTTTATATTCGTGGCATCCATGACCCCTCTGAGAATTCACGGCTTGAAGTTAGAGCGAGTCACTCATGGCCTGGCTGCTGGAAGCGTCCCGTCGGATTCATCGGGATGGAGACCCTTTTGAAAGGAAGTTCTTCGGATTTACAGATGGCGGAGTCATACTGCGTACGCCACTTTGTACGATCGAAAGCCCATTTCCTTAGCCCTCAGTTCAAGTGGCCGTGTACATGGGAAGGCACTTGGGCCACGGGGAGGATACCTTGGACCTCACCGAGCGGGTGCGTCATTGTGAAGTTTCCAGGGTTATTGACATTTGGGGACGAATCGAGTAGCTTCATGGCCGATCCAGCGGAGGTGGAAATGGTCACTTTCGATACCTGTCCTGGGATTGTGAAGAAATATCAGCACCTTGAGGATTTTCAGTGGTCAGTGAGACCGCTTGTCATTGCCATCGGTCTATTCACAGCCATGAAGCTCGGAGCCATCGTCGGCAAGAAAGTGGAAAGATCGACCGTCAGAAAGCCACACGGGAAAGAGAACCGCGGCGACCGTCAACAACAAGTGGATGGCCAAGTGGCAAGTAATCCGGCTTGGCTTCCGCCTCCGGTGGCCAACATGCTTTTCAGAGAAGGCGTCAGTACCGGTGCTCAGTAGCCATGCCCCTGCACCGCGAATGTGATTGTCGCCGCCACTTACGCAGGTCAGCCGGGGTTTACCTTCTCAAATGATGATGATGTCCTAGGAGACAATATCGTTGCATATAATTGCCTTGCTTGCAAATGGGCAAGTTCCGATGTCTAACTGTTGTCTTTTGAGCGTGTATATATTTTTCTTCTGCTGTCAATAATTACTTCGATCGATCCACGAAGGCCTCGCTCTCGATATATGCATGTGGGTGCGGTGAGGCGTAACAACCCCTTTAGTCAAGCAGGTCCATATATGCATGTGGGTGCGGTGAGGCGTAACAACCCCTTTAGTCAGGCAGGCGCATGGACCCCCCCGTGACAAGGTATCCTCTTTAGGGAGGTCACTAATGAGCCATGGCTATGCCGAAACCAGCTCGTTACAGTGCTTAGTCTTGCCTTAGTAGTTTGCTCGGCTGGATCCATTGACATGAGGGGGCAACATAGAAGTCAATAGCTCAAGCAATATGTCGGCCCCTTGTCAAGGACCATCGAGTGCAGTATGTGCTGTGCCGAGCCAACATGTGGGTTTGGCCAAGCAGTGATTCACTGGCCATCACGGCCACAAGTCTTGCCAGCCTGTGGTCGGAGGAATCAACATGTTGCAGCGCTGCCTGTATGCGGCTATTCTCAGGATTGTGTATCGCCGGGCGTGGCCCGACCCATGGATGGCTCTTCCATCTTGTGACCTCCATCTGCTTATCATTCGTGATAAGAGTCATTTGTGAAGTAGATTCTGCTTGTTTACACACTGGCTAAGAACAGGGGAGAAATAATGAACCTTATGATTCTTCCATAGATGGTTCTTGCAGCTTGTCCCCCGATCTGCTTGTCACCTCCGTCTGCTAATAATCGTCATCACAACCCTTTTGGTTTGAAGGTTTTTCCCCTCGATTAATCACATATCATAGCACCACCAGAGAATCAATGAACTGAGAAAGGTCAAAGAGATTGCTTGATAACTCAATTTTTTGCTGAAGATTAAAAATTGGCACTTAATGAGGTTAAACTTGTTTAATAACCTTAAATTATAGTAAATTAAATAATTCAATTAAGCTAAAAACCCACTTAAACTTGATAAGTAGGAATGGTTCCCTAATTTGTTCGATAAACAAAATAATTGATGATAATCAGAAGCTTGCCGAATATATTGATAAAATCTACTGCAAATGGTCATTTTGTTTATGTTTGGTAAGAGATTAAATATATTCAGCTATTAATTTTCAGTTATTATCAAATAATTTTTATTTCTTTGTTGAGCATTTAAGATTATCAACAATTGAAATTCAATATGTAAATTTTCAGCGCCTAATTTTAAGTTTTATCAAACGGGCCCAAAGTGTACTATTTAATTTCTTCTGTGAAGAATTTACTTCTGAAGAAAAGACTACATGGGCCGACTTCAGCCCACCAGGCCCATCTAGAATATTGACGTATTCTCGATCGGGCCTAAATTATGACTCAAAGCTTGATTTTTTTTTGGGGCCCATAAATCAAGATATTACCAAATATATATATATATATATATATATATATATTTCTTTATTCAACATTGGGAATGTTGAACCATTCCCGATACTTCAAAAGATGATTGATAACATTCCCGATACTTCAGTTTCTCTATTGGAATTTATTTTAAAAGCTTTGCTACCAAATACAGAATTTAAAACTTTGTAGTAAATTCTGTAAATGAGAGCAATAGGAATAGAACCTTCAGCTATGGAGTAATTATGAGTCTTTATCTGAAGAGTGAGGGATTTCAAAATATTTTTGTCTTTGAGAGAAATCGTGAGACCAGGGCGACTATCAAAATGGATTGGTCCACTGCAAAGACTCGTTTCTACGGCTCCTAAAATGGATTCATCGTTTTTTAAAAGTCTTGCATCTCTCAAAACAAGAAGTAAGGAAGTGTTTAATCCTTCTTTGGTAAGAGGTTTTGCACCAACCTGTACCAAACCTATATGCATATAATTCCATTTCTGGGAATGTTTCTTTATAGAATCTTTATTCAAGAGTTGTATTGAAGCAAAAGAATTAGAAAGCGGGACATCACGTTCCTCCATAATGTTGAATGTTGAAGGAATATCAGCATACTTCTAGGAATATACCAATGTTGATTTTATCTACCTTCAGGATGTTGAATGATATGTCTCTAATTTCATCAGGAAACTTGTCAGAAAACGAAATTGATCTTTCAATTGGAATAATGGTTCCATGATGAATATAGTGACCTAGAAAACGGATTTTTGTTTTAAAAAGGGATATTTTAGTAGGTGAAACTACTAAACCATTTTCTTTTACAATATGGATAAAATGATTGATGTGCTTGAAATGTTTTTCAATGGATGCAGAAAATATTAGAACATCATCAATATAAACAATAATATAATCATACCAATGATTAAAAATATCGTTCATAATCCTTTGAAACTCAGAAGGAGCATTTTTTAAACCAAAAGGCATGACATTTCATTCATATTGGCCAAAAGGAACAGTAAAGGCTGTCTTATATCTGTCTTTTTCACTAATTTGAATTTGCCAAAAGCCTGATTTCATATCGAATTTTGAAAAGATTTTTGCTTCATAAAGTCTATTTAATAAATCCTTTTTGTTTGGGAATTGGATACAGTGAGGTGGTGATTCAGTCTACTCAGACTATCCAACCGATTCAGACTTCTCGGTCTACCCAGGTTGCCCCTCCAAAATCAAAATTCTTTCATAAAACAATATTTCAAAATATCTGCAACGCAGAAAATGGATTTTATAATGCAAATCCTTATGTTTTTGCTAGAAACATATTTTCTGAAGATTTCTTTTATACTCCTCATGATGTTTACAAGACATCTGAGTTTTATGAAAAAATCTTGGAAGAAACAAAGTCTGTTTATTTCAGACATTTTGAAGACAAAGGCCATGTGAATTACTCCACGGCCAGAATCCTAAGGGTCATCCACCCTTCCCAATGGAAACCAGACCCTTTGGCTTTACATAAACTTGAAACCAAGACCAATGAAGCGCTTCCATATAGGACCTCATACACATATTTTGACTACCAACAAGCTTGGTGGAATACCTTCTAGAGAAAAATGCCAACAACACCTATACTTGGTTATTTTTCTTCCAAAATTTTGATATTTCTTTTGCTCCTTATTAGTTCATCCGATGGTGGGAACACATGGGACCAACAGAGGATGTAATCCATCCAAAACTCAAACCCGGTTTTGAACTTTTTCTGGAAAAATTCACTCCATTATCTTCTGAGAAAAATTTTCCTAAACTGATACTCTATTCTATCATTTTGGAGTATCATGGGTCCTCGGATGGTATTTTGATTATAGAAAATCCCCCGAAACTGGTATTCCCATCCTAATCAGACGATTTAAAGTCAAATGGTGGGATGGTTTCAAATTTTTTGACAGAGTCACCAAGCAAGCCATTTCTGAATGGCTAATTTCTAGGGGAAATCAACCAATCTCCAGTGAGGATGTCTCCCCATTTTTGCATGATAAGGGATTTGTATTATCCAGACTAGCTTCTGCCAGATCCCATCAGCAACTCACAGGGATGCTAAAATAAGCCCTTTCTGATTTAGAGGAAACCAACTCTTCTCATCACAGTGGCAATTCCAATGAAGATGATTGCTACAGCATTCCAGGATTTGCCCCCATTCCTGACAATCGGGCTAGTATAAAGGATGATGATGAAGAAGAAGATTTGGAGGAAGAATCGGCGGAAGATTTGTCCAAGATCTCCTAAGGACAAAAGATGCCGAAAGGACTTTGGCATCTCCATCATTTCCCGCCGAACAAAGTCCATCAACTTTTTCCTATTTTCATAATTTTGTCTAGTTACTGTACACTTTCTACCTTGCTTGCTCTGATTCACTATATTATTGTCAGACACTTTCATCGCTTGCTTGCTACAATTAACACCGTAACACTTTTGTACTTTTTACAATTTGCTACAGGAACCTTCCTCGCTTATAAAACCTCGCCTTTCATATTCAACTAGTTTTCAATAGACTTATTGAAATCTTCTATATTTATTTCTTCTTTATTTATTGGTCATTGATCTAAGGACATTTGTGATAAAGAACTAGAGGAAGACTCAGATCTTCTCAATAAATTCATTGCAAAAGACTACTTTAAATCTTTTCAGCGGATTTCGGCGATGCTTACCAACGGACTTACTACCTCTCAAGGTTTTACTGCCCTGAACACATCCAAAAATCACCAGAAAAGATTTTCACGAAGGAAATCGTCTTTACTGCGAATAAATTTATATCAAATATCTTGAAGGTAGAGTAACCATTCAACATTCCCAATGTTGAATAAAGATTGTTATCAATCGTCTTTTTTGAATGTTGTTATCAATTGTCTTTTGGAATTTATTCAATCTATGAATGGAACTATGAATTCTGAAAGTAAATCGGTTATAGAGATTGTCAATCTATGACGGAGATTACGGATCATTGGTACATCGAACATAAATAAATGGATCGTTGAGATGAGAGTCGTTTAGAAGGAAATTCTACATCGTCGGATCTTCTTTATAGTAACACTTTTAATTTCTGAAATTTTATATCGTCGGATGTTCTTTGCGGGAATACTTTTCGATTTTCTTTTGAAAATGGAAGAAAGAATCATTTAAAGCAAAGACTCAAGACTAGTTCTTGTGTACTATTTGCTAAGTCGTTTCCTAGAAGGTGGGTGGAAGGCGGATGGATGGCTCAAATAAATGGGGTTGCTTTTAACGTTTTTGTTTCTCATCGAGAACATCTTAATTTACATAGGGTTAATATCACGAAAAATCTCAAACTGACTTGTAACAAATTTACTCCAAACTAATTTTTTGTTCATCAAAAACCTTAAATTGGTATACTTGTGACAAATTTACCCTCAATTGATTTTTACCGTCAAATTATTGAGTTAGATGATATGTGGCAATTAATGGACATACCAGTTTTACCCCTCCGTTTGTCACATGTTTATCAATTTGTGATTTTTCGTGATATCAATTCAATTTAATTGAGTGTAAATTTATCACAAGTGTATTGATTTAGGGTTTTTTGTGGTCAAAAAATTAGTTTAAAGTAAATTTGTTGCAAGTGTACCAATTTTGGGCTTTGCGTGATATTAATCCATTCATATACAATAAATATTTCACTTTGGCTTAACTCGAGTGTCTCTATATCCGCACGTGATTTGCATTAGTCAAAAAAGCCGATTAAGTGCCGCCTGATTTGCATTAGTCGAAAAAGCCGATTAAGTGCCACCCACTTGCAATATCTTCGTGATTTTCCAGCTGATTAGGTCACTTAGCCATAAATTATGAGAAGCTGTGGTCGCCAAGTCCAAATTTCCTAGAAAGCTGCGGATTTTGGGAATCAATTTCCACCGCTTGGCCTGACGAAGAAAATTTCAACCAAAAAATAACCCACTTTTCAAGAGCAGAATCCTTGAATAAAGACCACCTCATATATATCCAAGATCCGTTTGTGCAGGTCATCAGTTCGCATTTCAATCAAGTGGGCTCACTTGGGAACTTTTTTGTCTTTTATGGGATTAAAAGAGGATGTCGGCTAATCCACAAGGATGACTGCTAGAGAAAAGTTGGAAGGAAATGGAATCGACATGTAGTTGAATTTGGGAGCCTGTAATTACTTTTTTTTAGGATCAATTTATTTCATGAAATTATTATAGGTTACTGATAAATTTCTTTCAGAATACAATAAAGTCACGGTGAGAATACTGGATAATAATTTCAGTAAATTTCTTAAAACTCTCTGCGAAATAATTGAAAAAATGACTGTCTCTTTTTTTCTTTTAAGGAAGACAAAAAAATGAAGGAAGTTAAGTTCTTAAAAAAATTGAATAGAATTGTCCAATATATAATACAAATAGAATACACCTCTCTATGTCTAAACTGCCAATACGAACACACCCATTCATGTTCGAAAAATTACAATTTGGACATAAACCTTCGTGCGTGAAAACCGCCATTCAAACATAACCATTCATGTCCGAACAATTGCAATTCGGACACAACTCTTTTTGTGTGAAAATCGTCAATTTTGGACACACCCTTCATGTCCTAAACGGACAATTTTGTCCAAACGATCACAAGTTAAAAAATAAAATAATTGTTGATTAAGGCTTAATTTGGTCCAAGGCTCGCAAGCATGCCGAGTGATAAGTGCACCTAATAATCGCATATCCGCACGCGAGTATTGTGGAGTCTAGCCTACTCACCCAATAGTAGATAACACTTTAACTTTTAAAGAAATCAAAACTTTCCTTTCTTTCCTATGTGAGATCACGGATCATTGGTACATCGAACATAAATAAATGGATCGTTGAAATGAGAGTCGTTTAGAAGGAAATTCTACATCGTCGGATCTTCTTTATAGTAACACTTTTAATTTCTGAAATTTTATATCGTTGGAAATTCTTTGCGGGAATACTTTTCGATTTTCTTTTGAAAATGGAAGAAAGAACCATTTAAAACGAAGACTCAAGACTAGTTCTTGTGTACTATTTGCTAAGTCGTTTCCTAGAAGGTGGGTGGAAGGCGGATGGATGGCTCAAATAAATGGGGTTGCTTTTAATGTTTTTGTTTCTCATCGAGAACATTTTAATTTACATAGGGTTAATATCACGAAAAATCTCAAACTGACTTGTAACAAATTTACTCCAAACTAATTTTTTGTTCATCAAAAACCTTAAATTGGTATACTTGTGACAAATTTACCCTCAATTGATTTTTACCGTCAAATTATTAAGTTAGATGACATGTGGCAATTAATGGACATACCAGTTTTACCCCTCCGTTTGTCACATGTTTATCAATTTGTGATTTTTCGTGATATCAATTCAATTTAATTGAGTGTAAATTTATCACAAGTGTATTGATTTAGGGTTTTTTGTGGTCAAAAAATTAGTTTAAAGTAAATTTGTTGCAAATGTACCAATTTTGGGCTTTTCGTGATATTAATCCATTCATATACAATAAATATTTCACTTTGGCTTAACTCGAGTGTCTCTATATCCGCACGTGATTTGCATTAGTCAAAAAAGCCGATTAAGTGCCGCCTGATTTGCATTAGTCGAAAAAGCCGATTAAGTGCCACCCACTTGCAATATCTTCGTGATTTTCCAGCTGATTAGGTCACTTAGCCATAAATTATGAGAAGCTGTGGTCGCCAAGTCCAAATTTCCTAGAAAGCTGCGGACTTTGGGAATCAATTTCCACCGCTTGGCCTGACGAAGAAAATTTCGACCAAAAAATAACCCACTTTTCAAGAGCAGAATCCGTGAATAAAGACCATCTCATATATATCCAAGATCCGTTTGTGTAGGGCATCAGTTCGCATTTCAATCAAGTGGGCCCACTTGGGAACTTTTTTGTCTTTTATGGGATTAAAAGAGGATGTCGGCTAATCCACAAGGACGACTGCTAGAGAAAAGTTGGAAGGAAATGGAATCGACATTGTAGTTGAATTTGGGAGCCTGTAATTACTTTTTTTTAGGATCAATTTATTTCATGAAATTATTATAGGTTATTGGTAAATTTCTTTCAAAATACAATAAAGTCACGATGAGAATACTGGATAATAATTTCAGTAAATCTCTTAAAACTCTCTGCGAAATAATTGAAAAAATGACCGTCTCTTTTTTTCTTTTAAGGAAGACAAAAAAATGAAGGAAGTTAAGTTCTTAAAAAAATTGAATAGAATTGTCCAATATATAATACAAATAGAATACACCTCTCTATGTCTAAACTGCCAATACGAACACACCCGTTCATGTTCGAAAAATTACAATTTGGACATAAACTTTCGTGCGTGAAAACCGCCATTCAAACATAACCATTCATGTCCAAATAATTGCAATTCGGACACAACTCTTTTTGTGTGAAAATCGTCAATTTTGGACACACCCTTCATGTCCTAAAACGGACAATTTTGTCCAAACGATCACAAGTTAAAAAATAAAATAATTGTTGATTAAGGCTTAATTTGGTCCAAGGCTCGCAAGCATGCCGAGTGACAAGTGCACCTAATAATCGCATATCCGCACGCGAGTATTGTGGAGTCTAGCCTACTCACCCAATAGTAGATAACACTTTAACTTTTTAAGAAATCAAAACTTTCCTTTCTTTCCTATGTGAGATCACGGATCATTGGTACATCGAACATAAATAAATGGATCGTTGAAATGAGAGTCGTTTAGAAGGAAATTCTACATCGTCGGATCTTCTTTATAGTAACATTTTTAATTTCTGAAATTTTATATCGTTGGAAATTCTTTGCGGGAATACTTTTCGATTTTCTTTTGAAAATGGAAGAAAGAATCATTTAAAACGAAGACTCAAGACTGGTTCTTATGTACTATTTGCTGAGTCGTTTCCTATAAGGTGGGTGGAAGGCGAATGGATGGCTCAAATAAATGGGGTCGCTTTTAATGTTTTTGTTTCTCATCGAGAAGATCTTAATTCATATAGGGGTTAATATCACGAAAAATTCAAAATTGACTTGTAATAAATTAATTCAAAACTAATTTTTTGTTCATCAAAAACCTTAAACTGATATACTTGTGATAAATTTACCCTCAATTAATTTTTACCGTCATATTGTTGAGTTAACTGGAAATCGCTGACGTGGACACCAGACGTCTTATGTGGCATCGCCGGTACTGACGTGAATAATTTTTATTAGTATTTTATTATTTTTCAATTTTTCAATTAATTTTTATAATTTCCTTTTCTGTTTCCTTTTTTTCTTTTCTTCTTCTTCCTCCAGTCGCCAACCTCCTCGATGGCTGGCGAACAACCACACAGGAGAGCCGACGAGGCTCGCCCTCGCAAAAACTGGTGAGGGCCGTCCTCGCTGGCCTGGAGCGAGTGCTGACCTCGCCAGATTAGCCCTCGCCTGCTCTTCCCTGTGGCCGATCGCCGGCCATTGAGGAGGCTAGCGACCGGAGGAAGAAGAAGAGAAAAAAACAAATAAAAGAAAAAACAAAAATAAGTTGAAAAAATTAATTAAAAATTGAAAAATAATAAAATATTATTAAAAATTATCTACGTCAACGCTAGCATGCCACGTCAATCAAAATGAGAGCGGCTCAAAGTCGTTTCAACAGAGCAAAAAAAAAAAAAATGGAGAAATTGAATGAAGTGTAATGTCCAATCGAGGTGTTGTTATTCTGGAAGCCCCTTTCTTGTAAATGTTTCGAACTATCAATAACATACACACGGTAGTACACTGGAAATAATGGAGAAATTGCATGAAATTTTGTTGAATCAAAATGCAGCTTACGTTCTCTTAGGCCATGCTTGCTCGATGATGACTGAATCAGTTAAAATATGTCTCGAGTTTAAGCTCGTGAATGAAATCCGATCCAAAATGGAATTATTATTTGCGGACGTCCAAATATAAGCCATGGAAATTTTGAGTTTTCTTTTCGGTGTAAAAGTTTTGCTTGATAAGGATTCCAAACAAAATAAGAAAAGGAAAGTCTGGGTGAGAGAAGAGGAAATAAAATAAAACAGGAAGGGCACACAAATTATATGTCCCGGCCAAAGGGAAAGATAAAACAGGAAAGTCCAAAATTTGGTCTTGATTGACCGCGTATTAGTTGGATTTTGTTTCCTATTTGATATGGCAAATCTTCACGATGGAAATTTGCACTTCCCTCTGGCAGTGGGTTTAACATAAATATTTCTCAAGTTTTCTTTATAGAGGTCAGAGACAAGACGAGAACCGTCGTTCCAACCGCACGCTTATAGTGGGTCTTTCTTGGCGAGTTATATCCATGAAGTCTTGAAGCGCGGTTTCCTCTCCGAGTGCCGTGGGTCATCCATAGGTGCTAAGTGCTTGGTAGTGAGTTCGTGATTTTGTTCGTAAAATTACGTCAAGAGTTCAAGTATTCGTAGTGATTAAATATTGTGGTAAGATTTGCGTATAATTCCTTTGCGATATTAAGAGATTATTTCGTGAGGAATTGTGGGGTTAAAAGCTGCGTGAGTTATTGAGTGTGTTTGGGGCTTGGAAAACACTGAGAGTGTTTGAGTGACTCGAGTATAATCTCCGTTATATCGCTTGATTTATAATGAAATTCGTTACTGCTCTCCCCGTGGACGTAAGTCATTACGACCAAATCACGTAAATTTTATGTCCGATTTATTTTCTTATTCTATGAATTTTATTATTCAATCGCTTGGCTTCCGCAACAAAATCTAAACATAAGCTGCTAATGGGGATGAATAAAATGCTTAGAGAAAGTAAAAAAACTTACAAGATACGACTGAAATGCTTTCATAAACAAATTTGAATATCAGAACCAGAAATCTAATCTAATTCGAAGTTCAAATGCAAACTCAGGCAAAATCTAATTTAATCCACTTTGTTATAACTGATCTTCTCGTCTTCATTTCTTCGTAATCAAATTCCAATGTGCTGTCGTCATTTGTGATGAGCTCGTTCGTTCTCCTCGTGTCTTTAAATGGACCAATCTTTAAACATACCGATCTTCTTCCGTAAGAATGTCTAACCATCTTGACGTGGGTGCTACTTTAGGGATGATTTGCAACTGATCTTGATTTCTTAGTAACGGTTCTCAGCCGCTAGATCTTCTTTGACTCCATTGTTAACTTTTTAGCACATGCTTCGATCAATGAATCATTGTCACGTACCATATTACTTCACTTGGATTTTGCCAATTAGAAACACGTCGACGAGCTTATTTGGTATACATTGATGCGCCTTGTGGGTCAAGTGTATTGATTATGCTTGAGCTCAAATTTTGGGCATGGGGTCAACACCAAGATATGCACATTCTTATTCATTAATATTAAGATAAAGATCGATAGAAGGCTGATCCAGCAGCAGCAAAACCCTCGTCGCAACCCATGCTCTTCTCTTCTCTTTCTTCAAGCCACTCATCCAACCACAAGTCACGATATCGACCTCCTAACAGGACTGGTGGCGATGCTCGAGCACGTGATCGCAGAGATTCGTACCTCCATTCCAGAGATGCGACGACCTAAGACGAGCTTCGAAATGTCGTGCGAGTGACGGGAGGGTCAGCGAACGTCAGCGAGAAGGAGCTGCTTTGTGCTTTGGGAGTCGAGCGTTGAGCGACAACCGTCTGAGCCCTATTTTGATAGTGAAAGTGCGACGTCAGTTCACATTGCAATCAGGTGGGCCCCACTTGGGAACTGCCCTTTTGGCCTTTTGGCCTTTTATAGGATTAAAAAAAAGGGATATCGGCTATCCACACGGATGAAGGACAATCCTACACCACCGACCAAACTATTGGGTGACAGAGGAGATGACGTTTTGGGACACTACCTAATTTTGAGATTAATCATGTGCCATATAGTAATTAGTAATCAACGTATTGTCTTAATTCCTTAAAGCCATTGTTACCTTAAAAGAAATCTAATGGATGCAGAAGCAGATCCTAGTTGATGGACAGCAATCGAAGCATTGTTGTCGATGAAAATTTGAACATCACACCTATATGCCTCGCAACCAATATGGAGCGAAATTGAGGATTACATACTAGTAATATAACTAACATGATATTCAAGCTCATTCTAAATTCAAGCAATCTTTTTTATTTTCCCTTAGAACGTAACTTTTAAAATATGCTAGACATTATTTGATACAGAGCAAGTAAAGTTGCTAAATAATATCAAGTTATTGTCGAGTCAATGAGAAACAACGATATGATACATACACAAATGTATAAAAATGTGTGACAACTCAGTTATGCTCGTGAGCACATTAATTTGATTTGGAAAGTGTTGAAAAGCGATGCGGAAAAACAGAAGACAGAACACAGGGATTTACGTGGTTCGATCACAAGGTGATCTACGTCCGCGCGAGGCAAGACAAATTCCACTATAATCAAAGAGAAGACAAATTTCCAGAAGTCAAAATAACGACAAAATCTCTCGGCTCACGAAAACTCTCCGAAAAACTCTCTCTACAACAACAATGGCGAAAACCTAACCCCGTGATAAAAAGGCTCCCAAAATTTTCCTTGGGGCGTGAGCCCGGGAACCCCGCGCATTGGTTCGCTTTCTCCGGCTTCACCGCTATGGAGATTTGTTCGCTTGCTACGGGTTGGGCTATCGGCCCAACCCCTTTCGCCACAAACCAAATCTCAATTTTCTTTCCACTTTCAGGTCGCACAAAAAATATGTCGGGTCGGGTCATAAATCGGACCGAATACATAAAATTCAAGACATATTTAATAGAAAGAATTTACATTTATGAAAATTATTAACATTTCAACATTTTTGTCTTGATTAGATCTCATTATTAATGTGTTGTGGGGGCTCAAATCAGCAGTTTCGCGAAGACTAACACAAACCGGTCGCCTTGAAATTTCTTGGAATGGGGGTTGAACAGTGTAGTTAGTTGGGATACATTACCGTCAGGTCAAAAGAGTCTTAATGTGAAAGCTCAAGCGTATATAAGGGGGTCCTCTCTTCACGAATCTCTTCAATACAAATATCATCGCGAGAACCTTTTTCTCGTTAATTATTTTCCCTCTAAAATTTCATTTGTTTGAGCGTGAGACAAAGGGGAGAGTCATGAATGACCATCATGCAATCGAGATCGTTGGACTGAATAGTGCGGCAGTTGGAACAGACACAGCCCGATCCAATCCCAGGATGAACTATACATTCACTCTCTCGTTGGATCGGGTTAGAAGCCTAAAAGAGGAAGCCCCAAGTGGATACCTAGACGGGACCTCATTTTGCACGATTCACGGGATCGATCCAAAACCGATTGGATCGTTACAGTGCTTAGTCTTGCCTTAGTAGTTTGCTCGGCTGGACCCATTGACGTGAGGAGGCCAGCTTGTGACCTCCATCTGCTGATCATTCGTGATCACAATCATCCGTGCAGTAGATTCTGCTTGTTTACACGCTGGTAAAGAACAGGGGAGAAATAATGAACCTTGATTCTCCATGGATGATGGCTCTTCCAGCTTGTCACCCGATCTGCTTGTCATCTGCTTGTCGCCTACATCTGCTAACAAATCGTCATCACAACCTTTTGGTTTAAAGGTTTTTCCACTCGATTAATCATATATCATAGCACCACCAGAGAGTTAATGAACTGAGAAAGGTTAAAGAGCTTGCTTGATAACTCAATTTATTGCTGAAAACAAAAAAATTGGCGCTCAATTGAGGTTACATTTGTTTGATAACCTCAAATTAAATCAATTCAAATGATTGCGATTAAGCTAAAAACCCACTTAATCCGATGAGTAGGAATGGTTCCCTAATTTGTTCTATAAACAAATAATTGACGATAATGAGAAGCTTGCCGAATATATTGACAAAATCTACTACCGGTGATCATTCTGTTTATGTTTTGTAAGAGATTGATCATATTCGGTTATTACTTTTCAGTTTTTATCAAAAAAACTTCTTTTTGATTCGGTATTTAAATTTTCAGCGCCTAATTTTAAGTTTTACCAAACGGGCCCGAGTGTACTATTTAAATTCCTCTTTCGACTAGGTCCAGAGTTTAATGTCTTCTGTGAAGATTTTACTCCTGAAGAAAAGACTGCCCGGGCCCACCTCGATAGGGCCCAAAATTTGACTCAAAGGTTGATTTTTTTTTTGCCATAAATCAAGATATTACCTATACATATATATATATATATATATGAATTCCAAAAGTAAATCAATTATATATATTGTCAATCTATGACGGAGATCACGGATCGTTGGTACATAGAACCTAGAGAATTGGATGGTTGAGATGTGAGTCACTTAGAAAAAATTCTAGGAATTATGGCCCAACGTGCAATACAATTCCTGAATTTTTAATTTGTTCAATGTAATTATTAAACTTTAGCCCAAGGTGTAATGTGATTCCTAAACGTTTAATTTATTCAATATGATCTCTAGTAATGTAAGTTTAGGGACAACAATATTAAATACTTTCATATAATTTAAATATTAATTTGAATATGTGTGCGGAGATCGCATCGCACGTTAAGTTAAGTATATGATAGACCTGTCAAAATGGGTCATAAACCCATTTTTTAACCCATTTATTAGTAAATGGGTCATAAATGGGTTAGTTATATTTAGTAAACGGGTCATAAATGGGTAGAAGTCTTATATCAGTGTTAAATGGGTCATAAATGGGTCGCAAATGGGTCATAAATGAATTTACAACTGAGTTAAACTCAATGAATTTCTCTCACCTTCACTCAATCTTGCACTCACTTATTTTGCACTCTCATTTCAGTTTGGGTATGAATTTTTCTATATTTAATTAAATATGAAAGTATTTTAGCAATATGGGTCTAATCGGGTATGGGTTGGGTATGGTTCGGGTTGGGTATGGGTCAACAAAATTACATTGCGCATAAATGGGTCATAAACGGGTTAATGGGTCAATTTAGGTTCGGATATTTATGACCCGACCCAAACCCAACCCGACCCACCCATTTGACAGGTCTAGTATATGAGAATCATTCCTGTCATGACCTCAAAATTCTACATCTTTCTACTATTAGTTGAGATCCGAGAGGATATATCGACGATTTATTTGTGCAGGTTATCATTTTACATTTCAATCAAGCGGGCCCACTTGGGCTCAGTTATGCTTGGTGAGCACGTTAGGTTCATTTTGGAAAAAGTGAATTTACATTTATGGAAATTATTAACATTTTTCAGCATTTTATTCTTTCTTTTTATCTTGTCGTAAATGGGTCATGGCGAAACTCGCAAACGTGTGGCGCTGGAAATTTCTTGAAAGTTTTGCGGAAACTCGCAAAACGCGTCGCGTGGGAATTTCTTGAAAGTTTGGTGGGAGGTCGGTCGCTTTTGATTCTTGAATTTTTTTCACTGATCTTCGGAGCAAATGATATCTGACGGCCGGATCAAGTATAAATAAGGGTCTTTGTCTCCATGAATGCTCGCAGCTGAGTAGTGCAAATATTCTTGCGAGAACTTTTCTCTTCCATTCGTTTGAGTGTGAGAGAGAGAGAGTCATGAGTGATCATCATGCAATCGAGATCGTTGAACTGAACCATGCGGCAGTTCAAACCGACACAGCCGGATGCGATGCCAGGATGACTCCAGGAGATCAGAATGATGCAGTTACTCTCTGCTTGAATCAGGTTAACCGCCTACTACGGAAAGCGCCAGAAGAATTGCGAGCCGAGACCTCGCGTCACACCATCTTTAGGATCCCCCCGCCTCTTCGCGGGGTCAATCCTAAGGCCGTAGAGCCCGAGGTTGTATCTATAGGCCCGTACCACCGGGGCCGGCCCCAGGTGCTCGCGTTTGAAAAGCTTAAGCCGCTCTTCCTCCAGAGCTTCCTTCGGCGCATGGACTCGGACTCGGACTTGGACTTGAACTCGGACTCGGACTCGAAGTTGATGCGTCTTGCGAGAATAGTGGCACATCAGGAGAGTTCTGTCCGGAGTAGTTCTGTCCGGACTCTCTACTCGGAACATGTGGATATGACGAGGGCCGAATTCGTGCAGATGATGCTCCTCGACGGTTGCTTCGTGGTGGAACTCCTCCGCACTTTCAGGGGCGACGATGCGACTCCCGATGACCCCATCTTGTCGCGGCCTCAGATAATCCCGCCTCTCATCAGGGACTTACTGAAGCTCGAAAACCAGATTCCGTACTCCCTTCTCCAGTCATTGTTTGACGCGTCGGGCTCACAAAATTTAACAGGGGCAGAAGACTCTTTGGCCATACTCGCATTGAAGTTGTTCGATCAGGCCTATCCGAGATCCATAGATCGTCTCAAATCTTGCCTGAAGCCTGGATACGAGCACCTACTTGACCTGTTTCACTCGACTCTCAAGCCGACAAGCCCGGTCTCCCCCCAACCAGACGGAGTCTGCTCAGTCCGTACCGTGTGTGACCGAGCTTAGGCCCTCCCGAATCAAATTCCAGCCCAAGAAAGCAGACAGCTTCCTGGACATAAGTTCCCGTAAACCGGTGCCCCGGAAACCATTCGTGCCATTCGAGGACTTCGTGGCCACAGTGCTGAAAAGTCCGGTACTCGAGATACCAGACATCGCAATCAACGACTTCATGACCACCGTGCTGATAAACTGCGTGTCCCTGGAACAATGCCGGGCATACGGATCCAAGTACATGACTGATTACGTCTGCTTCATGCACTGCCTCATCAAACAGCCGAAGGACGTGTCGCTTCTCCGTTCAGATGGGATCATCGCACCGTTTTCTCATGATGACCAGTATGTGGCTGATCTGTTCGATAAGCTTGGGAACAGCATTTCTTTCAATGTTAATGGGTGTTTTCTGTCCGAGCTCTTCGGGGAACTGGATAAGTACTACCGCAGCAACGGGGCGTACGTGATGCGCACTTACTTTTCCAGTCCGTGGTCAATCATATCGGTCTTCACGGCTTTCTTAATCATAGTTTTTACCATCACACAGACCCTTTTTGCTATACTTACTTATCGCTTCCGCGGCTAGGATTTGTTGTTCAGCAGATGTGTCTCAGGTTCATTCTACGAAGCAGAAAGAGGGACCGACCATTTTGTGGCTGTTAATGTACTACATTTTCTGCTCTAATGAAGGTGCTTCCACTGAAGAGCATGGGTTGCCGATCATAGAGCTGTAGGAAAGTGTGGGGACTAATGGGGCTGTGATTGCTTCTTGTTGTTGTTCTGTTTTAGTGTTGTGATTGGTTGTTGTAGGTGCGCTTTGGAGCTTTAGATTGCTTCTTGTGGGTGGGCTGTGACCGGTGGCTAGATCAAGGGGATCAGTGGGGTTTTAGCTCGTCTGTGGTTGGCTCTGTTTGGGAGCAATTGAGTTTATTTGTCTTGTAAAATTCTATTTTATAAGTACAAATAACTAAGTTCGATGAATTCAAGTGTTTAATGATGAGTTTCGCTTGATGATGCTGCTGTTGTCTTTTTTTTTTTTGTAAGGTATGATGCTGCTGTTGTCCTTTTTTTTTTTTTTTTAGTAAGGTAAGAGTATATATAACTTTTCAAATCACCAAGTACAACCTAAGCTCAAACCATCCATGATCATATTAGGACAAACATTGTCCAGAGAAGGTCAAGGGGGTTCGGCAGGAACTATACAAAATGGGCGAAAGACGGCAAAGATCAAAGGAGAAAGGAAAGACAGACAACGAAAACCCGAGCCGCACTAGCTTCAGGAAGGGGGGCCGACACCCTAACTCCAAATATGCACCGAGATGGCAGCGGAGTAGCTGATGGCAGCGCTAACAAAATATGGTCGTGAAAGATCCCATTTTCTCTGCAGAAGCCGATTTCTATAAGTGTCTTCAACTCTCCCTATGGAGGCGGCCTTGTCCTTGACGACTTTAAGGAGATGTTTTCGCATGCCAGGGATACAGATGTTCTTGTTCCTGAAGATTGCATTGTTCCTTTCGGTCCAAATGATGTGACATAAAGCACCAAAAGAGAATCTAGCAATGCAGTGGGCAAAAGAGGAACCTCCGCAAACTTGCATTGCCCATAAAATATGTTCTTGCCATGGCCGGTTGCGCCAAGGAAGATTGCATTTAGTCGCCCAAAAAGTGGCCAAAGTACTGGTAGAGGAGCACTCAAAGTATAGATGGTTGATTGAGTCTGGAGTAGACCCACAAAAAGCACACAATGCATCTTCAATCTTGCGATTCTGGAGTAGGAATACCTGTGTAGGTAACCGGTTAAGAGAAATTAACCATAAAAAAAATGCATGCCGAGGAACTATGTGCCTGTCCCAAATGAAAGAGTGCCATGGGGATGTATGCCATTTCCTCCGTATATGGTTCCACGCACGACTAACGGAAAAAAGTTTAGATGGATGAGGTATCCATACAAAGGAGTCCAACAAACTGTCCAAAAAACGCGGAGGGGAGTCCATCCAGCTCAAGATGGTGGCCAGTGTAATAGACGGTTGCCAAGACCCTTCAAAGAAGGATCGTGCCTGTGGTCTCTCGAGGAATCTTGCGATTGGTAAATCTCGACGTCAGTAAAAAGTAGATAAAGTGGCCCCCTATTGTGCCACGAGTCAAACCAGAAAGAGGTAGAACGTCCATTTCCAATGTCCCACCGGAACATAGTATGTGCAGAAGCACGCAAATCAAGGATTTTCTTCCATGTCCATGAACAGAGCGTAGGTTTGGACACAACCCAGAAATTTGTCTTCTTTAAGAAAGTAGAGTGTATCCATTTACACCACAATGACTCTTTGTCAGAAAAGAGGAGCCAAATGTGCTTTAAAAGCATAGCATTATTGTATTCCACAAGTCTCCTAATGCCTAGGCCCCTTCCGCCTAGGTAAGCACACAAAGATTCCATGCTACTTTTGCTCCTCCAAATCCAAGGTCGTGGCCTTTCCATAGGAACCTAGTAAAGATAGCCTCGATACTATGCAAAATCGCTTTGGGTAAAGAAAGATAGTGGCCCAAAGATACCGAATGGAATGCAATATGACTTTATAAGTCTGAGGCGACCAGCAAAGGATAGAAAGCTACCGACCAGGAGCGAGCACGAGCAAAGATAGCATCAATCGTGCCTTTACAATCCACCTTACTCAGCCTAGAAGAGATAATTGGGACCCCTAGGTACCGAAAAGGCAAAGTACCTACCGGAATCCAAGGCATAGGATAAGCTGGTCATGTAACGCCCGGGTCCCTCCCGAGATGAAAATATTGCTTTTCGACTTGTTCGGTTTAAGACCAGACCAAGCAGAGAACAAGAGGAGAGAATCCTTAATTATTTCAACTGACTCCATGTGGCCTTCTGAGAAAAGAAGAACATCATCCGCAAAAAAAAGATGTGATAGCCGGGTCGTCTTACAGCGCCAGAACCAATGGAACTCAGGTAAATCAGTTTTTGCTTTAAGAATGCCTGATAATATTTCCATAACCAGAATGAAGAGATAGGGCGACAGAGGGTCTCCCTGGCGAATGCCCCTGGAGCTCCCAAAAAATCCATGCAACTCCCCATTAATAGAGACCGAAAATTTTGCTGTCGAAATACAAGCCATCACCATCTTGACAAAGGATACAGGAAAGTTGAAGGCTACTAAAACAAGTTCTAAGAAGTTCCAATCCACAGTGTCAAAAGCTTTCTGAAAATCCACTTTAATGGCACACTTGGGAAGGTAAGGCCGATGATGGAAGTCCGCAAATAGCTCTTGAGCTATCAAAATATTGTCACTGATCCTTCGACCTTTGACAAACGCCGCTTGGTTAGGGCTCACAAGTGCTGGGAGAACACGCGCAATCCGCCTAGCCAATATCTTGGAGATACACTTATATATGGTATTGCAACAAGCAATAAGACGGAATTCCGACATAGCTGAAGCATTTGGAACTTTTGGAACTAAGGTCAGAATGGTGTTGTTTATCTCTCTAAGCATACAGCCAGATTCAAAGAAATCCCTTACCGCCATGAGAGTAGAGGGTCCAATGATTCCCCAGCTAGACTTAAAGAAATCAACATTGTACCCATCCGGTCCAGGGGCTTTCCCCTTGGCTAGGGAGAAAAGGGTGGACCGGATTTCATCGTCTGAGACCGGAAGTGATAGAATGTTCCTCTGATCCTCATCAAGGGTACGACCAAGAAACATACTCAACTCACTAACAGGGGGCCTAATAGAAGCAGGCTCACCGTTAAGCAGCTCCTGGAAGTGGTTGACAATATGGGCCCTTACCGCCTGATAATCCGTAAGAGGGGATCCATCTTCAGTTGACACCGAAAGAAGTCGATTAGAAACATGCCTTTTAGACACAAAATGGTGAAAATAATGCGTGTTAAGGTCGCCTTCCTTGAGCCAACGAACACGGGACTTTTGCCTGTAAAAGGCCTCCTCCTGCAGCCTCATAGTGGAAAAGGAGCGTGAGAGCTCTACTTCTCTGTCTTGAAGACTCTGATCAAAGGGTTGAAGATCAAGGGCAGCTTGAACAGCAAAATGCCCTGTTTCTAAGCTGGTTCTGTTCTTCTACCGAGATGTCGAGAAGGAACTCCTCTTGAGGTGTTTCAACTTCTGCTTAAGTATTCGCATTTTGCAGCAAAGGATATACATAGGAGTACCAGATAAAGGGGTATCCCAAGCTTGCTTAAAAGATCCAGAAAGTTGGGGTGAGACGACCAGAAGTTAAAAAACTTGAAAGGCTTCTTGGAATTAAGAGGCGGTAGAAGCTTTACCACCATTGGAGAATGATCTGAGATACCAGGGGGAAGAAAGCAGGCTTCCGAGAATGAGAACTGATGCATCCAGATGTCATTGACAAGGACTCGGTCAATCTTACGTAGCTTTCGCCTATCTCCAGACGAGTGAGTCCAGGTGTACCTACAACCGACATATCGTAGATCCTCTAGCCCCGCTTGGTTGAGACACTTCCCGAATTCATCAAAGACGGGTATCCAGGGAGTAGTGCTACCCACTGTGTCAGATGGGTCTTTTATTGCATTAAAGTCCCCTGCAACAATCCAAGGCAAGTCGGATGCGGATAAAGATACAAGGTCAGCCCATAACAGACGCCGTTTCACAAAAGAGTGCTCACCATACACAATTGTAAAGAGACAAGATTTATCCAGGAGCGAGCCCCGAGTTGAATATGGATCAGTTGGTCAGAAGAGGAGAGGAGACTAGTTTCCAACTCATCAGGGTTCCATCCTATCTGGCATTTTCCTATTTTGCTTGATGATGCTATGGTTGATCCAATTATGAGCCAAGCGGTCTGTTGTGATCCTATTTGGACAGAAGAGCCAATCAGCCACATATATGCATTTGGTTTTTGTTTGATGTTGCGATGCATTTGGCCAAACATTTGGATTTGGTTTAAGCTTGATGCTTTTGCTAGTGTAAGGGCTCACGAGCTCGAGCCGAGCCAAGGGATCACCGATCGAGAGCTTGAGCCGAGTAAACGGCAAGTGCAAAGCCAAGCGGATCGCAAGTGCCAAGGGTGCCGGATCGCAGAGCTTGAGCGGAGCAAAGGCCATTGAATGCCGAAAGGTAAGGAACTTGTATTTCTCCATCTATGCAAAATGCCGACCGCTGAGCAAAGGCCAAGTGCATTCAAGAAAGAAAAATCCCCACCGCCTCAAATGCGGATGAGAACAAGGAGCCACAATGATAGAGTAAGGTCAAAGCGGACAACGATTCTGTGTCTCTGAACAATGCATTCTCGCTTTCGAAATGATTCTTTTTTATTCTATGCCTGGAATTGATTCTAAGCATTTTAAGACGTTTGTTAACGGCCCAAAATTCCATCCCTGGAACAAAAAAAGAACAGAAATGCGTTTGGTAACGTCATAAAATTTCTTTTTATCAATAATATTTTTAAATATTTAAATATTTCTTTCTTTTTTTTCTTTTCCTCCTTGGCCATGGCCTGCTCATCGGCTATGACCGGTAAAATATTTTTTTTATCAATAATATTTTTATTAAAATTATTTTTTTCTTTTTTTTTGTCATGGCATGGTTGCCGGCCATGACCGGTAGAATATTTTTTTATTAATAATATATATTTTTATTTTTTTTGGCCATGCCCTGGTTGCCGGCCATGATGGGTAAAATATTTTTTATTAATAATATTTTTATTAAAAATATACATTTTATTTTTTTTTGGGCCATGGCTTGGTCGCTAGCCATGGCTGGTAAAATATTTTTTATTAATAATATTTTTATTAAAAATATACATTTTTATTTTTTTGGGCCATGGCCTGGTCGCTGGCCATGACCAATAAAATATTTTTTTATTAATAATATTTTTTTTACCATGGCTTGGTTGTTCGGTTATGGCTAGTAAAATATTTTTTTATTAAAAATATTTTTTTCTTTTTTTTGGGCCATGGTCTGTAAAATATTTTTTTATTAAAAATATACATTTTTATTTTTTTGGCCATAGCCGGTAAAATATTTTTTTTATTAATATTATTTTTTATTAAATATTTTTATTAAAAATATATATTTTTTTTTTTTTTGCCATGGCCTGGTTTAGTCACCTGCCATGGCAGGTCAAATATTTTTTTATTAATAATATTTTTTATTAAAAATATATTTTTTTCTTTTTTTGGCCATGGCCTAGTTTCTTTAGTCATGACCCAGGTAAAATATTTTTTATTTTAATATTATTTTTTATTAATAATATTTTTATTAAAAATATATGTTTTTCTTTTTTTTAGCCATGGCCTGGTCGCTTGCCATGGCCGGTAAAATATTTTTTATTTTAATAATACTTTTATTAAAATATTTCATTCTCATCAGATCCGATGAGGGCGGTCCTCGGGCAGGACATTAGAAGCTACATTAAAAACCAAGAAAAGAAAAAAGAAAAAAAATTGATTCTTAAAATTGTTTCCAGAATCAAAAAGTTACTTTTTTTTTTATTCTTGAAAACTGATTCTGGGAATAATTTTGCAAAAATTGTTCCCAGAATCAAAATATTAAACAAACACATTTCTATTCCCAAACTGATTCTGGGAACAAAAAAACATAATCAAACACTGTTTGACAAATTGTCATGCATAGCCTAAGTAATTTGGTCCTGTTCCGACACATACGCTGAGACTATTCTGTTGCTCGTCGAGTCTTAATATTCATTTATATACTAAATTTCCCTAATGAGCTTATCTCCATAAACATGTTTTGCCGTTCTAGTTCCATCCGCTAGACCCCACCGTCAAGAGGGTGGTTTGAGGTATGACTCAAGGTATTTTGGGTTAATGAGCTCAATGCCCATCTAGCGAAAAGGAGCGATAAGTAGCTGCTACAAGATTGGTGGATTGGATTGCACGATTTTTTATCAAAACCTAGATTTCACGATAATTATTAACCAAAATTTAAGAAATGACAGCGATTTGTCAAGAGCGCATAATATTGATGATGATGAGGACGACAATAATAACAATGATGATAACGACAGCAGCCGAAGCAGCATCAACAGCAATAGTAATAATAGTATGAAAACGGAGAGTGCAGTATTTAGAAAAAAAAATGCCAAAACAGATTCAAGCCTGCTAAGATCCATCACAACGAGATCATCTGGTAGGGATATGTCAAGGTTAAGTTTACCGATGGAATCATCTGTATATTAACGCTCTGTCTAAATTATTAGCCACCGAGTACTTTCAATATGCGTCATTGATGCTTAAATCCTTAAACAGATGTCTGCTTATGTTTCATCTCTCTGTCATGATACATCGTTCTGATGTTAAAAAGTATTGGTCCTGTTCCTAAAATTGGTATAGAAGGGCATTGATGACATATATCTTCGTCCTCCTGCGGTTTCACTTGCAAACCAGATTTGGGTCGGAAGAAGTTATGACGAGAGGTGGCTGAACAAAGTTTCTAACCAAAGCCCTCTATTCTTATGTCTGTAACTGGAAGAATTACCGTCTTCTTGACATGGGCAGCTGGAACTGGATCTGCAGAAAAAATGGAAAGCAAGAGCACTCAAACATGTTAACCGTTTCCATAAAATATCCATGATCATGTTTTTCAACTCATTTGGTACTAAAATTACAAACATTTTGGAGCTAATATGATAAAGATTGCAAGGCCCAAGTCTGTTGGGTCAGAGAAAAAAAAAAAACCCTCAGCTTGTCCTTTTATCGACTAACACATTGACGGTTTCAATGGTGATGAATGGCAAGAAGTTCTTTCATCGTTTCTGCTTGAATTTAAATATAGGAAGGCAACAACCTCAAACAAGATCTGGAGCGTATATAATCTTTTAGCGAATGGCTCCTACATGCGTCCTCAATAACTCCCGCAACGGGCTTTCCAACTAGGGATGAGCAAGGTTCCAGGGTAGAACCGGGAGCCGAATAACCGAACCGACGGATCCAATTCAGTTCCCGATTCTAGGGTGGGAGGTTCCGGTTCCCAGTCCTAAATTTTTAGGAACCAGAACCGACGCTCTCTCTCCTGCTAAAAACCCTAACTTTCTGAGTTTCTTCCCAAATTTCCCCTCGCTCGGCTGCTCCTCCATTGCACTCTCTCTCCCACTCCCCACACCCACGACTCGACGAGACCCTCTCGTCTCTCCTCGCTCCGTTCGACATCCGCCTTGGCTCTTCCTTTGTCTTCATCAACCGCGGTCCGGCTTGTCCGCGGTGGAGGTGCGCCTCGCTTCAAGGCTTCAAACGACATCCTCTGTCTTCGTCTTTGTTCGGGCTCCGACGTGCACCCTCTTGAGCTCGCTACCTTGGCTCTTCCTCCTCTCGTCTTTCCACAAGATCAGCGTCGCTTCTCACTGGATGTGGTTTCTCTCTAGTCCTCGCATTGTAGAAGAGATCTTAAAGGGCTACAATGCTCGACGCACTGCCCTCGTCCGCGCCCTCACCTACGATACCGATCGTTGGGCCATCGCCCCCCTCTTTCAATCTTCACATGCATGCGTTTTTTCTCTTTTTTTCCTGGGTCCAAGTTCGAATGTGTGCGCCAGTAGTGTTTCTTTTTAGTTCTTTGTTTTTGGCTTGACGCCATTGTTGGTTTTGGGGTGAATTTATTTCAGATGTGGATGAATTCTACTCGCTCTGCGATCCAGGTGAGGCTCCATGTACTTTGGGTTTCTTGTTCGTTGTTTTTTTTCCTTCGAATTAAAGGGCAAATGCAAGATTGCGCCTTTTAGAAACAAAGGTTTTGACTTTAACTTGTGTTGCAATTTTGGAGAAGCGGGATGAGATATGTGGGAAATGGGTAACTGCTGTTAGGTGATTTTTCTATGAAACTGTGGTCAATTTGATTGAGGAAGTGGCCGTGGTGGGTTGATAAGAAAGGGGTTAAGTGTGCTTTAGGTTATTGTTGGTTCTTTTTATTCATGATTTGAAAGGAAATTCTTTATTTTTTGCTTTGATATCTTAATGGGTATTTCAGTTGTGATTACGAACTCCAAATGTTAAAGCTCCTTTTCTAGAGATGGAATGAAATGCAAGGACTAGCTGTCTTGGGTGGTTGTGCATAATGACTATTGGTTGCTCTCCGTGGCCTTCTACTTTGGTGCTCGACTTAACCGCAATGAGAGTTACTTTCTTTTTGCCTGCACTTGCTGAAGATTGTCATTGCATATGCGGCATACTCAAAGGATCTATTGAGGTCAGTGTTGTGTTTCTGGGTGCCTTACGTCCCAACCCAGCTAGGCAGCCAGTTAATCAAGCAATTAAGAGATGCCAACATAAATTTAATGGTGCTAGCTTATTCTAGTAAAAAAGCCATTCTGCAATCTTTCACCAAGTTTGGATTTTGAATTAGGTACAACAACTTGAAGCCATTGGGTTTGGGCAAAAATAAAATTGAGCAGATATGAAACAATTTGTTTGGGCTGCTTATCTGAAGTGTATTATTTAGTATTTTGCATCTAAATTCCTATATTTATTGTCAAAAGAATGACTGGTTCCTTCAATCATCATCTCTTCGCTTTGTTAATCTTTATTGCTGAGAGATCCATAAAGAAAAAGGTCCAGTAACGAAACTATTTTCACTGTCCCGGAAAATGGCCTTAGTTCCCACATCTAGAAAGTTAGATAACTATTTGTGTATTGAAACATATTGAATAACAAATATCCATGTGTGGCTTGAATAGATCAACTCTAATATGACACGGTGTCATGCAGAGATTGCCACAATGTTAAGTACTACATAGGGTGACTAGAGAAGTTGAGCTACTTTTTAAAAAAAAGATGCTTTATATCTTGTTTTTTGTGTGAACTGTCATACATGTTTCTTGGTGATGTGGAAGGTAAGGGTGTAGATGCTTCTTTTCCCGTTTGAGGACTTTGTCGTCTCATTTTCTTGTGTATAGTTATATTATGGTGATAGCCTCTTTAGGACTCTCCCAAGTTATGGGCCAGATGTTGATTTTTCAGATTTTACACCCTTCTCTCTTGCATTTTTTAACGTTAACTAGATGATTCTGCTTTTTCTTGGTTGACTGGTGGAAGAATTGGGGACCGGCTTATGGCTGAAGTAGAAACAAATCTTGCAATAAATGTGCTTATGGGGTTATCAAATTCGTTTGAAGTTCAAGGAACAAGAGAACTTCAATTAGGTTTGTTCCCAATTATGTTTTAATGATTTATTTTGAACCTTCTAGCTTTGGAATATTATTTTCAAATAGCCTTAAGAAATATTTGGACATATGCAACTGTGGATTATGATTCTTGGGCAAAACTAATTTGAAAGATCCAGTTAATTTTTCTTTTTTCTGTTTAGAGGAGGTATCTTGATAGAGTATATGAGGCGAGAAGGATTTGAATTATGTATGTCACCACCAAAAAAAAAAATCTATTGGAACCTAGAACCGACCCTAGAACCTGTGACAGTGTAGGTTTCAGGTTCCACGTTCGGACGGGTAGGTTCTAGGTTTCAAAAAATGAGGAACTTATACTCAGGGATAAGTTTTAGGTTCCAGGTGGAACATGTGAGGAACCTGGAACCGCTCACCCCTATTCCCAACCCCACTGTCAGTCCTTTTGGGAGGCTAATGTGCAAACAACAACAGGTGACGGCCAATGTGCGCTATCGCAAGTATCATGTTGGGATGGCAGGACGAGAAGCACTCATTGTGGGCATTCTCCATCCCGTTGACCGCGACGCAAGCATTGCCGTCGTCGGATTCATCGGTATGGAGACCCTCTAGAAAGGAAGTTCTTCGGATTTACAGATGGCGGGATCATACTGCGTAGGCCAGTTTGTACAATTGAAAGCCAATTTCCTTAGCCCTCGATTTAAGTGGCTGCATAAAAGGGGAGGCCCTAAGACTACTATTCAATTTCTTCTTTCAACTACCAACAGGCATGCGACCTTACTGGTAAAAGGATTGGAGGAGCGGGGTAAGAGAATATCAGGTTTGGGGTTCGATCTCCGTGAGCACCACACACGCTTGTTTCCAAAGAAAGGCATGTTTGGCCCAGTTTAGGCCACCAGTACGAGCCCATGTTACACAACTTTGCCACCTTGTTTCTTTTAGGCCTTAGTCTGGTCTTTCTACACTAGGCCCATCTTGAACATCCATGTATTCCCGATTGGGACCAAATTTCAATTTCGATGATCGATATATTTTGTGTTTAGGCCATAAATCACAAGGATTGATATTGGCTATAGATTTTAGAAACTATGGATTCCGAAAATGAATCAACTATAGAGAGTGTCGATCTACAATGGAGATCGCAAATCGCGATAAATCAAACAATGAGGAAATGGATGGTCCAGATGCAAGTCACTCAGGAAAACTCATTTAAGATAAGTCCCCAAGATCGGAGCGTACCTACTCTTTTTGCTTATTGACAAACAATCTGACCTTGAATTGCACATTCTGTTGCTGCAGTTTGAGGAAAGAGAGGCCTTTCAGAGTGTCCATGGCAAATGGAGGCCCAAACACCATTGAAGTTGAAGTTTTCATCTGATCTGTTATCGTGTTTGCACAGTGGAGGTGATGAGCGTTGTAAGATAAATGCACTTATTATAATTCCTCTAATCAGTGGTTAGGATGTAATCGACAATTCAAAGTCTGCCAGAAGAGTGCTAATATTATTGATAATCCTTAGAGTAGACTAATTAAAACTGCGAAAAATTTAGTCCGAAGAAGACAAATATGGAGTTGTTAGGAACAAAAACAACAGGATAGGACAAGAAAAGACGAAAGCATAGGATTATGGGCTCTCGGCTGTCATAATTTTTTCACAATTTATCTCAATAACTATGAATTCCAAAAGTAAATCGACTATAGAGATTGTCAATCTACGATGAAGATCACGGATCGTTGGTACATCGAACATAAATAAATGGATCGTCGAGACAAGAGTCGCTTATAAGGAAATTCTACATCGTCATATCTCCTTTGTAGGAACACTTTCAATTTCTGAAAATTTTACATCATGGGATTTTCTTTGCAAGAATATTTTTCGATTTTCTTTTGTTAATGGAAAGAAAAAATCATTTAAAAATAAAGTCTCAAGACTAGTTCTTATACACTATTTGCTAAGTCGTTTCCTGGAAGGTGGGGGGAAGGTGGATGGACGGCTCAAATAGATGGGGTTGCTTTTAACGTTTTCGTTTCTCATCGAGAAGATTTTAATTCATATACGATAAATATTTCGATTTGGCTTAACTCGAATGTCTCGTACCTTGGACCAAACAATTGGGAGATAGAGGAGATGACGTTTTTGCACACTGCCCAATTTTTAGATTAATCATATGCCTTCTTAGTAATCAATGTATTTTCTTAAATCCTCAAAACCGCTGTTAACCAAAAAGAAATCTAATGGAAGCAGAAGCAAATCCTAATCAATAGAAAGCAATCGAAGCGTGCTATCGATGAAAACTTTGGACATCATACGGATGTGCCTCGTGACCAGGTGGGGGAAATCGTGGGTTACATACTAGTATTATAATTGACGTGATATTCGAGCTCATTCTAAATTCAAGCGGATCCATTTTTTTTTGTTCCTTCTTTGCCTTGGAAAGCGACATCGAAAATATGCTAGACATTATATGATACGGAGAAGGTAATGGTGCCCGAGTCAATGAGAAACGATGATGTGTATACAAACGTATAAAAACATACGACAGCTCGGTTATGATCGTGAGTACATCAAGCTCGTTTTGGAAAAAACGCATTTCACATTTATGGAAATTATTGACATTCCAGCATTTTGCTCTTGCTTTTATCTTAGTGTTAGTGGGTCGTGGTGGGTAAAATAATAATGGCAGTTTCGCGGATGCTAATAAAACTCGTCGTGCTGGAAATTTCTTGGAAATGGGTGGTCGGTTTTGTTTATATTAGTTTCTCATTCATCTGCGTAGCAATCGACCAAAAAAACCAAAAAAAAAAAAAATCATCTTCGGAGCAAATGATGTTTAGTGGGAATTGTTTTTTTGTAAAGAGAGGGTGGCGGGAAGGTTAGATTATCAAAGGGTATCTTACGGTGCAAGTTCAAGCATAAATAAAGGGCTTTCTCTCCATCCATCTCGCGGCTGAGCAATACAAATATTCTCGCGAGAACTTTTCTCTTTCAATTACTTTCCCTCTAAAATCCCATTCATTTGAGTGTGAGGCAGAGGGAGAGAGAGAGGGAGAGAGTCATGGACGATCATCATGCAATTGAGGTCGTCGAACCGAACGATGCGGCGGTTCGAACGGACACCACCCGGATCCGATGCCAGCATGACCATAGAAGAACTGACCGATAGGGTTACTCGCTGGGCTAGCCGCCTACGAGGGGAAAGACCAACAGGCTTCCCAGCCGCCGGGACCTCGCGTCACTCCATCTTTAGGAGCCCCATGCCTCTTTATAGGGACAATCCTATCCCTATGCCCGTAGAGCCTAATCCTATTCCTGGAGAGCCCATTCCTCTTTATAGGGACAATCCTATTCCTATGCCCGTAGAGCCAAATCCTATTCCTGGAGAGCCCATTCCTCTTTATGGGGACGATCCCATTCCTATGCCCGTAGAGCCTAATCCTATTCCTGGAGAGCCCGCGCCTCGTTGTGGGGACGATCCCATTCCTATGCCCGTAGAGCCTAATCCTATTCCTGGAGAGCCCGCGCCTCGTTGTAGGGACGATCCCATTCCTATGCCCGTAGAGCCCAAGATCGCAGCCGTAGGCCCGTACCGCAGGGGCGCACACCAGGTGCACCACCGCGCGCCTCTCCATAGGAACGATCCCATCCTTGCGGCCGTGGAGCCCGAGAACGTATCTATAGGCCCATACAACCAGGGCCCGCACCAGGTCCAGGTGCTCGAGTTTGAACAGCTTAAGCCGCTCTTCCTCCAGAGCTTCCTTCGCCGCACGCGGTCGAGCTTCGAGCGTCTGACGAGCGCGGTGGAAGAAGAGGAGACCTCCGCCCGGAGTCGCTACTCGGGGCACGTGGATGTGACGAGGAGCCGACTTCTTGCGGATGATGCTGCTCGACGGTTGCTTCGTGCTGGAACTCCTGCTCGGCTTCTTCGGGTGCGGCGATGCGACCGACGTAGACAGCCCCATCTTTACACGGCCCCGGATAATCCCGATTCTCGTCAGGGACTTACTGAAGCTCGAGAACCAGATTCCGTACTCCCTTCTCCGCTCATTGTTTGACGCGTCGGCTTCATACAAGTTAATAGGGGCAGAAGACTCTTTGGCCACACTCGCATTGAAGTTGTTCGACCAGACGTATCCGAGACCCGTGGCGCGTCCCAGATTTAGCTGGAATCTTGAATGCGAGCATCTACTTGACCTGTTTTACTGGAGTCTCTATCCGACAAGCGGGGTCCACCCCAACCACACGAGGGAGTGCTGGTCACCGTCTTCTCTGTCCGTGCCGTGTGTGACCGAGCTTAGGCCCTCCGGAATCAAATTCAAGTCCAGGAGGAAGGCAGACAGCTTGCTGTACATAAGTTTCCGGAAACGGGTACTCCAGATACCATGCATCGCGATGGACGACTTCACGACCACCGTGCTGATAAACTGCGTGTCCCTGGAACAATGCCGGGGAAACGGATCCAAGTACATGACTGATTACGTCTACTTCATGCACTGCCTCATCAAACAGCCCAAGGACGTGTCGCTCCTCCGTTCAGATGGGATCATCGCACCGTTTTCTCATGATGACCGTTATGTGGCTGATCTGTTCGATATGCTTGGGAAGAGCATTTCTTTCGATCTTCATGACTGTTTTCTGTCCCAGCAGTTCCAGGAACTGGAATCGTACTACCGCAGCGACTGGGCGAACATGATGCGCACTTACTTTTCCAGTCCGTGGTCATTCATATCGGCCTTCTCGGCTTTCTTAGCCCTGGTTCTCAGCATCACACAGACCGTTTTTGCCATACTTGCTTATCGCTCCCAGCGCTAGGATTTGTTGTTTAGCGGAAAAGAAAAGGACCGGTCGACCTTTTTGTAACTACAATGTAGGGGAAAGGGGTTAAGTACATAGGACACTTGATTGCCCGGAATTGACTCCTTCAATGTCAATAAAACAGATATAAGTAACTCTGGGCCTGCTGTGAGTGTGAAATCGGTAGAAATGTGAGTCTGGAGCACATTAAACTGGAGGTCTTAAGTAGTGAGATGATCTTTACATTTTATTCCTGGCCCTGTTGAGGTGAGAAAGCAGTGAGTAGTAAAATCTATTCTGAAATTGGGAATAGTTCTTCACACAATGTATAAATCATGTAGAGTTTTCCAAAACGGTCTTGCAAACACATAAATGGCACCATAACAAGTTTGTTTTAACTCTTCAGTTCCCATTGTACTCCATTTCCTCTCCCAGGGAGCAATAGCATGATACATGTCCCTTCCTTCCGCTTTAATCTCTTGTTTTACGTTCTTTTGAATTCTGTCCTCTGTCCTGAAACATGATGCAAAATACTTTTTACTATTTGTTCGAAAGCCTGTTCAGTGACTTCCACATGTATCCATGCTATAAGTGCTTTGCATGGTTAGTTTATGATATTGGCTTGAGTTCTTGTTTGTTAGGTTCTTCCTACAACAATGGGCGGCATCCAAATGCGGCTGTACCCCGAAGAGTACAAAATCTGTGGAGAACTTTTAACACTTACTGCAGAAACGTCAACTATGCTAATGTCATCTTTCATTGGGTCATTAGAAGGCTTCATGATACAAACAAGCGATCCTCTGGAAGATGGCGCTGGAGGTCAATCAATTTGGGAAGGGCAGTCTGAGGATGAGTCCACAGAAGGTGATTATTCTAATAATCAAGATGATATGAAATGTATCTTTGAAGCACAACAAGGATGTACTTTTTCTTTTCCGCTCCCCTCAAGATAAAATTTCCTTGGTCTGAGATTGCAAATGCAAATAATGAAAGCAGGGAATTAAGAGTCCTGGTTCAGGTATGAAGTGTCTGGTGAGTTGATATTGAAATATCGTTAACAGCTAAGGTATTGGATGCTCTTTTGACGTTGTTCATGGTATTACAAGGCGGAGAAAATGTACAAGATTTTAAAGATTGAGGATAGGACTGTTATCTTCCCTCTCAAATTACGCCTTCCTTGCCAGCTTCTTGAAGTTCTAACCGACTGTTCTAATTGCTTCTTTTTGGTTTGTCTTATCTCTAATTTTCCTCACTCTCTGACTTTTATTCCGCCTCTTGCAGACTGCGGGAGTCGAACCCCGCATCTATGATACTAGCGTTCTCACCCCCCCAATCCCTTTACCAGCAGGACCGCATGCCTAACAAACAATCTGACCTTGAATTGCACATTCTGTTGCTGCAGTTTGAGGAATGAGAGGCACTTCAGAGTGTCAATGGCAAATGGAGGCCCCAACACCAATGAGGTTGAAGTTTTCATATGATCTATTATCGTGTTTGCACAGTGGAGGTGATGAGCCTTGTCAGATAATGCACTTATTATAATTCATCTAAGCAGTGGTTAGGATATAATGGACAATTCAAAGTCTGACAGAGGAGTACTAATATTATTGATAATCCTAAGAGAAGACTAATTAAAACTGCGAAAAATTTAGTCCGAAGAAGACAAATATGGAGGTGTTAGGAACAAAAACAACAGAATAGGACAAGAAAAGACGAAAGCATAGGATTATGAGCTCTCGGCTGTCATATATTTTTCACAATTTATCTTAATAACTATGAATTCCGAAAGTAAATTGTCAATCTACGATGGAGATCACGGATCGTTGGTACATCGAATATAAATAAATGGATCGTCAACACGAGAGTCGCTTATAAAGAAATTCTACATCGTCGGATCTTCTTTGTAAGAACACTTTCAATTTCTGAAAATTTTACATCATGGGGTGTTCTTTGCAGGAATATTTTTCGATTTTCTTTTGTTAATGGAAAGAAAAAATCGTTTAAAAATAAAGTCTCAAGGCTAGTTCTTATCTACTATTTGCTAAGTCGTTTCCTGGAAGGTGGGGGGAAGGTGGATGGACAGCTCAAATAGATAGGGTCGCTTTTAACGATTCCGTTTCTCATCGAGAAGATCTTAATTCATATACGATAAATATTTCGCTTTGGCTTAACTCGAATGTCTCGTACCTTGGACCAAACAATTGGGAGACAAAGGTGATAACGTTGTTGCACACTCCCTAACTTTTAGATTAATCATATGCCTTCTTAGTAATCAATGTATTTTCTTAAATCCTCAAAGCCACTGTTAACCAAAAAGAAATCTAATGGATGCAGAAGAAGATACTAGTCGATGGAAAGCAATTAAAGCTTGCCATCAATGAAACTTTGGACATCATAGGTATGTGCCTCGTGACCAAGTGGGGGGAAATCGAGGGTTACGTACTAGTATTATAATCGACGTGATATTCGAGCTCATTCTAAATTCAAGCGGATCCTTTTTTCTTTTTCCTTCTTTGCCTTAGAACGCGACATCAAAAATATGCTAGACATTATCCAATACGGAGAAGGTAAAGTTGCCAAATGATATCGAATGGTGCTCGAGTTAATGAGAAACGACGATGTGTATACAAATGTATAAAAACATACAACAACTCGGTCATGATCGTGAGCACATCAAGTTTGTTTTGGAAAAAATGAATTTACATTTATGGAAATTATTAACATTTCAGCATTTTGCTCTTGCTTTTATCTTATTGTTAATAATGGCAGTTTCGCGGAAGCTAACAAAACACGTCGTGCTGGAATTTCTTGGAAATGGGTGGTCGGTTTTGTTAATGTTAGTTTCTCATTCGTCTTCGTAGCAATCGACCAAAAAACGAAAAAAAAATCATCTTCGGAGCAAATGAACAGCATTTTCCGCCCTGGCGAGGGTGCTTCTACTGAGGAGCATGGGATGCCGATCATAGAGCTGTAGGAAAATGCGGGGACTAATGGGGCTGTGATTGCTTCTTCTTCTTGTTCTGTTTTGGGGTTGTGATTGGTTGTCGTACGTGCGTTTTTGAGCTTTAGATTGCTTCTTGTCGGATCGGCTGTGACCGGTGGCTAGATCAAAGGGGATCAGTGGGGTTTTAGCTCATCTGTGGTTTGGCTCTTTTTGTAAGCAATTGAGTCTGTAACTGTTTGGTCAGCTCCATTTTAGTAATGCAAATAACTAAGTTCGACGAATTCAAGTGTTCAATGACGAGTTTCGCTTGATGATGATGCTGTTATCCTATTTGGCATTTTCTTATTTCGCTTGATGATGCTGCTGTTGATCCAATTGTGAGCCAACCAGTCTCTGCTGTGATTCTATATGGACAGATTAGCCAATCAGCCACATATTAGCCAAGCTCCTTGGGAGACAATATCGTTGCATAGAATCGGACAAGTCCTGATGTCGAACTGTCATCTTTTAAGCTTGTAATATATTCTTCCTTCCGTCGGTAATTCCCTCTAATCCATCCACAAAGGCCTCGCTCTGAGCGTATGCATGTGGGTGCGGTGGGGTGTAATAACTCCTTGAATCAAGCTGGCGCATGGACCGCCCTGCGATGAGCTATCCCGTTTAGGGAGGTCACAAACAAGCCGTGCTATGCCGAAACCGACTCATTACAGTGATTAGTATGACATAGTAGGTTGCTTGGCTGGACCCATTGAAATGAAGGGGGCAACATAGAAGTCAATAGCTCGCGCAATATGTCGCCCCCTTGTGTGGTTCCTCCTCGAGGACCGTTGAGCGCAGCATGCGCTGTGCCGAGCTAACATGCGGGATTTGCTAAGCAGTTATTAACTGTCCATCACGGCTGCAAGTCGTGCCAACCTGTGGTCGGAGGAATCGACATGCTGTACAGCTGCCCGCATGTGGTTATTGTTGGGATTGTGTATCGCCATAGCACGCATGCGGCGTGGCCCGACCCATGGATGGCTCTTCCAGCTCGTGACCTCCATCCGCTGATCATTCGTGATCACAATCATCTGTGAAGTAGATTCTGCTTATTTACACACTGGTAAAGAACATGGGTGAAGTAGTGAACCTCGTGATTCTCCATGGATGGCTCTTCCAGCTTGTCGCCCGACCTGCTTCTCACCTCCATCTGCTAATGAATTGTCGTCATCACAACCCTTTCGGTTCGAAGGTTTTTCCAACTCGATTAATCATATGTATCATAGCACCGCCAGAGAATCAATGAACTGACAAAAGGTTAAAAGAGCTTGCTTTTGATAACTCAGCTCAAACTTGCCTGATAACCTCAAATTAAATTAACTTAAATGATCAAATTAAGCTGAAAATCCTCTTAAATCTGATAAGGAGGAATGGTTTCCGTACATCATTGGATCTTCTTCGTAAGTTTGTCAGTTCACATTTCAATCAGGTGGGCCCACTTGGGAATTTTTTTTTCTTTTTTCTATGGGATTAAAAAGAGGATGTTGGCTAATGCCTTCTTGTAATCAATGTGTTGTCTTAAATCTTTAAAGCCATTGTTACCTCAAAAAGAAATCTAATGGATGCAGAAGCAGATCCTAGTCGATGGACAGCAATCGAAGCGCGCTATGGATGAAAATTCGGATTCATCGGTATGGAGATCCTCTCTAGAAAGGAAGTTCTTCGGATTTACGGATGACGGGATCATACTGTGTAGGCCAGATTGTACGATTGAAAGCCAATTTCCTTAGCCCTCGATTTAAGTGGCCGCATAAAAGGGGAGGCCTTAAGATTACTATTCAATTTCTTCTTTCAACTACCAACAGGCATGCGGCATTGCTAATAAAGGGATAGAGGGAGCGGCGTCACAAAGTATCCGGTCCAGAGTTCGATCTCCGTGAGCACCGCACACACTATTTCTTCCGAAGAAAAGCATGTCTGGGCTCAGTTTAGGCCACCAGTATGAGCCCGTGTTACACAACTTTGCCACCTTGTTTCTTTTAGGCCTTAGTCTGGTCTTTCTACACTAGGCCCATCTTGAACATCGATGTATTCCCGATTGGGGCCCAAATTTCAATTCCGACGATTGATATATTTTGTTTTTAGGCCGTAAATCACAAGGACTCATATTGGCTATAGATGTTAGAAACTATGGATTCCGAAAATGAATCGACTATAGAAAGTGCCGATCTACAATGGACATCACAGATCGCGATAAACCAAACAATGAGGAAATGGACGGTCCGGATGCAACTCAATCACGAAAACCCAATTAAGATAAGCCCCCGAGATCGGAGCGTACCTACCCTTTCTACTTATCTCGCGAGTTAGGTAGATCGATGCGGACTAAATGCCACCCAACTTGCAAATTGCAATTATCTTTATGATCAAAGCTCGAGATCCAGCCAGCTACTAGATTCGGTCACTCGGCCATAATTAGCAGCTGGGGTCACAAAACCCTAAATTGCTGGAAAACCACGGTGACTTTTCGGGGAATCAATATCCAACATTGGAGCCCTAATTTAGATAATCAAATTACCCACTTTTCAAAAAAGGGAGCAAGAGGATTCGGATCCTTGAATCCGGCCCTCGTACCGCGGGGCCCCACCCGACTAGACAACACTTGAGATCCGGGAGGATATCTCCCGCAAGATCCATTTTTCGCCAGCCATTAGTTACCACCTCAATCGCGTGGGCCCCCACCTTGCGAACTTTTGTTTTTAGATTTCTTTTTGCTTGTTCGTTGTTGTTTTTTTTTTCTTAATTATTATTACTATTTTGGGTCTCAGTGGGATTTTGACAACTGATGGTTGCCTAATCCACACAGATCAGCGCCCCCAATCTCAATCCTCGGACCGAAACCTTTTCCATATTGTCAAAAAAAAAAAAAGCCATAAACAATTGGGGGACAGAGGAGATGATGCTGTTTTGCGCACACGCCAGTTTTGATTCTTTAGACTTATAATCATGGAGTGCGGCAATCAATGTCTTATCCCAAACGAGGTGAGATCATCTAATCAAAATCCTTAAAAGCGATGTGTTATCCCCAAAAGAGATCTACGGATGTGGAAGTAGAGAGATTCTAGCCGATCCCAATCAATCGCTGCGGGCGTGGTCCATTGGTGGGAATTTCGCGGGAATTCATGTCGGTTTTGTCGTAATCGGTTTTTTCCCGCCCCCCTGTCTGAATTCGGTCGAATCATTTTCGCCTGAGGACGCGATTTTTTCTCTTGAAATGTGCTGGACATCATTCGATGTTGAGCGGGTAAAGTTGATAAACGATATTTAGCGATGTTCGAGTCGAGTTGCAGTCTAGTCTAGTATATCATAAATGGAAATCAACGACGCTATGTATACGTACGTATTTTTCGTATGTAAAAAAAGTGCGTATAATTCGTCATTGAAAGATTCAACTGAGATAGAGTCGACACTTAATTAACCTGTAGAACTTTTCTTGAGCAAATCGAGCTACATTAGCTTATCAAGGCCCTCATATTGAATCATTCTCTCGTTCGCGGACAATCATTATTAAAATTATTATTATATAATCGATATCCAAGATATACATCGCATTCCAATCGATGGCTATTTACATTCCTCTGCTTTTGGAAACTACGAAATATCTGCACGAGTTTCTCCTCTTTAAACCATTTTGCACCTTCATATCAGCAATTCCTATATTACTATTTACCGAAATGTCATTCTCTTCCCAAAAATACCCATCTCTAAAATTCTAAATTCTCGCACCCACTTAAAATCAACTCAAAATCTAATCGCGCAAACCCTAAGCAAGATGCTACGGCGAGTTCATAAGAAGGGGCGATTCGATGTTTTTAACGTGGGATTTTGCCTGTGACCATTGGCTAGTGGCTAGGTCAAGGGGATCAGTGGGGTTTTAGCTCATCTGTGGTTGGCTCTTTTTGTAAGCAATTGAGTTTATTTGTTTTGTAAGCTCAGTTTTAGTAATGAAAATAACTAAGTTCGATGAATCCATGTGTTTAATGATGAGTTTTGCTTGATGATGCTGCTGTTATTCTATTTGGCATTTTCCTATTTTGCTTGATGATGCTGTTGTTGATCCATTATGAACCAAGCAGTCTGTTAGTGATTCTATTTGGACAGAATAGCCAATCAGCCACATGCTCGACGCATTTGGCCAAACTTATGGAATTGGTTTATGCTTGATGCTACTAGTGTAAAGGCCTGCTGAGCTTGAGCTGAGCAAAGGCCAAGTGCAAAGCCAAGCGGCCTGCAGGTGCCCAGTGCTGCTGACTGCTGACCCTGAGCGGAGCAAAGGCCACTGGCTGCTGAGCAGAAGGAACTTGTATTACTCCATCTATGCAGCCCCTGACTGTCGAGCAAAGGCCAAGAGCATTCTAGAAAAGAAAAATCCCTACTGCCTCAAATGTGGATGAGAACAAGGAGCCACAATGATAAGAGTAAGTAAGTTGGTCCTGTTCCGACACATACACTGAGACTATTCTGTTGCTCGTCGAGTCTTAATATTCATTTATGTATTAAATTTCCCTAATGAGGTTATCTCCATAAACATGTATTGCTGTTTTAGTTCCATCCGCTAGACCCCACTGTCAAGATGGTGGTTTGAGGTAAGACTGAAGGTTTGTTTGGTCAATGAGCTCAATCCCTATCTAGTGAAAAGGAGCGACAAGTAGCTGCTACAAGAATGGTGGATTGGATTACACGATTTTTTTTTTTATCAAAACTTGGATTTGACGATAATTATTAACCAAAATTTAAGAAATGACCGCAATTCGTCAAGAGCACATAATATTGATGATGATGAGGACGACATTAATAACAATGATGATAACAACAGCAGCAGATTTAGCATCAAGAGCAATAGTGATAATAGTAAGAAAACGGAGAGTGCAGTATTAGAAAAAAATGCCAAGACAGATTCAAGCGTCTATGCTAATCTAATTAAAAGGGTCCATCGTGATGAGATCATCTGGTCTAAATAATTAGCCGCGGGGTACTTTGAATATGCGGCATTGATGCTTAAATCCTTGAACAGATGTTTGCTTATGTTTCATCTCTCTGCCATGATGCATCGTTCTGAGGTTCGAAAATATTTGGTCCTGTTCCTAAAAATTGGCATGGAAGGGCATTGATGACATGTATCTTCGTCCTCTTGCGGTGTCACTGCTAAACTAGATTTGGGTCGTAAAAAGTTATGACGAGGGGTGGCTGAACGAAGCTTCTAACCAAAGCCCTTTATTCTTATGTCTGTAACTGGAAGAATTACCGTCTTCTTGACATGGGCAGCTTGAACTGGATCTGCAGAAAAAATGCAAAGCAAAAGCGCTCAAACATGTTAACCGTTTCCATAAAATATCCATGATCATGTTTTTCAACTCGTTTCGTACCTTACCAAAAAAAAAAAAAAGTGAACATTTTGGAGCTAATATGATAAAGATTGCAAGGCCCAAGTCTGTCGGGTCAGAGAGGAAAAAAAAAAACCCTCAGCTTGTCCTTTATTCGACCAACACATTGACGGTTTCAATGGTGATGAATGGCAAGAAGTTCTCTGATCGTTTCTGCTTAAATTTTAATATAGGAAGGCAACAACGTCAAGCAAGATCTGGAGCCAGGCAGCAGCAAACAGTCCGTCTATAATCTTTTAGTTAATGGCCTCCCAAATGCGTCCTCGATAACTCCCGAAACGGGCTTCTGTCAGTCCATTTGGGAGGCTACTGTACAGATACAGACAACAACAGGCGACGACCAGCGTGCGCTGCCGCTAGCATCATGTGGGGATGGAAGGACGAGAAGCACTCGTCTGTGGGCATTCTGCATCCCGTTGACCACGACCGAAGCGTCGCTGCCGTCGGATTCATCGGTATGGAGATCCTCTCTAGAAAGGAAGCTCTTCGGATTTACGAATGACGGGATCATACTGTGTAGGCCAGCTTGTACGATTGAAAGCCAATTTCCTTAGCCCTCGATTTAAGTGGCCGCATAAAAGGGGAGGCCCTAAGACCACTATTCAATTTCTTCTTTCAACTGCCGACAAGTATGCGGCATTGCTGGTAAAGAGATAGGGGGAGCGGCGTAACAAAGTATCCGGTTTGGGGTTCGATCTCCATGAGCGCCACACACGCTATTTCTTCCGAAGAAAAGCATGTCTGGGCTTAGTTTAGGCCACCACTAGGAGCCCGTGTTACACAACTGTGCCACCTTGTTTCTTTTAGGCCTTAGTCTGGCCTTTCTACACTAGGCCCATCTTGAACATCGATGTATTCTTGATCGGGGCCCAAATTTCAATTCCGATGATTGATATATTTCGTTTTTAGGCCGTAAATCACAAGGACTGATATTGGCTATAGATGTTAGGAATTATGGATTCCGAAAATGAATCGGCTATAGAAAGTTGCCGATCTACAATGGACATCGCGGATCGCGATAAACCAAACAATGAGGAAATGGACGGTCCGGATGCGAGTCAATCACGAAAACCCAATTAAGATAAGCCCCGGGATCGGAGCGTACCTACCCTTTCTGCTTATCTCGCGAGTTAGGTAGATCGATGCGGACTAAATGCCGCCCAACTTGCAAACTGCAATTATCTTTATGATCAAAAGCTCGAGATCCAGCCAGCTACTAGATTCGGTCACTCGGCCATAATTAGCAGCTGTGGTCACAAAACCCTAAATTGCTGGAAAGCCATGGGGGACTTTAGGGAATCAATATCCAACATTGGAGCCCTAATTTAGATAATCAAATTACCCACTTTTCGAAAAAGGAGCACGAGGATTCGGATCCTTGAATCCGGCCCTCGTGTACCGCGGGGCCCCACCCGACTCGACAACACTTGAGATCCGGGAGGATATATCTCCCGCGAGATCCATTTTTCGCCAGCCAATTAGTTCCCACTTCAATCGAGTGGGCCCCGCCTTGCGAACTTTTGTTTAAATTTTTTTTTTTGTTCGTTGTTGTTTTTTTCTCTTTAATTATTACTATTTTGGGTCTTAGTGGGATTTTGACAACCGATGGTTGGCTAATCCACGCAGATCAAGCGCGCCCCAAATCTCAATCCTCGGACTGCAAACTTTTTCCCATACTGTCCAAAAAAAAAAACGCCATAAACAATTGGGGGACAGAGGAGACGATGCTGTTTTGCGCACACGCCGTTTTCATTCTCTGGACTTAATCATGGAGTGCGGCAATCAATGTCTTATCCCAAACGAGGTGAGATCATCTTAATCAAAAAAAAAATCCTTAAAAGCGATGTGTTATCTCCAAAAGAGATCTCTTGCGGATGTGGAAGTAGAGAGAGATTCTAGCCGATCCAAATCAATCGCCGCCGCGGGCGTCGCGGTCCATTGGTGGGGATTTCCGCGGGAATTCATGTCGGTTTTGTCGTAATCGGTTTTTCCGTCCGCCCCTCAGTCCGAATTCGGTCGAATCATTTTCGCCCGAGGACGCGACTTTTTCTCTTGAAATGTGCTGGACATCATTTGATGTTGAGCGGGTAAAGTTGACAAACGATATTTAGCGATGTTCGAATCGAGCTGCAGTCTAGTCTAGTATATCATGAATGGAAATCAACGACGCTATGTATACGTACGTATTTTTCGTATGTAAAAGAAGCGCGTGTAATCCGTCATTGAAAGATTCAACTGAGATAGAGTTGACACTTAACCTGTAGAACTTTTCTCGAGCAAATCGAGCTACATTAGCTTATCAAGGCCCTCATATTGAATCATTCTCTCGTTCACGGACAATTATTATTATAAAATCGATATCCAAGATATACCTCGCATTCCAACCGATGGCTATTTACGTTCCTCTGCTTTTGGAAACTACGAAATATCTGCAAGAGTTTCTCCTCTCTAAACCATTTTGTACCTTCATATCAGCAATTCCTGCGTTAGTATTTACCGAAATGTCATTCTCTTCCCAAAAATACTCATCTCTGAAATTCTAAATTCTTGCAGCCATTTAAAATCAACTTAAAAATCTAATCGCGCAAACCCTAAGCAAGATGCTACGGCGAGTTCATAAGAAGGGGCGATTCGGTGTTTTTGACGTGGGATTTTGCCTTGAGACATGTAAAATTATGTTAATACTTTCCTTATCATCATCATCACGTAATTTTATACTTAGATATACTGGGCAAGAGACAAACGAAATCCCAAAGCTTTATTCAACCCAAAGGATAGAGGCGCCATGGTGGCTAAAAGGACTCTCAAATTAAACAAAAGTGTCACATCCGAAATGACCACCTAAGTCGTACTTACCTAATTTTCTCCAAAGCGAAAGAAAAGTGTCATTTAAATAGAGATTCCGCATCGCACGTAGTGGGGGGAAGTGGATAGAGCCAACGATAAAAGTGTGTCGAAATCCACGAGCTGAAGCAGCTTTGTCTGGTGTTTACATAAACTCCCAAAAAGCGTCGGATAAAAAAGGGAGATTCGGCCGAGATTAGCTGCGATCGAGATGTGACGTGCTTCCGTGAGATTGGTCTTGTTAAGGAATTTTTTCTCAACACTCGTCGTCGAAACGTGCAAAAAAATGAAAGTTTATGAAAAAAAACGTTCAAAAGTGCAACCGAATCACAAAAATTTCAAAAAAGCGCAATTGAATCATGAAGTTTTTAAAAGAATGTAATCGAGTCCTAAAATTTTCAAAAATGCAATTAATTAAAGGATTTGATTAGATTAATTTGATAAATTTTATGACTTAATTACATGTTATGAAAGTTTTAGGATTCACCTATACTTTTATATTAAGTTTGAAGACTCAACCGTACTTTCGCGATAAGTTTCGAGATTCAATTACGTAGACTAATTTAAGGGCTTCCATTGCACTTATCTATTTATTTTATTAAGCGCTCGATAAAAATATCTTGGCGGGGGGGGTACTAATTGGCAAAAAGTTGTTGCCCAAAAATCTTTCCAATCCTCCCTCGTTTTAGAAAGAGGGTTCAAATCGGCCCGCCACCATAGGATGCTCTTCCCCTTTGGGGCGAGCGGGTCCCAAAATCCCTAGACGGATCTCCCAATTTTTTTCCTCCTCTTTTTCGAAATCCGCCCCCCGGATTCCTAGAAAGATTTCGTAGTGTTTTTCTCCTTATCCTCGCAACAACTTGGGTTCCGAAACGTGGCGAGCTCATGATGATCGCGATTGAAAATACGCGGGGGGGCAGGGACAACACATGGCGCGCGTCCCGCGGAATGTGACCCCTCGAGGCAAAAGCGATAGGGGCGATGAAAGACGCACGCTTGGGTCGGGCTCGAGATCGATCCCCACCCCCCCACGCTGCCGCCCTTTTGCGCCGCGGGTCAATCGTGGACATCAGGTCGATCCGCGAGCGGCTTTTGACGACCGGTCCGGGGCCCGAACCGCGCCCGATAAAGTTTAACGCGACGGCTCGTCTTTAAGGACGGGAAAGCTCGATCTTTCTGTCGCCGAATCGCGAAGAAATGCTCGCCGAACGGATGGTTATGTTGACTTATCACCAGCGTCGGTCCGTTTTTCGCGCGACTTTTGTCGCGCGATCATTGCGCGGTAGCGCCTTTTTCTTTCAAGCTCCGATTCGAGAAATAAACCCGACGAAACGACTATCTTGCCCTCCCGAGCTTTCACTGCTCAATACGAGAATCGCCGATTTCTTTAATCAATGTCCGACGTGCTGCCAATTACGCTCGATGACTTATTTATTGAACGACGCAATTACGGAATGGTAAAAACCCTTTAAACTGAAATTCAAGGACCGGATTTAACGAAATAGAGACGTGCCTTCACACGATGCTCGACGATTGGGGCACGGATTGAAATTCGATGACTAGACGCGACTACAAATCAAGCGATATTTTTATCCCGAGGTCGCAGGGATGATGTCGTCTTGCTTTTTATCTTTGGGGGGCAAACAGTAGAAAGACCCCCCGTCGCGTGCCTATGAACAGTCGAGCTTTGCACGTTGCCGTGCTTCGCTCCTCCTCCTCCCTCCCCTCCGCTCGTGTCTTGTGGACCCTTTCAATAAGGACGTGCAAACGCTAGCACACTTACATAATGCACGTGACGCGTCCCACCACGTCCCCATAATTCTATCGAAATTCGAGAATTCACCTAACCCGTCAGCTTTTGAAGACCTCGACCTCGACCTACCATATAGTCCCCGGCTCCATTTTAGGCAAAAATAACTACAAGAAAAAAAAAAGGAAAAAATACCGGGCGGGCTTGCCCGCTCTTTACGCCCGCGCTCCATCGACGGGCTTCGTAGCCCGGTTTCGCGGCCCCAACACGGGTCAACGACGCTCCGCCTCACTAAGACGAGCTCGTTAAGCTCGCGGAACTAACGATCGGAGTACATTCGGTGGGGGTTTTAACTTATCTACAGCTTTAACGTTATCCCGCTCGGATGACACCACCCAGTCCACTCCATCGACGGGAATTAGCGAGGGACAAACAGCCTTTTGACCCCCTAAAAATAGCAGTTCCTCGATCAAAATAGCAGTTCAATTTCCAAGCCTTTCCCTCGTTTCGAATCGTCGAATTTTCCCACGAGTTCGATTTGGGAATTCGGCAATACAAAGCTCGCGGTGGGCCCGAGAGCTACCGCGAGTGGGCCCAGGGCAAACATGAAAGGGATAAGGGAGGGAGGGAGGGGGAAGACGGGGGACCGACTTTTAAGCGCGCGTGGGGCTTTCGAGCAGGCGGCTGCCGAGATTTCGGAATTTCCTATTTTCTTTTTCGTCGCCTTCCTCCCTTTTTTTTTTTTTTCCCCCCCACCTTTCCCTTTCTGTTATTATTAATAATATCGATTTCGGTCCGATTCGCAAATCCAACGACCGCGAAAATCTTATCCGGACCGGGAGGGGGGGCCGGGGGGTGCCCCACGCAATAAAAGGCATTAATTTATTGGGGGGCGTGGGGGGCGGGGCCCGGCCCGCGCGCAAGGCGACAAAAACGCGGGACGGGGGGACCGCGCCGGCCGGACAAGTGTCGTTCCTCGGGTGGAGACCGGACCACCACCACCCGCCCACCCACCCCGACCCCGGGGGACAGCGCTAGCCGAGCGACCAAACGGGCACGGGGTGGACTGTGTCTTCTATCACGTGCAATCGATGTCCTAAGAATCGAGCTGCCGTAAGCGAAGTATGCTTAGCAAGTGTTAGGGGAAGATTTCTGTGACAACGCTCCACGCAAAGATGGCGCCGCAGGTGGAAGAGCCAGATAAAAGAATATCGCAACTTCCGATGTCAAGCGAAAGAATCGGATAATTGCTACTTAAAAAGCGATTGACAAACCCTTGCTCGCGTTATAGTAAAGGCTCCCGTCCCGCGGTAATTTCATCAATATTGATTTTGGGACGCTCGTTAAGTAACCGATTTCTCGCGAAATTATCAACAAGCGGGGCTGACCTTGAAAAGATACGTATGAGAGCTCGTCGATTTTCTCGAATGTCTTGCGATTTGGGCATTTTAATGAGCGTGGGGGTTGATGCCATATGTAATGTCAATAGCCTTTAAAGCATTTATTGAGAAAAATCAATACGAATTATCTCAACTTTTTTAGATACATATGTATTTACTTCGCCCGTCAAACGAGAAAATATTTGTCTCTCGGGATTTTGTGTTAAAAGAGCGTATGAAAAAAGATGGATTAATACTACAAAAAACTTTAAACTGATACACGTGTAATAATTTTGCCCAAAATTAATATTTTGACCAATCCCAAATTGATATGCCTGTAATAAATTTACCCGTAGTTTATTTCCGTTAAATTTTACTATCAAATTGTTTTGTTAAATGACACACGACGGTTGATTGATGTGCCGATTTTATGTTTTACTCTCCGTTTGTCACATGTGTAACAATTTGTGGTTTTTTTTGTATTAATTCAATTTAACGGAAACTAACAGAGGGTAAATTTATCACAAATGTATCATTTTGAAATTTTTAGTGATTAAAATATTAATTTAGAGTAAATTTATCACATTTATATCATTTTGAAGTTCTTTATAATATTGACAAAAATGAAATAAACGGAAAAATTTCGGGTAACAACCGTCCCGCGTGGACGCGACGAGCGGGCGACACGTGGACGCGACCGCGGCCTCACGAGCGACCCGCCCGGGGCAACGGCGCCACGTCATTAAAAGCGGCGTGTAAGTGATTAAGTTTTAGGTAACAGAACGGACATCTTTTTCGGGTTGCGCGCGTGGGTGGGTGGGGGACCACATCGGGGACCACGTCCGAATCTTTGCAAAATCTCCTGCTCTAAATCTGTAGCCGTCGATTTCAGTCGAGGGGAGGGGGGGGGGCCGCTTTGACGGAACTGCCCCTCGCCTCGATCCTGTCGAAAGGTAGATTTCGAGGAGCAGAGGAGGGGGGAAGGGAGGGGGGCCAAATCTACGGTACAGCGTAAAAGCCAGATCGCTGTTCTTCCTTTTCTTTTTCTCCCCTTTTAATTAATTAATTAATTAATTAATTTTATTTATTGGTATTTATTTTGTGTGTTTGTTTTTTTTTCGGCGTTTGGTTTTGGTGTGTAGTAGTCGGGCGATTGCTGCTGCTGCTGATGCTGTCGATTGCACGGCGTGTATTTAAAGTTGGCCTCCTAGGGGAAACCTTTTCGGATTTCGGAATTTTCCTGCCTCCTTTAATGCCCCGCAACGTTAGGTGCGCTCCATGCAGAACGTGCATTTTCCTTTTTGGCAAAAGCTAGTGCGTTTTTTTAGTTTTTTTTGGTTTTGGGCACGCGATTTGCGATTTCATTAACCTCGATTCCCATAATTTGTTGGGTTTGTTCCTCCTCTTGTCGTGGTTAGGGCTATCCGCTGTCGACGGCGCGAGCGTGAGCCCGCGCGATGGACGAGTCGTGAAGGCCCGTGTAGTACCGTGTAGAATGCGGGAATGGGACGGGTCCTCTTGTTAACCGGCGCGCCTCGGATTCCGATTCGGGATGTTTGCTTTAAATTATTGAATTATACATGAATTGAGAAAGGCCGACTTCAGTAGATATAATGAAATCTCGTTCGAATGGTTACTTTACGAGTAGGGTTTAACAGTTCGTGCACGTGTCGTGATTGTACATGTAATCAGCGTTACATTTTATCCGGAACATAGCTCTCTTTTTTTTTTGTTTTTGCCCCGGGATGTGCCTTCATTATGTAAATAGATTATGTCAATTTGCTGGCCCTAATAACAAGCGACCCTTCTCGGCACTATCGTAAATGAAATCCCGCTAAAATTGATAAATCAAGTGACGCGGCGGACTGTGAATTAAAAGCAAATGAAATAGGTCATATTCATTATCCAAACCAGCGACGGATTGAGTGGCTCAACTTGACAATGCCCCGATTTTCTATTTTTCCCCCACGACACCGGCCAGTTCAACCCTGGTCGGGATCAACCCGCGCATATTCTAGGAATCCGGTGTCGTCCCGGGCAAATTTTTTAATGCTTAATCTTTGGATAATTTGATTTAAAGCGGCACCTGAAAACAACTATTAATATTTATGGAGAGTAGAGAAAGCGTAGAGCATGGGGGGTGCCGAAACAAAAACATGGGGCGGGGCGGGGCGCTGCTTTCAACGCGCGAATCGGGTCAGAAGAAAAAAATTATGAATCTTCCTCTGTCGGATTATCCATGTTGATTTTAATGTTTTTTTTAATCGAAATTATCGATTTTATTTATTTTTTTTTAAGTCAGAAATGTCGATTTTAATGTTTTATTCCAACCAAAACCTACGCGACGGCGTAGATACTGCGAACTGTGTGCGGAATGCGCACCCTGGTTTCATACATCTATACAAAAATTATATATATTTATATTACCTTTTTTTTTGTCAGATATTTATATTACCCTAGAAACGTTTCTTCAGGGGGCGAAAGAAACAATCACGTGCTCTTTTTGGATATTCATATCCTTAAACGAAGACATCGATCGTCCCTAAATATTTTTTTTTTCGCGATTAATGGACCGTTGAAATCGCGAAATACCCTAAGGTCGCGGAGCACGTTCCCCATGTGCCGAAATCGCTCGGGGTGATTGTCATCGCGGGTGTTGTTTTATTCAATATTTTCTTACAAGTTGCTACCGCATGCAATGCGATAACTTCTTAAATGAATGTGATTATACCTAACATTACTGATCATCCTCCAAGCTAACTAAAATCAGAGCCGGCCAATGTTTAGTTTTCGTAACTCGCCAATTTAGTATAGGGTTGGAGGGAATTTCCTACCGGCGAGATACACTATTAGAGAGAGAAAATAAAAATTAAAAATTATCATCCGATGGCAAAACGATCGAGCCGAGGAGCGTGTCGAGCATGTGTCGAGGGTTGTCACGTGATCCGCATGCGGTTGCCCTTTGCTTCAGACAACATGAACACGAACAAGAACAAAAATAAAAAAAGTAAAATATCATGAATGGAGAGGAGGAGCCTAAGGTTGCGTTTGGTAACCATTATATTTTCGAAAACAATTTCTGCCTGAAATAAATTTTTTATTTTTTTTTCGAAAATAATTTCTAAATATTTGAAGGCATTTGGTAAAGGCATAAAAATTTTCATTTCTGTAATAGAAAAATAATAGAAATGCGTTTGGTAACCGCACAAAATTTCCTTTTATTAAGAATATTTTAATATTTCTTTATTTTGTTCCTCCTTTTTGGCCATGGCCTGCAACCGGCCACAGGTCGATTCTTGATTTTATTCCAAAACTGATTCTAAGTACGAATTTATGCTTGAGAACAAAAAAATCTATCCAATGACTTTATATATATATATATTTTTAAAATTTTCGAGAATAAAAGAATACAATCAGCCTAGCTACCAAACGCACCTTAAATAGGCCCGGTCTGACATTGAGAATCGAAACCCAGGGGAAGAGATTTGATTGAGCCCTGTTTAGGAGGGAAAAATCCCCCCACCATTTAAGACCCCCCCGCATCTACTCCGCTACAGCAACTGGCTCCATTACTCCCCCCTCCCCTCACCCACTTGAAAGCTCCGCACATAAAAACCAGGCACGCTCCACGCAGAGACACACACCATACAGAGAAGGAGAGTAGGAGGGGAAGGAGGAGCGGAGGAGGAGGAGGAGAGGGAGAGGTGGGAGGGAAGAATGTTTGCAGCAGAGAACGGGCTGAAAGGAGACCCCAGGCTCCAGGCCATCTCCCGGGCCATCCGGGTCGTCCCCGACTTCCCCAAACCAGGTGCGCGCGCGCGTGGGGGGTGGTGTGGGGGTGGGGGGGTTGGGGGGGGGTGCGCTTTGTTCCTCCTCCTTCTCAATCTCCAGTCTTTTTGCGGGATATGTTTTCGTTTTGGTGCTTTTCTTGCATGTGGGTTCTTGGGCGCATTTTCTTGAAAGGGTTGTTTTCGTCTGCCTCGCGAAGGGATAATGTTCCAGGACATAACGACGCTGCTGCTGGATCACAAGGCGTTCAAGGACACGGTGGACATCTTCGTGGACCGGTACCGTGACATGGACGTCTCTGTCGTTGCAGGCATGTGCTGCTGCTGCTGCTGCTGCTCTTTTTTCTTGTCATCTCCGGTTTAGAGCGGGGGTTTCTCGTTTTTTCTTTTTCGCCCGGTTCCGGTCGAGAATTTTTTTTTTTATCCTTTTTGGTCTGTGTCGATGGGAAACTTAGTGCTGGATATGATCTGACGCTGGTTTTGTAAAAGTCGGGTGGGAATTTGTCATTATCCGTAGCGTTTGGTAAAGTAGATGTTGCGGAGTCGGTAGTGGGAACGAGGAAAACGGGGAGAAAATCTCACGAGGAAGTACATTAGTTGGAAAAAAACTGTATCTTGTAAATTTTGTGAGAGGATTGGTTCCTCATTGATTTCTCGGTACTGTCAAAGCTGAAGTTGGTGTAAAAAAAAAATTTCTTACTTCAGGGGTAGAAGCCAGGGGATTCATGTTCGGTCCGGCGATCGCATTAGCTATCGGCGCGAAGTTTGTTCCTTTGCGTAAGCCCAGGAAGTTGCCGGGTACGTGTTTCTCTTTTCTTTCGGGTCTTTTTTATAATCTCGACATGCTTTATCTTGCAATTCGCCAACTGCAGTTGCTTTCTGGTGCAAAATTGGGCAGTGGTTTTTACAGAGCCAGAATTGTGCATGATGTGGCTCGAAAGATCCCGTGTTTTTCTCTTGACCGTAGCTGATGTTACCGATCGCCACACAATTATGTTTTACATTCGTGCAGCTTTTGCGATCAAGAATAGTGTAGACAATGCTGTCTAAGTGTTGTAACTAGCTCTTCTATTAAGAATATGCTGCAGTCGTCTGGCAGGGCATGCTAGATTTTGTAACCGGTAGGAAATCTCCTGTAGTGCCACATATAAGCTGTTTTTTAGTCTGCTAAAACTGGCTTCCCTTTTCTACAGTACCAAAAGTGAGTTAGTTCGAGTGGTGATTGGTTATTTTGATTTATGAGTCTATTCGACTTGCACAATAGGAAGTTTACTAAGTAGATGGATGATAGGGGAAAATATTATCTTGAAAAGTTACACTTTTACAGTTTGCCTTTCCAAAATTTGAACCTCAAATTAATCACAATGCAAATGCTAGTAAAGATTTGCTCAAGTACTCTCGTATAAGTATAAACTGAGGATGCCCTTGGCAATGTTGTCACATCAAGATTTGAATCGTGAATCGCATAGCTCATTTGTTGTGTTGTCTATTGTTAGATTCAGTAAAATGTTATATAATAACTTAAATAGAAGGGTATCTCCCTGAAGCGTAGCTATTGCTTGTTATAAGACATATAAGCACTCATTTGGAAGAATATCACCTGATCATGTCAGATGTACCCAGAAATTGGAAAGTTTCTTAAGCTTGTAAAAAAGGAACAGTTTCTGAAAATGTTTAGAGTAATCCAAAGTGGGATCTACAGAGTAAAATCCACAGACCACACTGCATTTCTTACTATCACTCCTTTGTTGACTGTAGTATCCACTGTATTACTGGAGCTGATAACTCCAGTTTCTTTTCATTTAGGGAACAGTAAAAAAATACCACTGCATCAGAGATCTAGTATGGTGTTGTTGAACCATGGACAAAGCTAGCGTTTGTGATGTAGTGTTTACTATATACATAGAGATCACGGAGAGGGTTATGCACGAGTAACCACTGTGAGTCGTGTAAATGATCTCTGTTTGTTTCATATGTGTCTCGTATGTCTATGTTTTGCACTTCATCTGCGTTCTGTTTGCTTAGTGTTTTATAGAGGTAGATAAGATCTCAATTGTGACGAGGCCTACAATTCTTGTTGATGATTCATGTAGGTGAAGTAATATCAGAATCTTATGTCTTGGAGTATGGAACTGACTGTCTCGAAATGCATGTGGGTGCTGTCGAGCCCGGTGAGCGTGTAATAGTGATTGATGATTTGGTAGCCACAGGTGGGACCTTGTCTGCTGCCATAAAACTTTTGGGTAAGGATGGCCTTTAATCTTGCCTCGTGTATCTCATATGGTTTTATTCTGACCTCGATTTCAATTTTTTTGGCCAGAACGAGTTGGGGCTGAAGTGGTTGAATGTGCTTGTGTTATTGGGTTGCCTGAGGTCAAGGTAAGGCCTGTTACGTACTGTTCTTACACGTCCTATTTGTCATTGAATCTTCCCTGAAGGAATGCATGAAAATTAAGCACACATTTCCCTAATGGTTTACATTTTCCGAACATACAGGATCACTGCAGGATTAACGGGAAGCCACTTTATATTCTCGTGGAGCCTCGGCTATTAGATGAATGCTGTTGAGGTATGAAAAATCCACTATAAAGCTGATGAAACTGGAATGCCCGGTTCAGGATATTTTAAATTGTCATCTTCCTCTGTCTGAGCTCTCTGCTGGATTTACCAGTCCTAGCGAGTAGCTGAATATATGAGGATTAGCTGTTCTATGCTGATGTTTGACTTAGATTCCGACTGTTCTGCCATTCTTTTGATGCTTTGTCTAATGGAACGTCAGACGCCATTGCCTATCATTGTTAGTGAATGTTGTGCAGTTGACTCGCATGCATACGCCTATCCAGAACATTATTTTGGAGCTTGTAGTTTTTCTTTGTAACTTTCCTTGTAACCTTACAATGAACAGGATCACTATTTTGGTTTGCAGCTTCCTAGTCAAAGACTCAAAGGTTGTGCTTGGGCTGATGAAGAAAAATGTGATGCTTGAGCAATGGTCAGCGAAAAGTGGATCTCTGCCCATCTTTGGGTCACTGGCTCGGGTCCTGTTCCAGAAAATCTGAGTTTCTGCACCATTTCATTTGTACTTTTGAACAAATTATCTTTAGGAATACCATCAGTGGATCTTGGTTTTTTTGTTTCTTTTATTGATTTTTTTTTTTTGTAGATTAAATGCCCATTTGTAGCTGATAATTTTCCATTTCTGTAGTGGATGGCAATTTAGATGGTGCAGTTGGTCATTTAATGTCTAAGTCTGGCCCATTGTTTCTCCGCAGACTTTTTTGATGGGCTGGTCTTTCATTCGGTTCTGGTTCAGCTTTGTTAGTCTTTAGCCCCATCGAGCGAAATCGAGAAAACTATTTAGGCCATCACGATGCGAAAATACAGCTCAAATGACATGTTAGCACATTTGAGCCGATGTCAATCATGTTCATGTCGGGACGACTCAAATGAAGCGACAAAAGGGATCTCGACTTAGAATGAGGGGTGTTCAAGATTCTACAAAGAAAGTAGGTAGAAGTAAAGTCAGGTCAATAAAGTAGCAAGAAGTCTAACGTGGTCAGATGCAGCTCATGGAACGATCGCACTGACATGTCAAGAGATCGAGCCATTAGAAGATGGCATCTGGTAGAGGTGGCCACGGGCCGATTTTGGCCGGGAATCGGCTCTGGGGACAGGCCTGTTGACCAGGCCCGCGGTTCCGGCCGGGAACCGCCCTTGCCCGTTCTTCTGTGCTTTTTCATGCGAGTTTCAATGTGAATAATTTGTACCGGTTGGTCCGAGCTTGCCCGGCGAGGCTCGAGCGACCTCGCAATCGACGCCCTGCGAATCGCGGGTGGGGTTGACCTCGCCCGCTCTCGACCACAGAAGCTCCGTATAAACATCGCGGTCGCATTCTCAAATTTGTGGTAAGCTTTCCTCCTCTGATATACAGAACATCTGTGCAGACTCAGCGGAACAATCTGATACGCGGATGCGGGATCCCGTGGAGCCCCTCCCTATCTTTAGGTGCACCCTGATTGGTCCGAAAGTTATACTTCAGATGAAGGAAATATCTTTAAGGATTTCGAATTGTGTGGTACGCATGTGAAGTTGCTACCTAGCTCGGATACAATGATTGATTGATTGAGTGGATGGCATTTCAAAAGTGTTTGGTCGTAAACTGGGGCTCATACCGTAATAACGTTGCAGCGAAAATGGCTTTGGTAAAACGGATTTTCGGGTTTGATTTGCTTAATGTAACTTTTGGGGTTAGATCAATAACCAATTGTTCTTCATTAGTCTTGTTACGGCTAGTGCTATAACCTAGAGAGGGGTGAATAGGTGATTTTATCATATTATATTATTTGATCGTGCGAAATGAATATAGTCGAGGTCAACAACTCGTATGATCAATATCGGATGGATGCGTATGACAAATTCGTACATAAGTTGTTGTCAAATGATTGTGTCTAATGACTATGATGATATTTTAATGAACTCATTTGACAGATATGTATGCAGTATCATGTCAACAATAAATGAAAGTTTAGGGATAGAGAATATTGCGCACAAATCTTTATAGTGGTTCGGCTTTATCAAGCTTATGTTTACTCTCCACAATGGCTGCCTGTTGGCTGTGTTTCACTATTAAATCACCAAGAGATTACAAGACTAGTGCTTCTCAGATGATATATTGCACTATCACATACACTCTTCACTCAAGTAATTTTCTTTTTACAATAACAATGTGGAATACAGTAATCACAAGTGTGTAAGATTAAAACTCTATTCAGACTTTGGAATTCTTGATTCTTGCTATTATTCTTGTACGACGTTTGCACTCTTTTGTACTCCTCTATTTACAATCTATCTGTTGGACAGTCTTCAAAGGATTGATCTCTAAATCAACCGTTGGAGAATCTTCCCAGAAGAAGATGCATAGCCGTTAGAAGAAGAACCATTATCTCCACGTGATTTGATCGCCCATACAATCAATCAAGGTTTCCATAAGTGTAGTTCTTCGTGTTTAAGGTACGATGTTATGATTGCCAATTAGGATATCTCGAGATATCAATTTGATTATCCTGCATAAACTTGCCAAAAATAACACTTTATGAATCTGATGAGGAATTTTGAGTCTGATAACAAAATCCTTTTATTAACTAAGTCTGATGATTCAGTATTTACCTGCATCAAATAACTTAGGTGTAATTGTGGTCAAAAAATGATTGTTTTGTCTTTCTTCAAAATTAATTAGGGATTTTTCTCAACAAGTCTCTTATTCTCGATGTGGATGACTTGCCATTAACTCGATAGAGAAAGTATACGTACTCTTGCGTGCAAAAATTAATTGAATATATATACCAACGAACCACATGACTCGTAAGTATAGGTAGATTTGTGTGTATATACATGTACACATACGTTTCCTAGATTCTCTATGCATGTCGGCAACCTCGCAAGTTTACAGTGTGGCCTGCCTTTCACGGTTTTTTCTGTTTTGGGTCCAAATGATACTACTATTCAGACAAATAAATAGTTCAAATAACGAATTTGCAGCTTTGCATCTTTTATTATTTAAAACGTATAAAATGGAGTTATTTTCATGCGAATCTGAACTAGATTTGACAGAAATTATAATTAAATCCAAAAGGGCAAAGAAAAAACTACGATTGTGTATAATTAAATTAATAGAAACCAACGATAACCATTACAGAGAACTAAGGCAAACAAGTTTGCCTGGTTATTTCGAATAAATGATACAACATCAGCAATCATCAATAATTAAACTGTCTCTTTAGCCCTCCTTCACAGTACAAATGACCAATACAAAGCACAGAATACACTGGGGACGAAATAATTGCTCACAAGAACACAGAAGACAACGACGTTGTAAGACACAACACGCATGAAAGTAACAAACGTCATATGACAAATTAAGGATAACACTGTAATTTCGAAGTTCAGTGAACCCCTGAGCGTCGAGTGAAGAACCCTTTTGATGATCTTTCCTATTCACACTCGTAGCCAGGAGGGACTGACTTGCCACATGCGTCAATGATGGTACCCAATGCTACTGGAATGTTCAAGTTGATTCCAAGCACATTGGCCTTAATGGCAATGCACAAGCACAGGGCCACTTCCAAATTAGCCAAGCCCTCAAGCAATGCACAGCATGAGCTGGACGTCGGGGTCCCGATTATGCTGCCCACGACTCCCCCGAGGAGGTCTGCGCACACTCCGAGCTTCAATGTGTCCGTCGAGCAAGTGGTGGCAGGAGTTGGTGGGGGTGGGGACGCCAGCATGCATGTCCCGCAAGCATTGGAGATGGTGGCGAGGAGGAGGAGGGAGAGAATGAAAATGGGGGTGGAATGAGCCATGGGGACAAAGGAGAAGTTTTTTTTAGGGTTGTTTCTGGAGCAAATGCGTGTGCTTTCTTGGGGGGGCTTAAGTGTGAGGTTGAAGGAAGGAGGGTGTTGAGTGATTTAAAGGGGATTTGTGAGGTGGGTGTGCTCTGGAAGGAGAGAGTGAGGAATTGGTGATAGGTTTTGCACCCCAGTTATGATTTTTTGTATGCATTCGGAAACGGGTGTTATGGTTCTTTGGTTGCTACTAGGATATTTGTTGATAACACACAGTATGGAAGGTCTGGAGAGAGAGAGAGAGAGAGAGAGAGAGAGAGAGAGAGAGAGAGAGAGGCTTAATAATTCAACCGTGGCTTTATCGAGTGGCATTACCCATCATGCACTGTTATTCTGTAGCTAATTAAACTAGGGTTTTTGGCAATGTACTGCCTTTAGATTAATAAGTGCAACAGCATCTTAAAACAGTTTCAAAAATGAAATATGACCTAGAAACAATAGAACACAATGACATATACCCTCAAGCCATGCCTTCGAATCACAGTAATCTGTCGATACGCATGTGAAAAAGTTATCATCATTATTCAGATCGATTCTCGGAGGTTGTGAACGACGACCTAAGTATGCTTAAGTACTTATGGCTTCAAGATGATATAATATAACGCCTATGATTTCTCCAAGCGTTGTGATACACATTTGGTTGGAATATTGTTCGGTGCTTAGACAGTCAGAAGCGAACAAACAGAAGTAAGACACAAGGGAGTCTTTCACGGTAAATACGTTGCCATGGCCAGGGCAAGTTGCAGCTGCTGAAGCAGGATGTGGGGGTAGTAAAGCATGGCTTTACAGCTCGAAACATGTGTGCTTGATGTGCGCTCTCTTGTCCTCTACCTCGTCCAGGAATGACGGGATCGACTTCGCCAGGTATTCCCCCTCTGCCCGCCCCCCCTACAATTATTGAGACCAATGAGGCCAAACCATTCACATGCTGCAGATTTTCGCTTGTCGGGGAGTCGTCCTCTCTAGGAGGAGGGTTCGTGAGAAAGATACGACAGCCACCATGCATGTGACGGTCGTTTTCTTCGAGGATTGGTTGATTGAACGCTGCTGCTTATGGGATTGAGAGAAGACTTAAGGCACAGCGCTTTCTCTTTCGCCCTCTAGGAGCTGGTTTTTGTTCGCTTCTCTTCTCTCTCCCGTTTTGCAGATTTCGCACGCTGTTGCGACTTTAGAGAAATCTTGTGCCAAGCCAAGCGGGGGAACGGGGCGATCTCCGAATTTTCGTAGGCTTATTGTAGTCGCGTACCGTGGAGGCAAGTGGGTTTTGATTGAAGAGAGATCGCACGAGCTTCCCTCCGATCCGTCTAGAAGCTTAAAACGGCGATTTCCGGACGCGGTTTTGGCGTGTGGAGGTTCCAACACTTCGTCCTCGCTGGTGGATTTGGATTCGGCGTGTACTTCGTATTGTCCAACTGCGATGGTTTCGTAGCTCGTGGTCGACTATCTCAAAACCAAAGCTAATCGATGGAGATGTAGGTTAATGCATGCAAACGCTACGACGTCGGTCTCGCATGGTATGCGAAGGGTACTGTTCTTGATCTTTTAAGGCGCATAAACATCACAAAGGCACGGGCCGGAGTTGCACCTTGGTCTTATCTAAGCTTGAAAAAGATGAGACGTGAAGTAATAGTGGGACTTCTTGTACGAGACGTTTGGAAAACAATAAATTATTGTACTTGAATGTCCGATGTACGAATCTATGTTATTACAAAAATCATTGCGGCCATCTAGCCTGTGCATGCACGGGAGAGCCCGGGAGGGTTTTGGGGTTTTCCCGCTTTTTATCTCTTTTAGCATTGGAGTTTCCTCTTCGCGAAGTTAAATGTACGTTAATTTGAAGTCCATCATTTTCGGAATTCGCCAGGGCAATTGCGAATAACGGAATGGGAGCGATAAGACGCTCGAATACATACCATACATTGGGACGAACAATCTAGGTTAACATGTCGTGATCTTGCTTGTAATCCGTGGCGAGTAATTTCGAGTGAATGGGTCTAAAGAGAATAGATTTCCCCCTTAACGGTAGAGCCCAACGTGCCCATAGTTGATGACCCATCTTCTTTTTGGGACGTATAATTGAAGTTACGAAATTTTCTTAGGCCCAGATCCACCCTAATCATTCCTCATTAGGCTTTTCTTTTTGGCTAAATTCCTCATTAGGCTTAACTCCTACACATAAGAGTTCTTTTAAAAAAGAAAAAGCTAGAAAAAGTAAATGTTAGCGGAGTTGCTTGACAGCCGTTTGATGTGAGATTGCGTCTATGTAAAATGCGGGCGGGCGACCTACGACCGTAGATTTATGAAGGCGGTTTCGTCGCGCCCTCATTGAGGACCATCCCGTCCCGATAACAATATGATTTCGATTGGGCTGAGATCGCTGCCATGACGTGGGATTATTAGTCAAATATGTGGCACATCTAAAGGCGAAACGAATATATTCATATATGTTAGGAGAAAACTAACAAAAAAAAGCCTTAAACTTATTGTACGGATTTTAAACCTTTCAATTTGACAAATTTAGTTTTAAAACATTTTGTTAATTTGCCAATTTAGTCATTCTGATCAATTTTAGCCAAGAATAGCTGACGTGAATTGCAGCCATCCTGCGTGGTATGGTCTGCGCCCGATGCAGATAATATTTACAATCTTATGATTTTTTAAAAATTTTACATTTTTATTTTTCCTTGTCCTTTTCTTTTCTTTTTTTTTTTTTTCATGTTTTCCCTTCTTCTGCCAGTGCTGGTTGTTGGGCCTTCGCAATGGCCGATGACCAGCCACAGGCCAAGTCCAACCTCACCGGCCTCAGGAGAGGTGGCCTTGCTAGCTCTCGCTTGTGGCCAGTCATCGGCCATCACCGGCGCCAGCCACCGGTAAAGGAAGAAGAAAAAAAAAAAAGGGAAAAATAAAATATAAAAATTATAAAAAAAATTGATATTTGTAAACGTCGTCCATGTCATCGCCGGTCGTGTCATGTATGACACCGGGCGTCCACGTAAGTGAAATGGCAAATTGTCGAAATGTATATAACTCAATTGATAAAATTAAAAGATTTAGGGCTGATTTAGCATATGTACAATAAGTTTAAGATTTTTTTGGTAAATTTTTCTTATATTTGAGTTTGGAATACGAGGAGGGGAGGAGAGGAATCTGAATCTTGGCCTGTTTTCTTGGTTTTGTCACCCATCAGAGGGAATCGGGCATTTGAGATGGGTTAAAAGTGGAAAAGCTTTATTGTCTTTCCCTTAAAAAAAGTCACGAACAAGAGGAAAAGGCCAGGGTGGAAGTGGAGCAGAGCCGACAGCAAATGGGAAAGAATAAAAGATAATTTAACGCAACAACAATACTCTTTTGGGCCGACACATCAGCTCATCAATTCAATCGAACTCTTTCTTAACTAAATGTTCGTGTCATCCACGGAGAAACCTTGCTTGGTCGGCCGATGTCACGAGCCCTCCACGCTCGGACACGGTTCGGGTGTGGGGCGATCTCTGAATTTTTGTAGGCTCATTGTAGTCGTGTGCCGTGGAGAGGCGAGTGGGTTCTGATTGAAGAGAGATTGCCCGAGCTTCTCGCCGATCCGTCTAGAAGCTTAAAACGTCAATTTCCAGATGGGATTTAGGTATGCGGAGGATCCAACACTTTGTCCTCGCTCGTGGATTTTGGATTCGGCGTCTACTTCGTACTGTCAAACTACGATAGTTCATAGCTCGTGGTCGACTATCTTAACACTAAAGCTAATGGATGGAGATGTAGGTTAGCGCATTGCAAACGCTACGCCGTCAGTTTCACATGGTTTGTGAAGGGTGTGCTTGATATTTTGAGGCATATAAACACTACGACCTCAGTTTCACATGGAGTTGCACCTTGGTCTTATCTAAGTTTCAAAAAGAGGGGAGACATGAAGTAACAGTCGGACTTGTACGAGACGTTTGGCAAACGAGAAATGGTTGTACTTGAATATTCGATGTACGGATCAATGCTATTTCAAAATCATTGCGGCTATCTGGCCTGTGCACGGGAGATCGAGGGAGGGTTTTGGGAGCTTTTCTCGCTTTTATCTTGTTTTTCGGTACTGTTGGGTGTGGGGGTTGGAGCTTGCGGAATTTCCTTCTCTTCGGGATGTTAACGTACGCTAATTTGAAGTTTATTGTTTTCGAAATTCGAAGTAGCGACTGCGAATAACATGACCGTGGACTCATCAGACGGGTGAGCCGGATTCGGTCGAGAATGATTCGATCCAAGTAGACTCATTTTAATTCGTTTCGATCCATTTCCATGTAACGCAAATCTAATGACTCGTGCCCAATTTATATTCGATCAAACTCGACCCACATTGCTAAATTTATATCGAAATCGAGGTAAGAGTACTGAGTAAATGAGAGAGGACGAGAGAGAACGAAGAGCGAGTTATAGGAATAAGTTGGGTCTAAGTAAGTCGTCAATTCATTTATGCCCGTTTATGACTAATTTATAACCTATTTAACATCAATATTATATTTAAATCATTTTATGATCTATTTACTAAACATAACTAACTCATACAACAACTTAATATATCATATATGTGTTAGCAAATAGATTTATGGCCCCATTTCAACAGGTATACACGGACGGGGATGACAACACGCTCGAATACATTCCATATATTAGGACGAATGATCTTGGTTAACACGTCGTGATCTTGTTTGTAATCTGTGGCCAGTAATTTTGTCGTCGCAACACCTTAATTAAATAATGATAAATGAAAAAGAGGGAGCAACAAATTTTGGCAGAAATCCCTTGTTGGGTCGAGGCCATTATGGAAATTGAAATTTCAGTGGATGGGTCTAAAACAAAAAATAGATTTCCTCCATACGTTAGAGCCCCAACGTGCCTTCCATCGATGGCCCATCTTCGTTTTGGGACGTAAAATTGAGGTTCCTAAATTTTCTTCGGCCCAAGTCAGAACGGCCGGCCGAGATCCGCCCTGACCATATTCTCTCATCAGGCTTTACCTCCACCGCCATAAAAGAGTTCATTTCAGAAGAAAAGAAGAAGAAGAAGAAAAATGTTAGCGGAGTTGCTCGATGCGAGATCACGCCCACGTGAATGTGGACGGGGGCGGCGCGCTACCTTCCTCACGGACCGCCCTCCCATCCCTCCCGATAACTATCTGATCTCGATGGAGGTGAGATCGCTGTTGCCATAACGAGAGATCATCCGGTCAATTATTTCCGATCAATCTAAAGAAGGAAAGAAGGAACGTACGTTTGTCTCCCAAAAGAGGAGGCATCGGGTCGTTTGAGATGGGTTAAAAGTGGGAAAAGCTTTCGATCTCTTTCCCCAAAGAAAAAAAAGGTCATGGACGGGAAGAGGGAGGCCGGGGTGGAAGTGGGGGGGGGTGGTCGACAGCGCATGGGAAAGAATAAAGGAGGAATCAATGCGACGATGATAATGGTAATTGCTCTTTTGGGCCGACACAATCAACTCATCAATTCCATCGAATTCTTTTCCTTTAACTAATGTTCGGATTCGTGTCCATTTTTGGGGTCAAACCCTCGGTGACGTGTCATCCACGGACAAATATATTTATAAAAATCAATTATTTATAAGATATATTTTCCAAGTTTAATCATTATTGTCGCCGTAAAAACGAGTTGATGGAAAAATATTTTGACGATTAGTAATAATCCATGCCGGGATATTTTCGGTTGCCTCTTTTCGTGCGAGATACGAATGATTAAAATTAGGGAAAATCTTTACCAAACTATTGATTTTCCGTGGGCCAAATGGGAGAGTTGCGAGATTTTTACGTCACACACCTAATCCGCTCCAAAAATCACGCATTTAGCCGGATTAGAACACCATTTCCTTATTACATTATTGAAAAGGAATGGAAGAATGTTCGAGCCATTCGTAAATATAATAACGTGGTTACCTGTCGAACCAGTCAATCGGAAGTCGGCATGAGTTTCGGCTCGAATTAATCTAGAGATCACGAGAGAGAAACATCGAAAAAATCATTGCAAGAGTAAGAAAATAAATTGATTTTTTTTTCTCTGGAAAATAAGATCAGAAAACTTATAATGATCTTTCATTTGATCTTTCACCTTTGTTGCTCCTTCTTGCTTTGCGTGCTTTTTCCAGCTGCGTGGAGAAGGTCGAGATCCATCTGTACTGAAAAACGAAGAAGGAAAGAAATAAAACAAAAAATAAAAAAAGGAAATAAATTTGAAAAATAATTCTTCCGACACGACACCCAGGAAGGAGCAGAAGCGAATTAGCTGAAACTTCGTGCTACCTCTGTTCCTCCATCCGTATCCTCCCATGGAGCTTCTCTCTTGATTTGACCCAGAGAGAGAGAGAGGCAGTCATCTTGGTCGATTGCTTCGTCGCTGCGGCCTGGTGGGTTTCGCCCGCCGAGGGAGAGAGGTATAGAGCGGTGGGTGGGTGGTGGGGGGTGATGGCGATACTGTACGCGCTGGTGGCGAGGGGATCGGTGGCGCTGGCGGAGTTCAGCGCGGCGGCGACGAACGCCAGCCAGATCGCCCGGCAGATCCTCGAGAAGATCCCCGGCGCCCACGACAGCAACGCCTCCTACTCCCAGGATCGCTACATCTTCCACGTCCGGCGCACCGACGGCCTCACCGTCCTCTGTATGGCCGACGACACCGCCGGCCGTTAGTTTTCCCCTCCCTTCTCCCTGCCCTCGATTCGATTCTGGTTTGTGTGCCGATTGGCATCGGTTCGATGCGTTCGCCTGCCTGAAGTTAGAGCCTTTACGAAAAATGACTTTTGCCCTTTTGTTTGACCGAGCAATCGAGCTGCTTGATTTGATGAGGCTTCGCAGTTCGTGCCTATTGCTATCGTATCACGTGTTCCCTGTGAGACTCGGACGCAGCAAAGTGACGCTGTGTCCACAAAGATGCGGCTTTTAGAATTAATTGCCTAACGCCTTTGATTAAAAACGTGATCTTTCCCTTCTTTCATCTCGTTGTCGAGTAGGTGAAATTCACGGAGCTTGATTAGAATTGGACCTGGACACGAGTGATTTGTGGTTTTACCTTACACCCATTTTAGTCTAGCTCTCTTACGGAGCTTTTTCCGGCAGTATCACTAGCATTCTGAATTAGAGTTTCATTAGCATTCTGAATTAGAGTTTCAGTGGTGCTAATGAGATGCTTGGATGTGCGTCTCGAGTTTCCGTCTTTGGGTTGCTGGACCTGGATCTTTGTAGGCTGTACTTCCTCTTGTGCTTCTGAAGATGTGACCGCCCTGTTCGCAAAACTAGCAAACCCGCAAATAAGAATTGGGGCTAGTATCTTACTACCTAAGCATCTTTTTCAGTCTTTGATGGAGTCTTTATTCCAAATTCTTTCTGTAATTGGGCTGAGGGGACACAGGATCTAGCTACGATCAATCTACCCAGATGATTTGAACAGTTGCATTCTCTGTTTCCCGCTGCTAGTTTCATGTTATTAAGGGTTTGCTCCCTATCTTGATTTTCTATCGAATTCCTAAGTTGAAGCGCTCTGGTTATTCCCATCGATTAGTCATAGCTTGGTTTCAGATTACTTTCAGTAAGAGATTTGGCTGTTGTGAAGAGTTATAGAGCTTTTAATAGGCTTAGTTTAGATCGAGAAGATCCCCAGCATTGTCTTCTTGATCCCCTCCTGTGATTGCAGACAGTGTGGTCTAGCGTGTTGTTTGCCTCTTTCTCCTGCTTTTCTTTTAGGATAAGGAAAGAGAAATGCTAAGTGAGCTTGGTTTATTGTATACTTAGTGATGTGGTAGAATTTTACTGGGTCTTGAATATGGTCTACTTGACCAAATGACCATTTACAGTCTATCCATCACTTATAATATCAAATTTGTAAATCAGTCTTAATATATTTTAGCGTTGCTCATAAGCAAAACTTCTGTCGCGGGATATGTGAATTCCCATTAAGTTTTAGCATGATTTGTCATATTCATTGCAGATTTGATAGCTTATTCATAAAGAGAGATCTTCAATGCTGTAGATGAATAGTTTCTGCAACAGTTGCTGATTTGAAACCGTTTATACTTGACTATTGTCTGTTTAGTTCCAGCATTATGCAATATCCTTAGAAATCTTTCTGGTAGATCTCCACTAAGTTCAGGTTGTCAATTATGTGCAGGAAGAATTCCGTTTGCCTTTCTTGAAGACATCCATCAGAGATTTGTTAGGACGTATGGCCGTGCAGTTCTTTCCGCTCAGGCTTATGCCATGAATGATGAATTTTCAAGGGTTTTAAGCCAGCAAATGGAATATTATTCCAATGATCCAAATGCGGATAGAATTAATCGGCTGAAAGGTGAAATGAGTGAGGTAAATTCAGAATCCTTGTAACGTAATATAATGTCAATGGGTGTATGTCATCAGCTTTTCACCAACTAGCATTTTCTGTTATTGCATCTGAAGGCTAGTCAATGTTTAGATTAAGCAGTGTACCTAATAATTTGATGATTTCATAATTCAGGTTGATCTCTATCAGGTATAAGTATAATCGACACATGATGTGTATGTAGTAAATTACTGACTTCTCATGCTTAAAAAATAATGTGGCGGGTATGCATTGGCTCAAAATATTGGTTTTTGAATTATTAGGGTAGAAGTTCCTCTTTGCTGACATTGGTGTGCCTTAGGTCCGAAATGTCATGATTGAGAATATTGACAAAGTTCTGGATAGAGGTGATCGCTTGGAATTGCTGGTTGATAAAACTGCCAACATGCAAGGAAACACCTTCCGGTTCAGAAAGCAGGCTCGCCGCTTCAGAAGTAATGTATGGTGGAGAAATGTGAAGCTCACGTAAGTTCTGAGTTCTTCATCAATTTAGAATGCTCTTGGATGAATCCAATGGCCATCGGTTATGTTTCATGTAAAGTCTGGTCTGAAGACGACTAAAACTTGATTTCATTGCAAAGTGAAATCACTAAGAATTTATGCTGATGAGTCAAATGTTGTTATATTAAGCTTGTTGAAAACTGCAATGAATTCATATTATATGGTCGAAGTTTGCATTCTTTCTTTCCATCAATAGTACCCCAAACATATCGGGCAAAGAATAAAATTTTCACTTGAGCCCATGGTTTTGCTACTCCCCAATTCTTGAAAGAGGCGGGGCTTTGGATGTTCTTCTTTGTTGTTACTAATACAGTGTTATTTCTGACACTTTGCAGGGTTGCGCTTGTTATTGTCCTTTTGGTAATTGTTTATGTTGTACTAGCCTTTGTGTGCCACGGCCTTGCTCTACCATCCTGCATAAAGTGATGATCAAAGATTGGTGAGCTCTTGAGTATTTTTCTCCCTGCGATTGATTTATCCTCCCCTGTTTTTTCGTTTTTTGTATTTGGGTGAAATTGGGGATTGTTGTAAGGTGTTTGGGTTCTCTTATCCAGGATCTGAAGTACTTCCTTGTGTGGTCATGTGTGTTTCTAATAGAGAGTGGAAAGAGATTTAGGTCTCTCATCTACCGTATTGTGGCTTGATGAGTCAAGACCAACAAATTTTTCTGGTGTAAAATCAAAGAGATTGCTTAGACTCTGGATTCTTTTCTTCAATGATGAAAGTCAGCCAATCTAGGGTACATCGTTTGCTTTGATCCATGTGTGTGTGACCAAAGAGGAGGAAGAATCTATAGAGGAATCCCCCCTACTCCTGATGGAGCTACGAAGACCGTGTTCTTGGGCCTTTTTAGACGCGCTGATATGAATTTGTGAACATTCAATCAGTATTAGCTGCAATTTCTGTGATTGCAAGATTTACTTTTGCCATCATAACTCAGTTGACTGAACCGCTGATTTTTCATCCAGTGACTGGTAGTAGTGACTGTTAATTCTTCGAACGTTAGTCATTTTGATTCTTTCACTGGTCACTTCTCAAATGTGTTGGTAAATTATGAATTATGTAGGATTTTCCTTGTTGAGGGATGTGAATTCCCATGGTGAGAATGTGTGAACGAGAGATGAAGAAACTCTTCGTTCCTGCAGCAACTGAAATAGAGCTTTCCCTGTCCAACAGTGGTTTAAATGTCTAAGAGGCAATCTTAAGCTTAACCATCACGCTCACGAATCTCAATGATAAGGACATAATTTTCCAGGACCTTGTTCATCAAAGAAAGGCATTAACAAATCGCCAAAGTAAATGCAGTCGCGCACTACAGGGTAATGACAACTTCAGGACTGAGGAAATGTCTGATTTTTAATGGGACATGGGTTAAATATAACAGAATAATCCAAAGGACACCTTGTGTTTCATATCAATTCATAACCGTGGCCAAGACGGATTAAAACCGAAATTTCGTTTACCTAAGAGTCCGAAATCCTAAAACTACGATGTCCCGCCTTTAGCTTCGGCAGGTATAATGACTTCATTTCGTATTCGTTAAGAGTTTTGACCGGGGTAGTGTTGGTAACTGCAATCTTTGCTGCCAGTATGATTTTGAGGCGATTGATCTTGAATGATTAAGTGAACAAACGAGTCATGTTCATGTACTCGATAAGTTTTTATCACATTTCTCTAGCATCATTCTTAAGAAAAGGAAATTGATTAACACTTACATACAAAAGCACGTTATAATCTTCCATTTTTCACATTACAGAGTATAAATATATCTTTTGTCTATTGGAAAGATTTCTTACTTTAAAAAAAGAGGAAACGCAATTTAAATCACTTGGGCCTCTGAGTTCCATGACTTTCTACTAATTTTCATGAATTTTAAGGGTAAACTAATACTTGAAATGCTTTATGCCACCACGGAACGTCACGGAAGCAAAAAGAGTGTTGTAGTAACGAAAAGCCCGCGAATGTCGCGTGCAAACTGGTTTAACCCGAGAGGAAGGCATAACACAGTCGAAGAAAAGAATCGAATTCAAAACAGAGATCCAGTATTATCGTTCATAATTCATTGGCATTCCGTGAAACGATCGGTCAAGCTCAATCACATCCATCTCAAGCCTCACCCCCAACGAACTCTCCTTCAACAATGCCACTTACTACTGCTCATCACATGATCCCTTGAGCTAGAATTCTTGCAGAATCTCGTGTTCAGACCCATCTAACATCTTGCACAAAACGAGGAAAAGAAAAAGAAGAAGAGAAGAATGGGTTTCATCTCCGGCCTGATCATTGGATTAGCTCTCGGCATTGGGTTGGTTTTCGCTTTCGCTTATTATGAGAGTATCCGATCCAAGCGTCGTTCCGATTTGGTATACACATATACCTGCCTCTCATAATATTTATTCTCTCTTGATTTTGGTGTGATTCTAATATGTTGTCACCTTGGTGATCTTAATCTGTCCGTGCGTGCATGCATGCATATGGACAATATATAAGCCTCTGCTGTCTTTAATTAATTTGTTTCTCTGTCTCTTATTCTGTATATTTTTCTGATGTGTTGAAGGCGGCGACGATCGCGGCGTTTGCGAGGTTGACAGTGGAAGATTCAAGAAAGATCCTGCCAGGCGAGTGTTACCCTTCTTGGGTTGTCTTTACTCGGCAACAAAAGTTGAGTTTTTTTTCATATACACAATTCTTACTGTTTATTTCAATATAATCATGGATGAATTATCATTTTGTGGATGTGTAGTTATTAAGTTTGTATCCATGTGTATGTGTGTGCGTCATTTCGTGTGGCACTTCATTGTAAGAAACTATTATAAGAAACTAAGTGTCAAGCCGCACAAACTGATTATATTTTAAAGAAGTGATTGCTCTGAGACTTGTTTCTTTTACTAATTCCAGTTAAATTGGCTCAACATCCAACTTAAGAAGATTTGGCCTTATGTCAATGAGGTATTTAATCTCTCTTCTCCCACCACCTTCATCAATCTTTCTGCCGTTATGAATTATACAGGTGATTGGCTGTTGTTTTTCTCTCTTGTCCTGATAATGTTTCTAATCATCCGATGACCCAGGCAGCTTCCGAGCTGATACGAAGTACTGTAGAGCCAACTCTCGAGCAGTATAGGCCAGCTGTCTTAGCATCTCTCAAATTCTCGGAGTTGACTCTTGGGACAGTGGCTCCTCAATTCACAGGTTCTTGTTTTCAAATTAGTACATTGGTACCAAGTAAAAAGTCCCATTGCATGCTGAGAAAGAATCAAGTTCATGATGCACACCCCTTATCTGTCAAGTAAGCATGTCAGACAAATCATTTTTTTAAAGGAAATGTAGATTAACATCGCAAATTGAGTTCCTTACCCAAAAAAAAAATTCCTTACCAAAAAAAAAAAACATCGTAAATTGAGCTTTTCTTAGCGTTCTGTAGTTGTTGTTCCTTTGTGGCTCTTTAGTCCACTTGTTAGAGGTTCAGCTCGTTCTTCTTAACACCCGGGCCCCTGCTGCTTGTAGCGCCTGCTAGCTTTAGTCAACCACTACACCTTTGCACCTATCGCAACACCCGTGTTGCGCTTAGGTACGAGATTTTTGTGTTCGGCTTTTCTGCTATATCTTATGAATTGAAAAGTATATAATCCTCTTACCTAACAAAAAAAAAAAAAAAAATCGCAAATTGAGCTCTTTACGAGCCTTTATTATAGTCTAATAAGCAACTCGTATCTCCTGTTAATTCTCATCAACACCAACAACTGGTTGGGTTCTTTACTCTTCTTAATGAAGTTAATGAAATATCTGACAATAAAGCCATCATTGTTTTGAGGGAAAGAGAATCATTACATTGAAATTAGTAAATGGGAGTAACGTAAGCTATTTCTGGGGTTTTTCCATCGGTGAACATGATATTGAGCTCCAATGGGAAAATTGGCTAGACTCACATATCACGTGTGCCAGGAATTTGTATCGTCGATGCTGAAAGCAAAAGTGGGCAAGTCACCATGGAGTTGGAAATGCAGTGGGATGGTGATCCTCATATAGAACTTGATATTAGAACGCGAGTTGGCGTAGGCTTGCCTGTGCAGGTAATTCTAATCACTGCTTTTCGCTGCATGGGCCTTTGTCTCCCATTTCAGGTCTATGTCCAATTTTCCTGCAGCCAAAAGCAATAGACGACTACAAATTTTCTTTGTTTATAAAAAAATACAAACTTTCTTTTGAACAATGACATTTGTTCTTCTCAGGCCTCTTAGATTGCAATAAAAACTTGTTTTCCTGGAAGAATTGAATGTAAAAAGTGTTCCGTAGATGTTGTAGCACATTTTTATCTTGCTTTGACAGCTAATATTCACAGTTAATTTGGTATAGGTGTTTTTTAAAGCTGGCATTCAGGTCATGCTACAAGAGTAACTTAATAGTTTTCTCACTGTGTCACCCTGTTGTATAGGTGAAAGATATAGGATTTACTGGGATTTTCAGGCTAATTTTCAAACCACTAGTGGATGAAATTCCTTGCTTTGGAGCTGTTTGTTATTCTTTACGAGAAAAGGTGAGATTTTTAGTTTCTTTTCTCTCACCCTCTTGATCATCTAGAATTACCATATCATGAGACAGTAATTTGAGGTCCAAACTTTCAACATGGGTTTATGCTTTGTTGGACCCTCTATTTGCACAACGTACTGCATTCGATGCTCACACCTGGTGCTCGTTCTCGTGCCCTTTCTAGCAGAAGAACGTTGATTTTAAACTAAGCATTGCTGGCGGTGATATAAGAACAATTCCTGGGGTTGCTGAAGCTATCGAGGTCTGCCATTTTCACTATCCTTACTATTTGTATTCTGTCCCAATGATCCAGATATCACAGAATGAGTGAATAAGGCCTTTATGTTCCTGGATTTCCTTAGAAATAGTTGAGAATGACAGAAATATGGATGGACCATTTGGAGAGACTGTAGATCGTGACAAATAGCCTTGTGAAAACTGCAAGAAACTGAACTTATAGGTTGCTCTAGGCTGTTGTTGGAGCAAAATGCGTCCATTTGGCAATTTTTTACAAGTGTGCTTACTCGATCAATTCATGTTTGCATTTTCAGGAAACAATACAAGATGCTCTTGAAGACACATTGACATGGCCAGTGAGGAAGATTGTTTCCATACTGCCTGGGGATTATAGGTACAAATCGATAAGATCCTTCTAGATATCAACCTATGATGACAAATTCACTTCATTGTTTTCTTCACATTCCTGATTTACTCTGCTATATGGATACATCTGAAAAATGCAACCCTTGAAATACTATAATATTTTTTTTTGTTCATAAATCTCGCTAGGTACACACTTCGTATCCCTGGCCAATGCTGTTAAATGTTAGAACATCATTAACAAGCTGTAGGGTGCTTAAAATGAAGGCATTTGTAGCACACTTTCTGTATCCAGCGACAAAGTTTCTTAAGAAAAGTGACGTCCGCAACTATTTATCCTTTTTCTACATAAGAAGTGCTCTTATACCAATGCGGATTGTGGTGTTCTTTGGCTATGTTCTGTGGCAGTGACTTGGAACTGAAGCCTGTTGGGACATTAGAAGTGAAGCTTGTGCAAGCAAAGGACTTAGCCAATAAAGATCTTATTGGGAAATCTGATCCATTCGCTGTTCTATTTGTGCGTCCGCTGCGGAGCAGGAATGAAAACTAGCAAAACCATTGTAAGTGAACTAACTTGCTCCTTCCGTAATATTAAGAAAGAAAATCGGCTCATATATACCTATATAAATTCTTTCTTTACGGGAAAAGCAATAGTTAATCCCCTTGTCTTGGTATTATCAGAACAACCAGTTAAATCCAGTATGGAATGAGCATTTTGACTTCATAGTCGAGGATGTATCGACCCAGCGCTTAACAATTAGAGTTTTCGATGATGAAGGCATTCAAGCTGCTGAACTCATTGGTTGTGCTCGAGTTCCATTGAATATCCTTGAGCCTGGCAAAGTGAAGGATGTTTGGTTAGACCTGGTTAAGGATCTGGAGGTGCAAAGAGATACAAAGAACCGGGGTCAGGTCAGATAGTATCCTGGATTTTCCCACATGCTCTTCATGATTTCAACAAACTTTTGATTTCCTTTGCTCATAAAGAAACTATATGTTTCCTTAAAGCATCAAGAAGGAATTGTCACTATTGATAACACAGCACAGATCCGGTTAGTAATTTATCATGAAGGAAAGGATCAGTTGTCAAGTTGCAATTTCGAGTGCAAAATTATTACATTTTCATTTAGCTACATTTGCTTGAATTTTGATAAATTTTGTTTTGGCTATTTAAAACCATATGGCCCCTCTTTTGGACTGTTTCTTGTCACTAGGTGCATTTGGAGCTCTTATATTGTCCCACTGGCACGGACAACATCATAAAGAATCCGTTTAAACCGGATTTGAAATTGACATCACTCGAGAAGGTGCTGGAAGGTGGACCCCATGAAGCAGATGCAACTTCATCTCAGAAGAAAAAGGATGTGATTGTTCGAGGAGTATTGTCCGTGACTGTGATCTCAGCCGAGGAATTGCCGGCTACTGATTTGATGGGAAAAGCCGACCCTTATATCGTTCTTACAATGAAGAAATCGGGAGCCAAATTTAAGACAAGGGTGAGATCCCGTAGCAAGCAGCCTTATATGTTTAAATCATTTTCCACCTAAATATTTAAGAGAGCCATTTGTCAGCCACCTAAAGCTGCTTCAGAAGTCCTGGATTGGATTCTAAACTTTTTTGAATGGAGCCATCTGATATATTGTCCATTTGTGTATTCATATTTCCATTTCCTTCTTGTTGACTTCTAAGCGTCTTTGGTTATTCTGTTTGATTAGGTGTTGAATGATGTTTTGAATCCGGTCTGGAATCAGACTTTCGACATCGTTGTGGAGGATGGGCTGCATGATATGCTTGTTATAGAAGTTTGGGACCATGACACTTTTGGAAAGGTACTTTTGCTCCTCCTAATTCTTTTTTCCTTTTAATATTCACCTTCAAAATATGACGTGATTTATAGCATGCAAATAAGAGACGCATGATTTCCACTCTTTGTGATGATGCTTAAAAATCCTTAGAGGTCCCTTCCATCTCAGGAATCTTTTTCTGTCATTTTTCTATGCCCCATGGTTGAAAAAGATTAATTCTGTGGATGCTGAAGCTTTTGGTTTATTTTGTGTGATGTGTCAAACGAACTACTATAAATACAGAGGAGGAGACAGTATAAGAGCACCTTCTGATGTAAATCAGATATTATGAAAGACCATACTGTTTCGCAAAGGATGATGCAAGATCACTTGTAAATTGCAAATGGCGGATGTCTCGACAGAACTTTTTTGATAATTCGAGGTATTTTAGCTCACTTTGCAAAATCTCAATGGATAACTGGACAGTCAAGATGAGAAAATAGATAGAAAACATGATGCTTGTGAAAAATCATATATTGAATGGCAACTTCCAAACAAGTATGGATAGTACAGTATCAGACTCTTAATCACTTCTTGTTCTTGTTGATTAGCAATTACTGCATCTCTTGCCTAATTCAATGTTGTTATTAACTTTCAGAATAAGATTGGGAAATGCATAATGACACTAACCAGGGTGATATTAGAAGGGGAAGTGCGGGATACTTTTCCTTTAGATGGCGCAAAGTCAGGAAAGGTTAATTTGCATCTCAAGTGGACTGCACAGCCTGTGTTCCGTGACTATTGAAAGATGAGTGAGGGGAGAATGTTTTCATCCCAATGATGATTCTCAACTTCTCGATACATCTGCAGGCTCATGAGTGACAGATACATCATGCAGGAAAAATGGATGTCATATGATTAACTCTGCAACCATACAAAGAAATTATACTGCTTTGTGTTTTTAGTAGGAGTTTCAAGCAGAAGTCAAAGAATGACAGGAGAGATGCACATTGGTTTCGCGTTTGTAGATGTCAGAGAACATTGGTGTATCATCAAGAGGAGGAACTATGAATTTCTTTTGTCTTTTTAAAGCGTTACAATTTACACCTAGATTCTTGTACGATTAGATAAAGCATCTATTGTTGAAGTGTTCATTGCATATACGCTTGCACAATACATATGGAAAGGTGGCGTGTGGCTTATCTCATGAGAGAAGCTTTTTCTCCAGCATAAACTAAACACCAGTGGATTACTTTGATTTACTTTTCATGAAGATTGACAGGGAATGAAGAGACATTACCATTCGTCCTCTTGCCTGTCTGCCTGGGAGTTTCATATGTAATAGGAGGTGATTTTCATTTGACAGCATAAACTTCTCATCCACTTGGTTTAACATCAATTGGTTTTATGTTTGATGTCAGTACCCGAAAGGGATATCCTCATTGAAGGATGGGCTGTGAGATTGGCATTTAGGAATATTCAAGTTAAAGTTGTGCATAGAAGCAATTGAACTGGGGCATGGCTAACTAACAGTTGGACCATATTCTTTCGTTTTCCTCATCAAATAAGCAGCTTTTGTACGTGCTATTGTGAGTTTGAACAGACGTAATTGTTTATGCCGGAGAAGAAGTTTCATAGCAGGTGTTGAGAGTTCCTTGCACTGTAGAGGCTAAACAATTAAAGTTGCAGTAAAAATGACATCGCAATCTTGATCTGCCCGAGGATAAATTGTAAATAGTAATTTACAAAATGAGATTACCTGCATCAACCGAAGAAACCAAAGAATTTCTTATGTGTGTAGAGAGAGAGAGAGAGAGACCATTTGAGACCTTTGGAGACCAGCGCTGACCACACCTGCAAATTAATCGAACATAAGATAGAGAGAATATCTAACATTTCAGCCTTTATTAAATAAAATGTAAGCAAGTGGGTAATCGATTTGACATTATACTTGAGAGTATTGTACTTTGTAAGAATCGCTACTAATTCTATGTTGGGCAGTTCCATTTTCTGTGGGAATTTGCAGGGCACTCTGGTTATATTAGCAAATCCACCAGCTTTGCTGATAGTTCTTTTTTTCTTTTTTGGTCAAAAAAACATTTCATTCATTGCTAGGTAGGAAATGTACCATGAAAGTTCCAAAATGACAACATAATAAAGACCAAAGTGAGTGAGGGGTTTAGTCAGCCAATGAGAGTCGGTCCGGTGGGCCTTCGCCGCCCAATCTGCTGTCCAGTTTGCATCTTGGAAGCAATAAGCAAATCGGCCCATCAAATTCAGAGGAGAAGAAAAAGGTCGGGAGTACTTTCCTATTTAGGGTTAATACCTCGAAAAATCCTAAACTGATATATCTGTGATAATTTTATTTCAAACTAATTTTTTGACCACTGAAAACCCTAAACTGGTATGTTTGTGACAAATTTACTCTCCGTTAGTTTCCGTTAAATTAGATTAATGCAAAAAAAAAATTGGTACACCTATGATAAACGGAGGGTAAAACATAAAATTGGCACATTAATCAACTGCCGCGTGTTATTTTATAAAGCAATTTGACAATAAAATTTAATAGAAACAAATTGAGAGTAAATTTATCATAGATGTATCGGTTTGAGATTTTTTGTGGTAAAAAAATTAGTTTGAGGTAAAATTATCACAGATGTACCAGTTTAGGATTTTTCATGGTATTAACCATTCTATTTATTTATTTTTTCATAACGCGTTTCTCATGGTTATATTCTTATTTCTTCTTGCGTACATATTCATGCTATAAACTAACCTAATCTCCATCCGGAGCCTCTCTAATTTATATCTCAATTGGGTATGACCCTTAGAGCTTGGTTTTAGCTAATTGGCCAATGAAGTGAGAATGAACAGTAAGATCAATCTAGATTGAGATGGACTTGTCTTCATCCAGGGCTTGGTCAACTTAATGAATGTAACTAATCCCAATCTGAGAAGCGCATAGCATGAAGGTTCACAAGATCAGAAATCGAACTTCCTTCTGGGGTCAGGGTCAACGATGATATTTAGGTAATTTTGGCTACAGTGTTCTTAGAAAAATTCACCAACCATGCGGAGTACAAGGTGATGGCCAAGCCCAAGGGGTCGGTCTCATTCAAGTCCTACTTTCCCTTTTTCTTTTACCAAGGGCAAAAAAGAATTAAAATGAATAAGATAAATCAATAAATAAATTAAGAGGAGAGAGTGCCGATGAGGAGCTTGAGAGCCAAAGGAGTTAGAAGGAAGAATGAATTGAGCTGAGGAAATAAAAAGTGAAGGGGTAGATCTGGAAAGTGGATTTTGGGACTAAGAGTTAGGAATAATCGGTTTCAAAGTGAATTGATTCCCACCCTGGAATTAGGGCCATGGCCGATTCCATAAATTGGGAACTGGGAACCACTAGGTGAGTTCATGGAACCGATCATATCGTGTCCTACATTCTGTTATTCATTTCGCATATCAAGATCTGTCGCTCCTGTTCCACATCCTTATCTTCTCATCCCTTCTCCCTCTCTCTCTCTCTCTCTTAATTCCTCCATCATGTTCAAAAATCTGATTCCCCCATTTCTCATCCCTTCTCTCTCTCTCTCTCTCTCTTCTTCACTATTAAGATATTGCGTTGGATCAAAAGTCTCACGAATGGAGAGAGTTGAGATGAGTCTCACAAATCAATGGCAGCGAAGGCATGATTGAATCGGCGTCGACATTGTAACACAGTGTGTCTTTACAAAAACATAAAAAAAAAAAATAAAATGCCTGTCCCTCGCCGAGCCATTGGTTGTTCAAGCCGAGCCTTGCTTGCCAAATCATATCTACCCAATATAGAGAAGCACGTGACTTACTCGCACGAGAGCTAGTATTTCAAAACGCAAGACCTCGTTGCTGTAGCGATAAATGCATCCGGCTTCGTGCGTGGGGATTCTATTCTAGACCCCCTGATGTATTCCCACAACGGAGCTCTAACGACAGATTCAAAAATATTTCTTGTACTTTCAAAATCATTGATGGTGCCGAGCAATCGCAATCAAATATTTTGAAACGGGTTAATACCATCAAAAATCCTAAACTGGTACATGTGTGATAATTTTATCCCGAATTTTTTTTTTACCATAAAAAACCCCAAACTGGTATACCTATAATAATTTTACCCTAAACTTTTTTTTTTACCAACAAAAAATATTACCCCAAAAGGTAATACTATGCAGTAGAGAAGAGATCCTCGATTTCAATAGGTTGTAGAGCCCCGTCCTGTAAAGTAATATACTGAAAGTTAAGATTCTCATAACTTCAGGACAAGACTGTGACCAAGGACATGGGTCGAATTGTTAGATTAAAGCTTCAAGTAAGGTGGATAGTTGGGAATTGAAATGAGAGTGGACATACTTCATCAATGTCAAATAACTCAAATATCCCCTTGAGATACTCAATAGCTTCATTTGTCAGCTCCACGCTCTACACAGAGGACAACCGAAATATGCAACAACTTTTATGCTATTTAAAACACCGTCAGTAGAAACGATTTAACATTCAGTACCAAAGACTATATTGACCTGAATGTAATTTTTCTTAGAGACAAAAACAACTATTAGCTGTTTGTAGCAGAAGAGAGGCACAACTTCCAGGTAGCTTTACACATTGAAAACTTGATCATTTGGCATACATACGTCATTTTCTTCAACTTAGTGCAAACATGCAATCATCCTGCTAGCTCGTCAGCAACCATAGAAACTTAAAGGAAGATTGAAATTCCAATTTCCGTAGAAAAAGGTGAGCGGGATGGTCAGACAACTTCCAGATCGAAACAGATTAAGTCAAGTAGTACCAATTGAAATATTGACAGTGACCGCATAATTGTATGCACATTTACGAGTATGCAGCAGTCATTGCCCCAGAATGATAAGTTACTTCAAATAATGTGAGAAATAAAGTAGCTAAAAAGTATCGAAAGACCTTTCAATACATCAACCAACTTTTGTGATTCAAGCTCTTCCAAATTCTCATTTGACTAAGATATCACACCACATCACATTCACGTGACTAAGGCGAAACAGTTGTACCTTCAGGTAAATAAAAAATAGTCTTTTACTTTGGCTGAAGTAATGAAAAAACAAAGTCATGAAATAAGAAGCCATCAACATATTGCTCCACGCAAAAAACAAATCAACCAACGGTAACTTTACTATTTATGTCCAACATATAGGTACCTGATCAGGACTTCTTTTAAATGAACATGGAATTAGGTTCTCTGCTAGTTTGATATCATTGTCATAACCAAACTTCCTTTGAACGGTCCAAGTTTTCTCCGGACATCCTTTTTCAATGAACAGCCTATGGAGAAACAGGAATCCTGTCAATGTCAGCCCATTTTCATTGACTCCTTTGGACAACTTCCCTTGAACAACCCTCTTGACTCCCACTATTTCAGAAGACAGTAGAGGCGCGTTAACACATTTGTCCTGTCATGTACATGAACTGAGGTGATACGAACACATGCCAAAGACTACATAACAGGAGATATGCTTGCTAAAATTTCCTTAAAATAGCCAGGGATGATGCTGAGCTATCAGAATTGCTTGGCACTTGAACTCCCGAAGAAGGAAAAAAACAGCATCAGATGTACAAGAAGTTACAATGAGAAGATACACCATTGAAAGCACAAAAGGAGACCTACAAATCATTTAGCTCTGCATCACTAAGGACACCATCCCTATCATGATCACAGAGAATGAAAATCCGCTTCATGGCTCTGACACAATGAGGTTTTAGAGTTTGCGTCTCTGATCAAATAGTGGGCCGGTAGGTTGAAGAACAGCCTTTTGTGCATAGCAGAAAATCTCCGGGGTCGGCAGGGAGAAAAATGCTCAACAAAGAGAGAACATTACTTGATCACTATGATTAATACAAGAGAGCTCATCATTCAACCAAAACCTGAATTTGGCTGTAAGCCGAACACTCCATACAAGTTTCGATCTCCCGAAATTGATGCATTATTGGTGCCGTCACATTGTCCAAGCTAATTTGCTCATGCTCGTCTCTCAAATCAGTTTGCAACCCACCACTATAACCGGGACTTTTACCTAAAGATGATATTTAAGAGATTTCTGCTCAGTGACTAAACCACCACAATGGAGACTAGCTCACAAGGCTTTCCCCCATAAAAACTAACTTGTTATCATTGACTTCAGCGATCAAGAGTAATACTTTTTGACGGAAGTTGCAATTCCTTCTCATGGATTGCAGCGAATCAAGAAACAAAGACCAATTTACAATACCTGACCTCTAATCGACAAAGTTCTGGGAGCCAAAAGGTACTCAATCGATCAAGGGTGGCAGGCTGATCACATGCATACGTAAGAACAACAGTATCAGCCCGCCTCAGCTCTTCACCCAATTTTCTGCTGTCCTCCACGCTATTTTCATATTCATCCAAGAACAAATATTGAATGAGCTAACACAAACCCCTATATATGGCACTCTTGATGATGATGAAGCTCTTGCCAAGCAACATGCCAAATCCAAAAAAAAAAAAGAAGAAAAATCTAACATCTGTACATGCTTTAGAACATGTTAAGAGCAGCTGATTCGTTGGACATGGACATCTATCCAAAAATGGCGGCTTGAATTACAAAATGTTTAGACTAAGAGCACAAATACAGAAACAAGAGCGAGAGGGAGAGACAAACGACTTGGACCTGTTGATTGATTGGTTGGACAGAGAAGCAGAGCTAGAGAGAACAATCTTAATGTTGATTGTTGCAGTGTACCAACGGAAAAAAGGATGATCTTTGATAAGAACAATCTTAACATGTCATTTTGAAAATCTCTATAAGGAAAAAAGCGAAACGTTTAACTTGTTGAATGATGTTTGTTAACCTTTCTGTCCATACTTCCTGTTAAGTACCATGCACCCGTGGCTCGCTACGTGGACGTGTTCGATAACTCGAGGTTCCTCCATTATGAATGGTGCTTTTTCTCTTATAATTCAAGGGCATAAATATGGTCGGAGATTCAATAGAACACCTTGTGAGCCAAGACCTTTACCCCGGCTGCCTTTGACCTCGAGTGTTTGGTGAAATTTGAACGCACGACCTCTAATTTCTCTATTGGAAATCTTCCGACATCATCTCAAGAAGACCTTCTCTTTTTTCTCTTTTAGTCTTCTTTTTCCCTTACGGCAACCCACCAGTGACAAAACATCTCTTCCTCTCTCTCTCCCCAAGCAATAGATTCAACGTCCCCCGCGATGTACGATCTTTGGTCGTCGATCATCGACAAAAACCAATAGAATGTCACGGACCTCGTGTCCAGGCACTCCCATCATAGATAGGCTTGCGGGGCCTGATGATGGTCTTCATACCTAAATTTTAGTAAAATTCTGTAAATAAAATAATGTATGTACTTTAATTCAAATTCACCATCCCTTAACATGAAATGATTAGTCCTCCGTTATTCACCAAGGTTAGAGAAGACTGGGAGAGACTTGCAAAGATCTAGTCTCTCGAATAAAAACTTAATAAGAAAGCCAAAAGACATAAGGAAGTTCATATTGCCATAAAAGATTCAGAATTATCAAAAAAACTACATGAAATACTTGTATGATTCAATGAATAAAGGCTGAAGCACTAAAGAGTACAATAAATCGGCATGCAGAGCGTGGGAGTCGAAACTCATATTTGAAACTAAACATCATCATCCCTAGCCCTCTGAAGAGGTGGGCTCCCTTCCCAAATAATAAGGGTAGCCACTGGGGTAAACCCCAATAATTGCGCCAGAAAGATCCTTTAAGAGCTTATATTCATGGTAAGCAAAATGATGATGATGAGGCCATCCAAACATGTCGAGATTAATGTGAGCCCTAACTAGGGAGGATGAACTCGATATTGTATAGTAATTGATTAAGGGCCCAATATAGGCAACGAACTTGATACGAGCTCCATTGACTCCTAAACAGAATGTATTTTCCAAATCTTCATACAAGGGCTGTTCAACTATTTGCAGCCCCAAATGTTGGAAGTAGATATATGAAGAACCTTGAGTCTCCTCCATCTACAATAATTGAAAGCCAACTCCTCAAGAAAAGGGCACGGAAGGAGCTTCTCTACTGTCCTATCGCCTCCGAAATCAACCAACACAAGAGTTAAGACCTTGAGATTTTTCAGATAAACTAAACAAGGGAGCCTCAATTCATGCGACATAAAAAGATGCAACTCAATCAGTGTTTCGAAGTTAAAGACACAACTAGGCAACACATATTCAAGCATTCCTCCAACTAAGCCCACACGGAGCTCCTTAACTTTGCGCTTTATTGAGGCTGTGATCCAAGCATCCATACGAGATCTAACAAAAACAGTTTTGCAGAAGAGGGAAAACATTTTCAGGGGGAAAGTCGTGGATTGACAATGCTCTGTCCACAAAGTTCACGAAATGTGTCGTCTCTGGAAAATTGCTTTCCGAGATGTCGAGCCTTTGATTGTTCCTAGACAAGTACTCCCACCTTTTTGACAGAGTGCTCGTTCTCACCACATCTTTCAGTTAATAGAGCAAATCTTTCATGATAGAGCAATCTTTCACCATATTTATCAATCCTGTTGATAGAGTTAATCTTTCACAATTTGTGCCAATTCTGTTGATAAAGCAAATCTTCTACAATCTATGCTAATATTGTAGATTCTTACTTTTTGTAAAATCTTTTCAATTATGATTTTCCCACTCGTGTGTATGCCATAAATATAATACAAATCTCCATATCAATGTATGTGCAATTAAATTCAGATTTATACTCTTGCAGGGTACCAGCGATTCTAAATTTTTTTCATATTATTTCTCTTCTTCATTACAATGTCTTCTTCCACATCCTTCAACACCATTACCGCCACCATCTCTGCGGACCCTCTATCCTTATTACCGCCACATCTGTGCTGACTCTCCATCCTTGTTGGTCCCCTCCCAATCACCTTTTGCTCTCAGATATATATATATATATAAATATATATATATATATATATATATATATATATATTTGTTTCATCTCCATGGTATCTTCAGCTTTGTTATGCAACCGTCATGAAGGGCATCACTGGATTGTAGTTGGCAATATATCCTCCCAATCCCTAAGACTTGCTCTAAATGTACAGTCTTGCTATTATCTTGTCATGAAGGGTAAATATATTGGCAATGTAAAGAGATAACAATTATCTCGGGAAATATATTGATAGGAGGGACCAGATAGAAGGGATTGACCGTGGAATGATATCAATTAATTTGGATTAGTGGTATTAGTAAACATAATTTTATCGGTTGGCTTGTTTGTAGAGATAGGCTACCGACAACAGTAGTCCTATCATGATAGTTGTCTTCAGATGATACTAAGAGTAATTTTTGTATGATTGGTCTAGAAGACAAAAACCACTTATTCTTTGAATGCACTTGGACTAGTAGTGTATGGCTAGTATTCTGGCACAAAATGGAATTTGTCATTTTGTAAGAGGTTGGAATCTAGAACTTAAATGGATGATCAAGGCCACCAAGAACAAAAACTTGGAGGCGAGACTCCTTAAACTATTTTTCTTAGTGACTATCTATTACATATAGATGGAACGCAACTATAGACGGTTTCAAACAAGTCAATTGAAGCTCATCTTATGTTGGCTAGGATTTGAAAGGTTGTAAAAGGTAGGGCGTCACTCTACGAACAGTGTAGGTCTTCTCAGGCAAATATTTTATTAGCTACTGTATGGAGGCTTTCTTCCTTCATCATCTCGCATAATTAGTCTCTCTTGAAATGCTAAGGGTTTTCTCTAAGCCTCTGTACCTCATCTGATTAATGATATTCACATATTTATACCAAAAAAAAATAATGCAAATACCACCAATAAGGATCCTATGCAATTCAATAAATCACAGCCAGCTCCATTTTGCTTTATTGGTGAACGAGTTTTTGCTTCTATTTGGCATGAGTGCTCAGGTCATCCTACTGCCTGCATTACTTCTTTAGTTATTTCAAAGCATGGCCTGTTGATATTTGCTTCTTCCTCATCTAGTTTCTGTGAAACGTTCCACTTAGGCAAGTCACATTGTCTTCCCTTTACTAGATCATTAACCACTTATAATGCTTATCTGGAAATACTTTATTCTAATCTATGGGGACCATCTCCCATTACGTCAGTGAAAGGTTTTGATTATTACATCATTTCTATTGATACTTACTGTGGATTCACATGGTTCTTTCCATTTACTATGAAATCATACGCTCTCTTTACTTTTGTGCAATTTAAATCCCAAATGGAAAAACATTTCAACTGTAAAGTAAAAGCCCTTTAAATTGATAGAGGTGGTGAGTATAAGAAATTTGATCCTTATCTTTATCTTTATAGCATTCTACACTATCTCTCATGCCTGTACACACTTGAAAAAAATGGTTGGGTTGAGCGCAAACACCGTCATGTTGTAGAAACTGGCATCACTTTACTTACCCGAGCTTGCTTCCTCGTCTATATTGGACTGATGCTTTCTGGTCTTTCTAATTAACCACATGCCTACAACGGTGTTGGGTGGATTGTCTCCTTATAAGAAATTATTTGACCAGAAACTCGATTATCCACAGTTGCATGTTTTTGGATGTGGCTACTACCTTTGGCTATGCCTGCTATCTTTGGCCTCAATCTTATACTTGCCATAAACTTGATGATAGAATGATGCAATGTATTTTTATTGACTATTCTCCTCATCATTGTGGCTATCATTGTCTACATCGTAGCACTAGCTGAATATATATCTCTTGCCATGTGGTTTTCCAAGAGCACTTGTTCCCACTTGCTAAATCACAATCTAGTCAATTGTCCTCACCATCGCCAAGTGCTCTTGTTTGCATTGGTTATTCCTCTATTAAGCCCCTGCAACTTTAGGGGGTGTCCACTACTACATGAATATAATATCATGGGCAACTTCTCATCATAACTTTAATAATCATGTGCTTCCACAATTCCATGTGGATCGTGTTCCTAGAAGATCCATCCGTACTATCTTCTCAACCTCAACTGCCAACTTCTACTTAACCAATGATCACTCGTCTAAAAAATAACATCCGCAAACCAAAGGTTCTTCTCTCCACTAAGCATCCACCTTGTTCTTGTTTTCACTCAAGCTTGACACCAAGTGAGCCCACTTGTTTTTCCGTCGCAAATAAAGACCCTAACTAGCAACAAACTATGGCTAGTGAATTTAATGCTCTCATTCAAAATGGCATTTGGGAATTAGCTCCTCATCACCCTTTTATGACTATGGTCAACTGCAAGTGGATTTATAGCCCAAAAACCAAGGCTGATTGCTCCATTGATAGATACAAAGCACGACTCGTTGTGAAAGGGCTTTACTCAACAGGTTGGCTTGGACTATTATGAAACTTTCAGTCTAGTTATTAAACTGACAACGATTTGAGTTTTTCTCTCCTTAGTTGTTACTTATAATTGGTCTCTACGCTAATTGGACATCAAGAATTCATTTCTCAATGGCACCATTAAAGAAGAAGTCTACATGAAGTAGCCCCAAAGATTTGTTGATTCACATTATCCTGGCAATGCATGTCATCTTCGGATGTGTTGACGATATTATCATTACTGGGATCTCTACCTCCTCCATCACCAAATTAATCACTTAGCTTGGTACTAAGTTTGCAATCACTAATTTGGGAAATCTATCCTACTTTCTTAGCATTAAAGCCTATAGATCCTTTACTAGGTTGTCCCTCACTCAATTCAAGTATGCCACTGCTCTTCTTATTTGCACAGGCATAGCCAATGCAAAACCTTGCTCATTGCTTGTGGCTCCCTCAGCTTCTAAGTTGTCAAAGCAAAGTGGTGAACCACTAGTTGATACCTCCACATATCGGAGTAGGGTTGGGGCACAGCAATACCTCATCCTTATTAGGCTAGATCTATCCTTTGGCGTAAATAAAGTGTGCTAATTTATGCATTGTCCAACTGTCAATCATTGGTTAGCAATCAAACGAATTTTGCGCTATCTCAATGCTACTATTCATCATGGGATTACCTTGCAGCTTGTGCCCCAATTGACCTTCACCGCATTTATAGGTGTTGACTGGGCTGGTTGCCTTGATGACTGAAAGTCCACTAGTGGTTATTATATTTATTTTGGTCCCAACTTGGTTTCTTGGAGTTCTAAAAAGCAACCAACCGTTGCTCGGTCCAACATCGAATCGGAATACAAAGGGGCAGCTACTACAACTTCTGAATTTCTATGGTTATTACAACTCCTCCGAGATCTTCGATACACTCTCCATTGGTCACCACTAGTTCTTTGTGATAATGTAAGGGCAATCTATCTACTGCATGTCCCATTGTCCATGCACGAACCAAGCATGTGGAAATTGACTATCATTTTGTTCATGATTTAATCAGCAAGAAGTAGTTGGAAGTTCACTTTATTCCTACATTGGTGCAAACGGCTGATGTCATGACAAAGCCTTTATCCATTTCTTGATTTCTTATATTATGTAGCAAGCTCACAGTGACTCCTCCAATGTTTCGCTTGATGGAGTGGGATAGAGTAAATCACCATGATAGAGCAAATTTTCCACAATCTGTGCCAATCTTATTGATAGAGTCAATTTTCCACAATTTATGCCAATCCCGTTGATAAAGCAAATCTTCTACAGTCTATGCTAATATTGTAGATTCTTACCTTTTGTAAAATCTTTTCAATTGTAATTTTCCCACTCATGCACATGCTATAAATATAATACAAATCTCCACATCGATGTGTGTGCAATTAAATTTAGATACATACTCTTGCATTAGTTGGAAAAAACTTAGGATGTGCCAAATAATGTCATCGGGTAGATCACATAATTGTGTGGAGCTGCGAACGTCTTGCCCTTTATATAAGTTCATGCGTTGAGCTTTTTGAACAAAAGGCGTCACGTCCATGAGTTCCGCAAACTATCCTGGATAAATATATTGAAAGCAGGTAACAAGATAGTGAAATTTCTCCTTGATTGATGCACATTGCTATATGTCATGTGCTAGTTTGGACTATAAAGTTAACAAGCTTAACGTGTTCCCTTAGACGATCGGTTGCTCTTTCACTAGAACCATTGACTCGGCTTCATTCACAGACGAGGATTACCAACAAAAAAAAGAAAGCAAAATTCCAAGATAGGAATGGTTGAAGATTGACAACGACAGTGAACCCAAAGGCCGATAAACAAAAGAAAAGAAGTACCATTTTCAGCAGGGAGTTCAAGCAGTGGAGTAAGGAGAAGAACGAGTACAAGTTCTTGGAGGAACTACGTAATTAGTTGTTAATGGCAGAGAGACACCAAACAAGATCTTTCCTTCAATTAAGATTTCATGGTGATAGGCCAAATTATTGCTGTCTTTCTTTGCTAATTCTTTTCCTTTTTTCACACTTACGTGTTGCCATTTGTTGCTTAGGGAGAAAAGTGAAGTATTTTCTTCCTTATTGGTATTCACATTTTAAGTCATGCATACCTTTTATCCTATCTTAAGTAATCTCGACTAGTCTATACATTTATATGGTGTAAATTGGGTCTTGTTTGTCCACTTTTTTGTGAAATATAGAGACCTCGAATAATTTGCGTGCATGTGTTCTCATTTTGAAGTATGTAGCAAAAGAGCATACGCTTAATGTACAAACAATTTGCATATATGAATCATGATTTTGATAAATCTGAATGGTTGAGCTGGGGCAAAAATAGGAAATATTTGTCGGTTAATTTTGAAAAGTGTAAGATTTAAGAGATTATGATTTAAAGTGTTAAGGACTCATCTTGCATTTAAATTTCAATCTCATCCCTCAGCTGATTACACGCCATTCTAATTCATGTCGACTTTTCATGAAATTTACCGGCAATAGTTTGGATTTTTTTTTTGGAATTCGAATTTTTAAGGTTCTTTGCACAGGCTCAAGGATTTGGTTTTTTGCTAGGTGTCTATAAGAAAACTCATAAATGACAATATATGTTTGGAAATATAAATGGACTCTGTTCATTCAGGGGATGAACCTATACCGCTGCTACCTTGTCATGAACTTTATGCAAAATGTCCAAATAAATCATAGAGATCATGGGATCATTCGAAATAAAAAAAAAAAGGTTATCTTCATGAGTCCTCTTGTTTCTAGCCATCCATAAGTCATATCGTTGCACACCAAGCAAGCTTGAAGATGAGATTGGGGATAGATTTGCCATTCCAAGTAGCACATGCCCATATAGCCCATAATCCCAATCAACCAAACCCTTTAGTATCCCAAAATTCTCATATTTATCTAAATCCTAATAAACTTATGTATTTAGATGGATTGAATCTATAATGCTACTTTAATTAGAAACACTAGGGATCTATTACATTGTTCTACAGTATGGTAGAGAGAGAAGGAAAGCCACTAAAGGTTTGAATCCCAAAATGATGGAAATTAAGAAATTATCGACGAATATATATATTATATCCCATAAATGTGAAAATGAAAAATTCTATGAATTTGAGTTTTTAGGAAGGTTATTGATTGACGGAAAAGATCAGTGCAGTAATGAAAGTGTTTAAACGATATTGAGCTTGTGGCCAACGGCGGAGGACAGATGAACAAAGGGCTCGGCTTAAAAATCCACTGGATGGATTTTGCTGCTTCCACAACTTTTTGAGTGATGAGACGAAACGACCCTGGAAAGAAGAATGGGTCATCCCTCGACTAATGTGGAAAGTGCGACGATTTTCATTTCCTCTCAAATCAACCCCATTCATCTCTCTACTTGCGATTGACTCTGTCTCTAGTCATTTTTTGCTTGCGCAGTTACCTTTTCTTTCCTTTTTAACATAAGAGTAATTCCTTTTCTCTTATACTTTAATTTAATTTCTTAAAACTTTCCAAAGCCATTAACTATTTAGATTGAAAGATTCTTATGATAATGTAAACTTACGATGCGTTAACCAATTTTAGTGAGTAAATGGGAATCTTCTAGTTATCCTAAAATCCCTACAAGTTTCCCGACCAAAGCTAGATGAAAATTGGACCTTTGAATCTTTCATAAGTGGAATGAGAAAAGATTCAAATCAGCTTCTGTAGTTATATTTAGAAATCCACGTTCACATTGATCTATATAAATTTAATTAATTTATTGTGTTCAAAACATGGTATTTACCTGCCATATATTTCTATAATAGTTAATTATCTAGCATTCTTAACCGTATGTACAAAAGGCAAAACTACGCACGTTTAAATGTAGAATCGTGAGGCAACTAAACTAATCATTGACTAATTCGAAGCAGTTCATATTTGTTTCGATATGTCCAAAAAAATAATATTTGTTTCGAAAACCATGTCACTAAATAGTGAATATCAAATAAAGCATAGAATGATAATATTTTTCAGCCTAGTACGTGGTCACTAAATCGGCATGACAGACTCGAGCCCAACTCAGACAAAGAGGACGATTTTTCGCATATGGTCATGTTGATATATCATCATCTTCTTCCTTGCTATGACTCGATCCAGGTTCGCCCCTACATGAATCCAATTTATGATCATGCCGATCTTATACATACCTTGTTTTCGGGCCAAATTTGTATGCTTAGGTCAGTGATGATATATTGAACAACCATACTGCACAATCTTCTGGGATCACAACATGAACAGAGTCCAACCTCGCACCTCTCAGAAGTCTATGCACCTGAAAATCAGCATAAGAGGCCAAAACAGTGCTTGCAAAACCCTATTTAGCTTTGCATGTGCGATTTCTGAAGGGTTGGTGGGTTCAACTTGACTAGTAGCTGACAAACCTCACTCTCTCTCTCTCTCTCTCTCTCTCTTCTCTCACTGTCACTCACTCCTCTTACACGCAAAAACAGACAGCTCTGGACACATCCATGGACCCAACCCCACAGAAGCAGCCCGAGCAACAAGAACAAGACTCCCTCACTGTGCTGCAACTCCTCAAGAGCGCCTCCAAGGAGCTCCAAAACTTTACCGTCTTCCTCACCAGAGACCCCCAAGCTTCCACCATAGCTGTTCTCAATCTGGGCAACGAAATTAAGGAACTTCTTGGGACCGACCCGAGTCTGTTCAAGCTCTCTCACTTGCTCTGCAACCTCCGGACGGTGCTCAACGAGCTCGAAGCGACTCGAGGCTATGGACTCCGATCCATCATCCGCAGACAAGCCATTTACTACAAGATATCTCAACTCGCACGCCAAATCGAGCGCGAAGCCCAAGCTTACCTCGACAAAGACAGCATTTTCAGGCTCGTCCGTACACTTGACCGTTCGGAGGATGAAGGGGAACAAGCGAAGGTCTTGACTGAGCTCGAGGAAAGACTATCCCGAGGCTTCGACGGAGATTACCAAGACCTGATCCTAAAGGCCAAGGTGTTTCAGTTTCTTGAATCGATCCTCTGCGACAACTCTTGTTCGAGAACCCTAAGAGAGCACACGGCCCAAGTGATGGTAGCTCTGATTCGGTTCAACCGGAACGTGTTTGTGGGGTTAGTGCTGATGGGTCGGACTCTTGAAGCGTTGATTTCGATGGGCTCGTGCCGTTCTATCGAAGTGCTGACTTCCCTGATAGCACTCGTGCGAAGCCCCCTGATCGACGAGATCGAATCGCTCGGCGAGGTCCCGAGAATCATGGGCCTCTTGAGATCGCGGGACCCGGCCACTCGAGTCGCTACCTTCGATTGCTTGTGCGAAATCGCTTACCACGGAAGGAAGGAAGTGATCGAGGCCATGCTCGAACAGGGACTGATCGAGACGCTTCTCGAATTGCAGCGTCAAGATCAGATCGACCATGGTGGAGAAGATGGCGACGGCGGGAGAGGCGGCGAAGATCGGGAGGAGGAGGAGGTGGAGGAGCGAGGTGGGTTCGATGGGTGCGTGGCGAAATTCGCGGTGCAAGTGGAGGTCGGAGAAGGGCTAACGAATCAAGAGAGGAGAGAGTTCAAGTTGGAGATTCTGAGGAGGGTCAAGGAGGCTTGTGCGTCTGAGGCCGAGGTCGCTAGTGTCTCTGCCGAGGTTTTGTGGGGTTCCTCACCTTAAGGAGGACTCATAATTTGTGTCATGTGTTTTTCTTCTAGCTCCCATGATACATAATTGAATACAATTCTTTATTGTATCATTAGCTAAATTTTTTAATTTTTGGATGATGTTGTTAGCTTCGTTTTGCTGATGTCGTACATAGACCAAAAGGGCGAAACCATTTGATCATTGCGTAAACTTAACAAAAGAAAAAAGAAGAAGAAAATTTGTAATTTGATATTGAAAAATACAAGTGCTATAATGATTCGCCCAAATGTCTTATTAGAAGAGACAAAGAGATTGATGCCATAAGTTGTTAACCACCACGCAATAGAGGCCTAACACCTTGTGGGGGTGATCCCCATCGCATGGTGTTCGGAAAAATTATCCAAAAAATGTTAAATCTATTACACTTTTACCAATTGAGTCATAAATCTTTTAAGTTTGTCAATTGAGTTCTAAACCTTTACACTTCTTGTTAATTGAGTCTATCTGGTCAATTTTGGCTAGAAATCGCTGACGTGGACGCTGGGTGGTCACGACGGACGTGAATATTTTTAAATAATATTTTGATAATAATTTGAATTTTTTTATAGTTTTTTTATTTTTTTTTCTTTTCTCTATTTTTTGGGGGTTTTAAAGTTGGCTGACAAGGGTGGCTGGTCAACTCTCGCCGGTGGGTGAGGGACACGACGCCCTCACTAGATCTAGCTAAGCAAGGACTTGGTGGCCCTCACCGGCCCTAGGCGAGGCGCTTGGCGGCCCCACGCCCTCGCCCGAGGTCGGCGAGGGTCGTCGATCCTCGCCTAGCCAAATCTGGTGATGGCGTCGTGGCCCTCATCGGATTTGGGCGAGGGCTCTCACGCCCTCACTTTGGCCAGTAAGGGCGTCGAGGCCTCGCCCTCACTGGCCAACTCCAAAACCCAAAAAAAAAAAATAGAGAAAAGGAAAAAAAACATAAAAAACATAAAAAATTCAAAAATTTATTTAAAAATATCCACATCTATGCCACATGGCCCCTCGCGTTCATGTTAGCTATTTCTGGTCAAAATTGGCTAAATGGACTCAATTGACAAGAAGTATAAAGGTTTATGATTCAATTGGCAAACTTAAAATGTTTATGACTGAATTGGTAAAAGTGCAATAGGTTTAGGACTTTTTGGACAATTTTTCTCATGGTGTTCAGCCATCCCGCTATTATGGGCAATCTTGTGGTGGTGATCTTTGTGTGTGTGTTTAAGAGAACAAATTTTAAGTTAGGTCCACATCGACAGAAAATTCTTCACAAATTTTTCCACAAGGATCATTTTGAATAAGAAAAAATGGATGCGCAATATTTCGAGCAACAGCATAAGGGTTACCTGCGGCATTGTCCCAAAATTTTGTTCGTTTTGATGGTAGAAGACTTTTTTTTTATGATCAAAGATGTTAGAATACTTGACTCGCTATTTCTTGGTGATTGATTACTTAATCTATATCTATTTATATGCTATCACAAGGTCAACTTGCAAATTTGAGAACCGTTCTTTAGAAGTCCAGAACACCCTGATATATATTAAACCTATTATTTATTATACTATTGATAGATGGATAAAATGGCAATCTTTATTGCTTATTAGGGAAAGATTTTTTATTGCATTTATCGTTTAATAATATGTTTATTTAACAACCCGTTTTCTCGAGAAAATTACCAAAAAAGTCCTAAACCTTTTGCAATTTTGCCAATTCAGTCCTAAACCTTTTTTTTTTTGCCAATTCAGTCCTAAACCTTTAGCAAACTAGCCAATTCAGTCCTTTTTGCCGGCCGGCTTCCACGTGGCAATATTTTAATTTTTTTTTATTATTTTAGAATTTTGTTTCTTTTTTATTTTTTTTTCTTTTCCTTCTCCCCCGGCTCGTCCGGCCAGGGGGGAGGTTCGCCGGCGAGGGCCCAGCTTGCCGGAGTTGGGCCCCCACCCACCAATCGAGCTTGCCCAACTCCCAAGAGGGCGGAGCCGGTTAGGGCGAGCTCACCTGATCCGGGCGAGGCGGAGCTCCATGGTCAACCAAGCCCAACCCCCGCCCGGAGCTAGGCAAGCTCGCCATGGTTGAGCGAGGGCGGAGCTCGCCTTGCCATGGCAAGCTCACCCAACGGCGGCAAGGCCCCAGCTCGCCGGAGCTGGGTCCTCGCCGGCAAGCCTCCCCCCTGGATTCGGCTAGGGGGAGAACGAAAAGAAAAAAAAAAGAAAAAAAAATTCGAAAATAAAAAAAAAATTAAAATATTGCCACGTGAATGCCGGCCGGCGCTGTGGATGCCGGTTAGCGGCCACGTCAGCGCCGGCCGGCCAAAAGGACTGAATTGGCTAATTTGCAAAAGGTTTAGGATTGAATTTGTAAAAAAAAAGGTTTATGATTAAATTGAAAAAATTACAAAAGGTTTAGGACTTTTTTGATAATTTTCCCCATTTTCTCAAAGAGTAGCATTTCATATTTTTACTCACATCCATTCGCTTCTTTTTTTTTTTTATCATTTCCTTTTTTTTGTAGGATTTTTTAATCATTTGAAACATATGAGTTTTTAATCAATTGCAGCCATTACATTAAAAATTGTATTCGCACACGAAACACATTGGGCGTTCGCACATACCTGAGATCTAATCCCAACAAAGCCAACCAAAAAAACAAAGTAAATTATTGCCTTTGGAAAAAACCGTAATTATTGGATAGGGAAATCTTAGCGTTTTCTCATGATTATTTGCTTTGATGCTATGACATAGCCATTCCTGTGATATGAGCAAGTCTCTGTGATTGTACCACGTTGATTCATTTTTCAGATTTATTTGCTTTGTGGGATTCACGTTTATTTGTAACTTTTTGGAATCGGTTTTGTCTTGCATGTGAAATGAAGATTTTCCTTTCGACCGAAAAAACTACCCTAATTTGTAAAAGTTATTATTTAGTACTAAAGTCTTTTATAGATCTCACGGTCATCGAACTCTTATAGGATTACATCATTCGGCTTCCCTACTTGAGTTGGCAAAGTATAAGAATTTATCAAAAAAAAAATGCTAGTGATAGTCGTTTTATATGCACGCAAATCCAATATAAAATTAATTAGCATTTGAATATCAGAAAGAAGGGCACCGAGCATAGTAGGAAGAATCATTCACCACGAATTGAGCACTACCGATAAAGTAATGTTTGACATTAAAGTAAGCGAATGAAATTGTTGCCAACTATGGGATGAGCATAGTTCCGTGCGGAATATTCCATTGGAAGCACCCGACCCACCTTTTGAAAAGCTTCACTAGCTCAAACACGAAGTATCATCACATTCGAACCGAGTGGAACCATTATAGCGTTGTCCAAGAAGGTCGCTAGCGCTGGTCGTGCCATTTACAGCCTCCAGCCATTTTACTTATATCATATTTTAGAGAGAATATAACATTATTAAAAGAATATGTTTAGTCATCTATCCATGCCATACAAAGAAAAGTCTATAACCTTACAACAAATTTCAAGCTAAAACTTCTATTGAAAAGCAAATCTCCGTGATAGCTCGTGCCTATTATCAAGATGGACTATAGTAGGTCATTCTTACCAACCAAAAAAAAAAAAAAAAATAGTGGATCATCCTTGAATGTTTGTTTGTACATAAAATGAATGATTCGAAAAGAGTCAATATAAATTTAATTTCACAAATTTCTCTCATCTTATGTCCACTTACATTTGTTTTTTAAAATAAATTTATTTTTGTACATATTTCTTTTACCATCAATTAAATAATTTTAATTTCGCTATAATCCTCTAAATTCAACTCCTAGAATGCTTTGAGTCTTTTTTTTTGGGTCAAAAAATGCTTTGAGTCTTGAAACATTGTTTTTTCTTTCTAAGGGTTCTTTGCACAAGTTCGAGTATTTATTTTTTTCTTGGTGACACTAGAAAAACTAATAAATCAATAAAGATCCATTCAATTCCGAGTAATCTAAAAGGAGACAAACTCATGCATAGGTGCATAGAGTTTCAGGTCCTTATTGAAAGGACTAGACCCGACTCTACATGTCTCGATCTAGCAGGAAATCGTGATAACCAAATTTAAAATTGCGCCGGGATACGACTACTAGCATGCTTAATGTTATTTTTTTTTGTAATTGAGGAAACCTGTTTTATTCATATGTTAATTCAAATAGGGTGTTAGATGGATTAGTTCTACTGAGCTTCTTAATTGACAAAAGCTGGGGATTTAACCCCTAGATACCGTACATGGAATTATTTGAGTTGAAAGCGACATCGATTTTATTAATATGGAGATGCATTCCCCATGAAGGTACGAAACATTGATCAGAAAAAAATACATTTGCCTTTTTTATTTCTCTTTTATCTTAGGGTACGTTTTTTTTTTTGCGAAATATGAATAATTTGAAAAATATATTTTTTTGAAAATGATAACTTGTATCGCTCATAAATATGAATGAACGAAAAATATTTTCATCGATCACAAAAGAAGTTCAAATATAAATTACTGTTGATTATGAAAATATTTTTCATCAACTGATTATTTCGAACAAAAGAAGCAATTATTTTTAGGAAATCATTTTTTGAATCATCCATTTTTTTCCGAAAGAAAGGAAGCCTTAGTTTATCATTTACTAAATGGTTAATACCACAAAAAAATCGTAAACTAGAACATCTGCGATAAATTTACTCAAAATTAAATTTTTGATCACAAAAAAATTTCAAATTAGTACATCTGTAAAAAATTTACCCCAAATTAAAAATTCCAAACTGATACATTTATGACAAATTTACCCTATATTAGTTTCCGTTAAATTATATTAATATCACGAAAAATCACAAACTGGTGTACATGTGACAAGCAGAGGGTAAAACCTCAAATTAATGCACCCGTCAATTGTCACGTGTCATTTAACCTAATAATTTGATTATACAATTTAATGGAAATTAACATAGAATAAATTTGTCACGTGTGTATCAGTTTGTGATTTTTCGTGATATTAACCCTTTACTATATGCAGGCTAGAAAAGCTTCCTTTTTTTTTTTCTAGGAGTTAAATCAAGGTACCACCCGCCTGGATGGCGCAAAAAATACAAGACTCTTCCTCTCGCAAAGGTTGAGTGTTTGAATCCCGGCCAGGATAGGCCGACTTAACCGTGGACGTGTGTGTGGTGGGCTAGACGCGTGTCGCCCTTAGGGTTCCTGGGTTACAAAAAAAAAAAATTAAGGTCCAATTAAGAACAGTAATGAAAGAATGCAATAGAAATCTTATCTTTTACATTTTCATCTTGCAAGAAAGAAACGGATCCTTCCGACGCAAGCCGACTCCCCACGATCAAATTAGGTTAAGACAACGGTTTCGTCATTCGTGGTAGTAGTGAACGGCGACCGGGCACGTTAACCTTGGCCACTCTGGTCGAGCCCGCTAAAATTTTCCCCCCGCACGCTCGGATTTGTCCTCGTCTACACAAATATAGGATGTCGACGATGAGAATGGGGAGACGGGATTTGCAATTTTCTAACAGTGGAGAGAGAGAGAGAGAGAGAGAGAGGTGTGCAGTTCGAGCGGACATGAAAGAGACTCGCGGCGTCAGCCGATGATGGCCCACCAGAATTCCTAACGAAGGAAGTAACAAAAGATGGCCGAATTTGCTAAATACTACCAACGATCGAGAGGATCTGCCATTCCTCTTGACGTTAATTGCTTTCCTCCGTTACATTCCTTCCGTTCTTCTTCTTCTTCTTCTTCTTCGCTGCCTCTTCAAATCCAACACCTCTCGTTTTCTTGGCAGTTCTTTTTCCCCGGGGAGAAGGGAGTTGAAAACCCATTGCTCCTTTCGTGAAGCACCCGTTTCTGGACTCGGCCTCGAGCATCGGAATCGTGCGATCTTGGATCGCGCTCGCTCTTCAAAGCACCGAGTTGGGTTTTTTTTTCTTGGAGACAGCTTGGAGATCTGAAGGGTTGAAGCAAGCTTTGGTTCGGTTTGATCATCTGGGTCGGGCTAGATTTCTCTCATGGGTTGGAGATACAAGGCTGGTTTGTTCCTTATAGCTGCGGTCGTAATCATCTGGGTTACCTCTGCTGAAGTCACCCAGGTTGGTCCTCTTATATTTCTAATGAATTCCGAGCTCTTCTGCTGCTGGGAATTTTGTGGATTGTCGAGATTTGTGAGGCTTTTTTCTGTGGTTTCTGAACAGGATGGGACGATACCAATGTCCTTGCCGCTTAGGTGTTTGTTAAGGGATGTTTTGAGAAGTAACTGGTGGAGTCTTTATCTTGCTTCAAATAGAATGTTGGGTTTTAGATTTACCTGAGCTGAGCTTCCTGGAGGAACTCAATTAATTATCTGTATTGTCAGGATGTATTTGGTAATACCCGTGGACCTTCTTTTCAAGGGTTGTAGCGAGAAAATAAAATCGAAGCTCTGGCTTTTTGTTGCACTCATTCCAACCGGGTTTGCTTGAAATTGACCTTGCGGTTTGGAATTCCACTATTGGTTTGACATCGATGAATCGATTGGACTATGTTCTGTGCTGAAATGCCGTTCTATGTTTTGATCAAGTAATTGAGGCTCAATAAATCATAGTATCTAGGGTCTCTCCATGTAGCTTGTGACTGTCCAACGATTACGATTCTGATTCCTGTAGTGTAGTTTGAAGTCCAGCCTACCGGATAGCTAGCTAAGTGAAACAATGGTTAACTGCTTGACATGGAGGTGAACTGATCATACAAGATTATCTACATTTCCTAGGGCTTTTTGTGCATCAATGGTGGCCCCATTGTATATATCTCTATACTAAGCAATGATTAACTGCTTGACAAGGAGGTGAACTGATCATACAAGATTATCTACATTTTCCTCAGGCTTTTTGTGCATTAATGGTGGCCGCATTGTATGTATCTCTGTACCAAGTTTTCTGGACCTGCCATTGTATTCAGGTTATGAGATATTTGAAAGCAAAAAGGTTTGTTTTAAATAGCTAGTTTACATGACAGCTTGTGCCCATGTCCCTGTAGGAAGCCTCTTATGCTCCTATTATCCAAGTCTTCTCTTGCTCCCCCACTTGACCAAACAGATTTTTTACGCCCACAAGTATAACCATAATACTTTCATTGGTAATATCTAGTGCTCTAGCATGCAATACAGGCAATGCAAACTCACGTGAGGAAACAGACTGCTATTGCCCGAGCTGTGTCCATTTTCTGTTTCTTGTTTACTGACTATTGTAGTGGCACTTACCCCATGATTTTTTGTGAAGTAGTGAAATCAACTTAACAAAGTTTCAGTTAAAATTTAATCATAAACTTTATGAATGATATGAGGGAAATAGGGCAACTCCATTAGACAATAGTCGCTCTATAAAGTTGAGATGCCATTTTCCAAATATGCCAATTATAATGATGACTCTCTTTGTTTCTTGTAATTTTTTTGTTGTATATTGTGCTTGCGTTATGTCTCATATGCTGCGAACTTTCTCACTACAGGATATTTTTACAGATTACAAGCAGCCATTTGCAGTGACATATATTGGAGCTTCTCTTATGGTAGTTTACCTCCCAATAGCATTTCTCAAGGACTGGTTATATAAATTACTTAAACAGCGCAGTTCGAAAGTTGGCAAACATGCAGAAAGCACGAATGAAACTTCTCCTGGAATTAGTTCTCCCCTAAAATACATTGGTGCGCAGAATGTGTTTGAAATTGAATCTGCTTTGCCCAGAAAAGATAGTGAGGTTGACCTCTCACCTAACGGAGAAACAAGTCCATTGGTTCCTAAAAGAAAAGATGATAGGAAAAGGGAGCTAACAGCGAAGGAGATTGCTATCTATGGATGTTACATTGCCCCTATCTGGTTTGTAACAGAGGTACTCAACTCAATTAACTTTTCAGCGTTCCCTCTTTTTTTTTTTTTTCCGTAAACTAGCTTTTGTTTTTCAACTTGTAACTTCTACTTATCCATGGAAGAATGATAAATAACTCTGTACAACTCTTCATGTTTCATGGAGTCAAATGTTGATATAAACACTTATTAGTGTTATTGTTTCTTTGACTGCACCTACTAAAATAATTTTCCTAAAGCATATAAACTTTTTATACCCTTGGTTTCAATATATAGTTTCCGGGCTTGGATTTGGAACAAATGAATCAGTTACATATGTATATACATATTTAACTGATTCATATACATATGGGGCAAGTGTTTACATTTTCACAAGTGCTTTTTGGTTATTCTAGTGGCTCTTAAGATCCTTGGTATGGATTGATACCTTTGTTTTCTTAGGTTTCTTTCCTTGATATTGTTGAATGTCCTTGTTTTTGTTATTACTGTTTACGACTGGCTATAAATGTGCTTTATAGATTTCGTGTCCTTGCAGTGAAAGAATAAGTACAACCTACTAGCTATTGCATGTATGATGTTTGACCTTACATCCTGTCCTTGTCATCCACCATTCCGACACATTTCCATCAGGTACAGGATGTATGTTGCATGCGGGATCATTTGAGTGACTTTATCTCGTGTTTTGAGTGATCGGAATTTTGGCGAGGAGCTCTGTTTGAAGCATGATCCTGCCACAATGCAATAATCATTTGAGTGGAAACTGTTTATTTCATTGTTCTTAAGTCAATATCTTGTAGTTATTCTGTTAATCATAGGAGTAAAATCAAGCTTCATACAATATAATAGGAATTGCGTAATGCTGATTGACAGTATTGTGTGGATTGCAGTATTTATCAAATGCAGCCCTCGCAAGAACAAGTGTTGCTAGTACGACCGTACTATCATCCACTTCAGGTCTTTTCACTCTGTTCATCGGTGTCCTTTTGGGCCAGGATTCGTTAAATGTATCAAAAGTTGTTGCGGTCTTCATCAGCATGGCTGGTGTTGCGATGACAACTCTTGGGAAAACTTGGGCAGCTGACGACTCCAAATTTAACACTTCTTTGTAAGTTTTTTAGTGATGCTGTTGTTTATACTTTAGTACCATACTTTAATCATGTATAATGAAATGTAGCTGGCTTGCAAAGGTGGTGGTGCCATTACTTTTTTTCTCTAATAAGAGTGTTCGCTATCACCGGAGTTGCAAACTGGAGAGGCCTTTGTTTGTGAAACTTCGGCGTCATTATTGTGGAGAATACCCTGGCTAGGTTTAAATGGGATAGCATTATAAGCTTTTATTTTCTCCAAGGGAAGATGGTTTTTTAGATCTTCAAATTTGACTTCTCTAATTCCTTAATGCTACAAAATGTTCTCATTCAGTGGTACCTTATAAATTTTAATTTTTTTTTTCACATGAAATGTGTTGGGCACCATTTTAGTCTGGAGTTTACACATCAAATCAAACTACCTAGTTATGTATGGGAAGAGACTAAAGCAATTTTGTAACCTGGCATACCAAATTCATCCCAACCCTTTTTTTTTCAGGTGTCTTACAAAAAATACAATCAATGGAGTTTTTATCTTGCAGGATCAATTACATAAAGTTTTTGTTATCAGGGTCCTGTCCTCCATGAAGACAGACAATTGGAGGGGCTCTTCGAGATTTAACATTTTACCTTTGTATTTTATACGTAACCACAAAAGATTACATTTGTTACCATTCTTTTATTGATTAATGGCATTGGTCTTTGGAGCTTTAATTTTGCAATACACAACTTGCCAATTGTGAGAGGAAATGCTGGAATAATTGATTTTTTGTTTTAAGGTTCATGTTATCTCCAATTCCTCAGTCCACTAATTATGTCAATCTACTGTTGGAAGCTGCATTTCAGTGTGTGGTTTCCCTATTTTGCTTTAAATAGTACAAAGAACCATTGGCATGAGCAAAATAGCGTGCTTCAATGCATGTTTGCATATTGTGATGCCTAATTTAGTTTATGGCAATTATGTAATTGTTAGAAGTGGGAAACGCTCTCTTGTTGGGGATCTCTTCGGCTTGCTTTCAGCTATGTCGTATGGGCTATTCACAGGTAAGATGTTCTCTCTTTTGCTCTCTCTCTCTCACACAATATTTATATCGACCTACCAGTGAACTAAAATAAATGTTACAGTACTTCTCAAGAAGTTTGCCGGTGAAGAAGGGGAGGGAGTTGATGTGCAAAAGTTGTTTGGATACATTGGATTGTTTACCTTTGTAGCTCTATGGTGGCTTGGTAAGATCCTCTCTCTCTCTTATGAGCTAGGAATACAGAAAAACCTGATTATTTTTAGGCAACTTGGGTGGCAGCTATATGTATGTGCTTGTCTGTTGATGATGGTGTGCTAAAATTCAATATGGTTTTCCGTTGGCTTTTACCCTTTTATTTTTCTATAGTTTTCATTCTTACCCCTACTCAAATTGTATTTTCCTGATAGTCTCTGCATAAATCTTAACATTTGATGGGGTATGAAGAAATGGAAATTTTGGTGTTTTACATTCTTGTTTGCACCTTTATAAAACTTTGGCTTGGTTTCTCATGTGTTAAATATTTAATGAATGAAGTTTGGTCAAGCAGTCGGAAATCTTGCAGACTTTAGAAATCACTTATTTGGAGTGCTCTCTATTTCATAATCTTTTAGTTTTTATGAGACACATGCTTTTTAGAGCATAGTGGTTCCTTGATTTGAGAAATTCCTGTCATCTTCTATCCTAAAGGTCTATAGGACCCATTTAGTCCTTTTTTTCTTCAGAAAAAGAATACAACAAACTTTCAAGACATTCTGCTCCACATTTTTTAGTTGTGATGATTGTAATGAGAACTTCTGCAACATCATCAACTAGAATTTTTTTTTCTCATTATTTCCTTTTAAAAAAATTAAATTTCCTTTTCATGAACTTAAAGTAGCTTCTTGATTCTGGACTTGAATCTGTCTTTTCTCTTGTAGTATTGCCGTTGACAGCATTAGGGATAGAGCCCAAGTTCAAAATTCCCAATTCTGTAAAAATGGATGAAGTTGTTCTTGCCAATGGCTTAGTTGGAAGTGTCCTTTCCGACTATTTCTGGTATGTACCTTTATTTCTTCAGTAAGACATTTTACACATGCCGTTCCTAACCACGTGTCCGACTATTTTTTTAGGGCATTGTGTGTTGTATGGACAACACCATTAGTGGCTACTCTAGGGATGTCTCTCACCATACCACTTGCAATGTTGGCTGACATGGTGATCCATGGTCGTCATTATTCCGCAATTTACATCCTCGGCTCAACTCAGGTGACTAATCAATCTTATTGGTAGGGCTATTAGGCAACTAAACTGTGACATGCCTTCACTAGTAGCACAGTAATAAAAGATGGCCTGAATTCGAAGACTTAAAAGATGAAGCTGTCTGTGACATTTTCCATACCTGTAAAAGATGCATGTATGTCATTATTATACATGTGAGCTAAGTTTTTAATTTAGGCGTCTTTGAAAGATACTGTCGAAGCTTGTCAGGAACTTATTACATTGCCTAAAAGTCCAAAAATTACTGCTTTCATTGTTGATAGTGCATGTATGCGCATTTTGATATGCTGTTTGTGTGCATTTTGTGTAGGGGATCTGACATATGCTTCACCTGACTTTTGGTTGAAATTCTTTTATGAACTCTCTACATTGCTGTACAACTACATTGTGTCAATCATTATCAGGGTCTGGTGCCGAAGTCCATAATTAACAAAATACCTTTTGGAAGAACTAGTGTAATTATGAAAACTTCTGCCAATGGAAATTGAGGACCTTTCTTCTTGGTTGAGTTATTAGATGTCCAAAGCATGACACACTTATAATTTCTTGACGACACCATATAGCTGATAGGTTGTTTCCTGCTATCTTAACAAGGAAGAAATTGACAACAGTCCCTGCTGTTTTATTCTGGTATTCCTGTGATCATTGGAGAGTTCCTGTCTATTAGCATTTAGTCAATTGGATATCAAGGCAACAAAATGGCTTTATTTCAGAAAAGAATTCGATTTGTAACATTGTGGCCAATCATGCATCTGCAAGAAAATTTACTGTCTTTTGTGCCCCCTGGGCTCCACTGTGTTACAAGTCAACAGTGATGGAAGCTACTTTTTTCAGGAAAATGAAAAGTCAAACTCATGAGAGTAAAAGCTAACAGACTAAGCAGCAAAACTTGAGCGTTTGTCAAGTGATGTGAATTTCTTATTCTGGTAAAAAATGTGTCAATCTGATGCATAAAAATAAGTGCACTCAGTTTATTTGGGTCTAGAACTCAGCTATTGTGAACCTGGTCAAATACTGTGCAAAAAACTATACTCTTTCAAGGAAATTTGTCCTATGAGTTCTTGCATTTCTTTGATCTGCACATAACATCAGATTGCTGTTAATTCCTTCGATAGATTAATCTGTCTATCTTGAATAGGCCAAGTATTTTTGTGTGGTGGGATCTCCACTTCAACTATTTTCCCAGTGTTGAACATAATGATTATTTGGATGCTCTCGACAACGTTGTAGGTATTCGTAGGATTTGTGATAGCGAATCTTTCAGACTGGTTCTCAAAGAAGTTGGGTTTGTAGCACGATGGTTCATGGATAATATGGCTGTATTGTCCATTTAGCTCTGCCAGTGCACTAATCATGCACTAGGCATCGTTTTGAGGAAACTTATCGACATGCGGGCTTAAACGGGAGGTAAAGTAGATGTGATTATGTTTGTCATTGATATGTAAATGGGATAAGTGTAAGTTTGTTCCCCCATATCTGGTTTGGGTATTGAGCCCTTGATGTAATAAACCTGTCTCTCTACACAAGAAATTCTTTGGTTTCTTTAGTTGATGCAGGCAATCTCAATTTGCAGATTACTGTTATCAATTTATCTTCTGGCAGGTCGAGATTGCGATGTGCCATTGCTTCTTCAATCTTTCCTGTTCTACCCTCCGCGGTGCAAGGAACTCGTAACACTTGTTAAGAAAAAACCTCTTCTCTCGCATAAACAATTACATCTATTCTAATTCACATTAGCACATACAAAAGCTGTATTATTTGATGTGGAAAACGAAAAAAAAAAAAAAGATCCAGGTACTAAGGTCAAAAGTAATAGTGATTCATATTTACCAAATGGATGAGAAGTTTATACTATCAGATGGAACTCACCTCGTAATATATGACACTTCTAGGCAGACGGAAGAGGACTCTTCATGCCCTATCCAGCTTCATGAAAACTGAAGAGAATTAGTTCACTGGTACTTAGCTTGTGCTGGAAAAAAAGCTTCTCTCATGAGATAAGCCACATGCCACCTTTGAATTTGTATTGTGCAACCACATATGCAATGAACAAAAAAAGTACCAAAAAGGTTATGAATTTATTACATTGGTTCTAATTCAATTTAAACATTTTCACATTGGTACTAATTGAGTTCATTCATCCAATTTAGGTTGGAAATTACTGACGTGGGTGCCAGCAATTTTATGTAGCACGATTGGTGTTGATGTCATTTTTTTTAATTTTTAAATTTTTTTTTGAATTTTTTACTAATTTTTCTTTCCTTTTTTCATTTTCCTCTCTTTTCCTTGTTTTTTTTTTTACCACTTTGGCCGATGAGGGTTGACGGAGCTTGCCCAACCTCGCCCAGATGAGGGCGAGGTGCAGGCGGTCGGGGGGGAGGTCGCCTCGCCCAAATCTAGGCAAGGCTAGCCTTGCCATGGCCTAGCCAGTCACAGGTGAAGGCGGCCATTGCCTTGCCAGATTTGGGTGAGGTGGCCTCGCCCTTGGCCATTGTGGGCTAGGCCGACCTCAGTAGGGTTTTGCCGGTTGCGAGCAAAAGCCATTATGAATGGAAAGTAGACGTTTAGAAGTATCAGAGACATGAAGAACATCATCTAAATGTAAAGAAAGATTTGAAATAGAGAAGTGAATAGAAGAAATACCAATATTAGTGATTTTGAGATTTTTACCATTTCCCACGTGTAATTAATCCGATCCCTTATAAGCTTCGTAGAAAGAGGGTATTTGTATATTCGGTGTAACATGGTGGGAGGCACCAGTGTCAAGGTACTACGATAGGGTGTTGGTAGGTGAAGGTAAAAGAGGGGGAAGGGCATGGCTCAAGTTGGCATTGAGAGAGTACAAATGTGGATAAGTTGAAGTGTACAAAGGGATACGTGTAGGAGGCGGATAATAAGACATACCTCAAGGAAGTTCAATGTGGCAGCAATGTGATTTGTACATTGACAGATGAAACACCATAGTTGACCTTATTGAGCACTACGAGCACCACAACCACAACCAAAGTGATCACCGTGACCCCAACGACCTCTGGACAGACCACGGCCAGAGAAAGAGAAACTAGGAGAGGTTGAGGCAAATGTGGAGGAATTTTGTTAAGTAGAGTTGGCCGTAACAAGAGTTAGCCTGAGAGGAAGGCTTGGAGATCTGCAACTTTTGGAAGGCTTTAATGCTATCTTGACTGAAGAGAAGACCTTAAAGATTCACAAATAAGATTAATTCAGAATGGCCAAGTAATGTAAGAATAATATCCTGGATATCAGATTAGAGATCACAAAAGATGTGGATATTGAAATCCTTTGGTTCAAGAGGCTTGCTTGCAACACCTATCTCATTAGCAATGGATTTGGAAAAAATCAATGACCGATTTGTTCTATTTCTATTGTAGACGTTGAAGATTGAGATGAAGAGAGAGCATACTTGTAGTAAAAGCTGAGCCAAAAGAGGCATTCATATCACAGATTACTTCACTAGTATGTTTATCAAGAATGAGAAGTAAAATCGATTCTAAAAGGGACACAATTAGAGGACTCATGATGGAAGCATCCTGTTGTTGATAGAGAGAGTTGCTTGGGCTGCATCAGAGGGACATGATTTGGTCCCATTGACATGACCACATAGATTCAACAAATGAGGCGGGAAACAGGATAACTTGTGCTTTCCATAGCAAGTAATTGGATGTTGTGAGATGTAGAGAAAGAAAGTGTTGAGCAGATCCAAACGGAGGAAGTGCAGAAGAAGAGATTGTCATGGTGGTTATGGTGGTGGTGGTGGGAAGATTCTCCAAGACCATGCTGACCACCTGAGAGGAAAAATGAACAAGAAAGCTAGCGTTGAAAGGGGTGAGCCTTTGATGGCCTTTGATACCATGTCAAAGACATAAATTGTTATATATTTCCATTAAACTTAAGTGGGTATTTATATACCCAAGAATACATTCTGGAAGATTTACTTGTAAGAAAATAAATACATAAAAATATAACATTTTCTAACTTCTAAAAATAGGGTTCCAAAACTTCCTAAACTGATAGCCCTATATTTGGTAAATACTAAGGCAATCCAGGAACATAAAGGCCTTATTCACTCATTCTGTGATATCTGGATCATTGGCACAGAACACATGGCAAGGATAGAGAAAATAGCTGACCTCGATTAGCTTCAGCAACCCCAGGGATTGTTCTTATATCACCACCAGCAATGCTTAGTTTAAAGTCAACATTCTTTTGCTAGAAATGGCACGAGAAGAAGCACCAAGTGTGAGCATTGATTGCAGTACATTGTGCAAAAAGAGGTTCCAACAAAGCATACACCCATGTTTGAAATTTTAGACCTTAAAGTACTCCATATCATATGATATGGTATTCTAGATGATCAAAAGGGTGAGAGAAAAGAATTATAAAATCTCACCGTTTCCCGTAAAGAATGACAGACGGCTCCAAAGCATGGAATTTCATCCCCTAGCGGTTTGGAAATTAGCCTGAAACCCCAGCAAATCCTTTATCTTTCACCTATATAACAGGGTGACACAGTGATAAAGTTATAAGTTCACTCTTGTAGCTGACCTGAATGCCAACTTCAGAAAACACTTAACACCAAATCAACTGTGAATATTAGCTGTCAAAGTAAGATAAAAATGTGCTACAACATCTATGGAACACTGAAATTATCATTCAATTCTTCCAGGAAAACAAGTTTTTACTGTGTTGACACCTAAATTTCGACGCATCATTTAGTGGTTAATTGCATAGAAAATTAGGGATTAAATTTTAACCCCTAAACAAAAATATTAAAATGGCATAGCATATAGTTTAGGATCATATAGATTAACTGCATTTCATATCGGATCGATGGTGATAAGCGGGCTTAAAAATTCATCATGTAAATCGAGCTCGGGCATCGAACGAGACTTGGTTCACTCGGGAAGCATGAGCCGAAAATCGCGCGCAAAAGGGGCTTGGTTATTTTAATTTGAGCTTAATTAGCCCATTATGCTTAATTAAAGAAAAGCCCAAATTAATTCAGCCCACTTAGAATTAATTAAAGCCCAAACCTAAGCCTATTAGGACTAGAAAACCCGCTAATTGACCTAGGTTTATACTATAAATATATGTTTATGTCTTTGGGGAGGGGAGCTCACACAATTTTTAGAGCACACAACCAGACACACTACCGAAGGAGACGAAAGAAGAGAGAGAGGCAGGAGACCATTGAGAGGAAAGAAAAGAGATAGGAAGCTTTACGTGGACGGGGGAGCTTCGTTCATAAGGGGAAACACACACACGGCCGTAGAGAGAAGAAACCAAGAGGAGAAGAAATAGTTGAAGACTCAGTCAACAGAGGAGGGTCTTTCGGGGCTCTCTGACAACACTCAGAGAAATCACAGAACCATAGAGAGAAACACGTGAAAAGGGAGATAGAGTGAAAACAAGAAAAGCCTCGGCTGAGTTCTCACTCGAACGAGCCTCACCACCGACGTCCGTGCCTCATAGCTCCCTACACCGATGACACCACTGCTTCTTGCTCAACCCGATGGTCTCTGACACTACTCTGCAGTGCAAACCGAGTCATCCCACTGAAGTTTCTGTTTTGCAGGTTCCTTGGTCGAGCACTACTGAGGGGCCACCTGATCCGCAAGACCATCAACCGAGCAGTATTTGATTTTTCTTTTGGCTGTCATTGCGAGCTTATCGCGATCCCTGACGAATCCAATTGCGAGTAGCTTGAGTTCCGACAAAGAGCCTAGCCCCCCGCACCATCGCTGCTCGTCATTTGATTTTGCTACACCTCCACGGTACCGCGAGCTCCCTTGGTGTCCCTTCACCCGACCAATCAACAGCAAAACACTAGTGAGCCTGCGGCCAGACGCGCGACGCCGCCGTTCCCGACATTGTACCGCCGCTCCCGACGTCGCCCCGCCGCTCCCGACGAGCCGCCGGTCACCATCCCGCGATCCGCAATCCCGGTGATTCAAATTTGGAAATATCTACCAAATTAGGTACGATCAATATCCAATAATTTTTAGATTATTTTAAATTCCTAGTTTAGGTGTTTTAAATATTCTGAGAATATTTGATGGATTGCTAGATATTGGGGATAATGCATGTAATATCCGCAAATATTTGAAACACTTAAAATTAGGAATTTTGCCTAATTTAGCAACATATCTGGACGACTATCCAATCTTATCCCTAAGGTACGATACGCGGTGATACGGAAAATCGTTATCTTATCCATAATCACTTGGATACGATAATAGATTTTATTCGCTTTCCAAATTTAAACAATCAACTTTCCGTCGATATCTATAACCCTATAGATATGACCGTTAGTTTGATTTCTTTGCCTCATCTAAATTTGAAGAATCTTGCGGATTGCGTGAACTGATTTTGATCGTAATGATTATCTATCTATTTGATTTATTTCTTTTAAAAAGGGAAATTCCAAAAAAAAAAAAGATTAGTTAGGATTTGAATTGATCTTATTAGAAGATAATGATGCATGTTTAGCATAGGTTTAGAATAACTTTCTTTGAATAAGTCGATAGGATAACTTTTTAATTTAAATTAGGAAATAGAGTAATTTATTTCCTAGTTTAATTTAGATATTATCCTGATCTTTACGGTTCATTTTAGGGTAATTCTTAATTTCGAATTTTCATAAAAATACCAAAAAGAAGTCACTTTAGGATAGATTAAATTATCGTTTTTTAGAATAGATTGCATGTTATTTTAGGCATTTTTTTATTCCGAATTTCATTTAAAAATACCAAAAATAAATCATTTGTCCATCATTAGAATTAGGTCACGTCGTCGCATGACATATAGTTTGCATGTTAGGCTGCATTAATCGCATGTTAATTTTGCACGTCATTACATGTAGGTTAGCTCTCATTTAAATAAGTGAAAACCCAAAAAATATTGAGTGAATTGCTTGTTAATTAGAAATCATATTAGGATTGTTGATGTGATTTTCTAGCTAACAATGCAGATGCTTACGTTGCTTTGAGGTAAGTAATTCTCCCCAATCTTGCAATTTATTTAATGTTTTGATTATTGGGTGTTACTTTGGTGGTTTGCGCATCCGCATGAACACCTTACATGCTAGTGACTAAGTTAAAATGAATCCAAACCGTCTGCCAAAACATTTTTTTTAAAGAAAAGGTACCGAAAGGGCGTTAGACTAGATCTAGCGTAACCAAGTCCCCGAGCTTAGAATCTCTGGTTCGTAGAAATAAAACATATCTCCCTATGTTTTATTTAGGTTTCTAATCGACCTACCATAAATAGATTAGTGGCGACTCCGAGCATGAAAACTTTTGCACGTTAAGAACTTAAACCCTAAGTTGCAAATTGGTAGGGCTTGGGAGGGCCCGAGTTAGGCTTAGTCCTAATAATCCATTAGCCTGAGGAATTTTTAGGTCGCGACATACTGCAATCTAAGAGGCCTGAGAAGCACAAAAGTCAATGTTTAAAAGAAAATTTGTATTTTTTTTGTAAACAAAGAAAATTTGTAGCTGTCTATTGCTTATGGCTGCAGAAAATTGCATTGACCTGAAATGGGAGACAATGGCCCATGCAGCGAAAAGCAGTGATTAAAATTACCTGCACAGGCAAACCTACGCCAACTCTCGTTCCAATATCAAGTTCTATATGAGGATCACCATGCCACTGCATTTTCAACTCCATGGTGACTTGCCCACTTTCACTTTCAGCATCGACTATCCAAATTCCTGGTACACATTTTATTTAACGAGTGTAGCCAATTTTCCCAACGGAGCTTATAGCATGTTCACCGATGGAAGAACCCCAGAAATAGCTTATGTTATTCCCATTTATTAATTTTGATGTACTAATTCTCTTTCTCTCAAAACAATGATGGCTTTATTATCAGATAATTCATTAACTTCATTAAGAAGAGTAAAGTACCCAACCGGTTGTCGGTGTTTATCAGAATTAACAGGAGATGAAAGTTCATGCACGATGAGTTGCTCATTAAACTATAATAACGGCTCGTAAAGAGCTTAATTTGCAATGATGGACTTGATTCTTTCTTCAATTGTAAGATCATGTGAAAATCGTGTAAAATAGGGAAACTCTGGCTTTCTTGGCCAGTTGTCAAGGTGCTGGGCTCCGTTATGGCGAGTTCGCACTATTTTTCTTCTTACCATAATTGAAAGGATAAATTCTCAAAGAAAGCAAGGAATAAGAGGTATAACACTAGCATTTGTTTTCAGATATGCTAGCAGAGAATCAAGGAGAGAGAAGGAGGGAAGCATCAAACCTGATCCCGATATAGATTATCTTTATGAAGGTGAGAGATGAGATTAGGACTAATGAATGGTCGAACAGCTTTCTGATTGCAGATTTTTAAACTTTCATCTTACTGAATGTGCAAGATATGGTCAAAAACATTAAAATGCCTGTTAGAGCTTCTGTTGATCTTAATCTTCTGCTGGCAGCAGCACGGGAAGGACAGGAGACTAATGTTGTTATCGATTATATAATCAAGGTATAACCAAGAAAGCTAAAACAGCACTAGTCCATTCCTGTTTTTGCCACGAGGAAAAGGGGAAAGCACAAAGACCTAAAATTTCCGTTGTTTTCACAATGCCTAATTTTAGATATTAGGACTTGAAATCTGTGCCGACACAATAGTGGGAGATGAAATTATACAAGGCATCTTTAGTATCCCGTGTTGTTAGATGATTGCAATCCCTTTCTTTATCAAGTGAGGTTGATTTTCTTCAATTCGTGTTGACATAGAACAGCAGAGATACTAGTCGGGCCAGCCAAAAGCACTCTTTATGAACGAATTATCGACTGGCTTGGATTGTTGGACGACATTCCAAATAGTGAACTCACTCAGACAGTCCATACACATCCTCAATGGAACTGCTCTACTACACCTCCTCCAGCATGCGCCGGAAACAACCTTTTTGATGATATCATCCTTCTCCTGGATGGGCAAATTTTTTACCAAGGTCCCCTAGAAAACGTGCTTGAGTTCTTTGGACGCCTGGGTTTTAAGTGTCCTGAAAGGAAAGGAGTATCTGATTTCTTGCAAGCAGTAATATTCCAAATCACATTTATATTTTTATTTTTTGGTGCTATAAGAGACAATCGACTCATTAATCCTATCTTCTGTAATATAATGTGCTGGTGACTTCAAGGGAAGATCAAGAGCAATATTGGGCTAGTAAGGAGAGGCCTTATAGGTTTGTAAGAGTCAAGGAATTTTCTAAAGCATTTTCATCATTTCACATCGGTAGGAAACTAGGCGACCAGCTTGTGATCCCATTCGACAAGTCGAAAGGCAATCCGGCTGCTCTAACAACTAAGAAGTACGGGGTGAGCCAGAATGATCTGTTGAGAGCTTGCGTTTTGAGGGGACTTTTGCTAACGAAGAGAAACTCATTTGTCTATTTTTTCAAAATGTTCCAGGTGAGCAAGTTGAAATACTGGTTTTCCTAGAATAGTCTGCAATACTGACTAAGTGATGCATTTGATCTGTCAATGCCATTTGCAATGTCCTGGTACTTCCTTTTTCGGATGCATATCAGCTTATCCTCATGGCTTTCATAACAATGACGGTGTTCCTACGGACTGAGATGCACCAAGATACTGTGATAGACAGTGGGATTTATTTTGGCGCTCTCTTCTTCACTGTGACCATTAGAATGTTTAATGGATTCTTGGAGCTTGCCATGACCATCATGAAGCTCCCTGCCTCTACAAGCAGAGAGACCTCCTCTTCTTTCCTGCGTGGGCATATTTGCTACCCACATGGATCCTGAAGATACCGATCACTCTTGTAGAAATTGCTATTTGGGTTATCATGACTTATTATATCATAGGCTATGACCCTACTTGCCGGAAGGTTGATTAAATTACAGTTATTTAGAATTTCAGACTTTGATCCAATGGTTCAGATACTGATAAACTCTTTGCTACCAGGTTCTTCAAACATTATTTTTTGCTACTATGCCTACATCAGATGGCGTCTGGATTATTTCGATTCATCGTGGCAATAGGAAGGAACATGATAGTGGCAAATAATTTTGGATTACTCGCCATTATGGTCTTGGGTGGATTCATAATAAAAAGAGGTCAACCGGATGTCTATAAAACTATTCTTTCGATTTGCATTCACATATGCAATTTCCTGATGTGACATAATTTGAAACCAGATGATGTTAAGCCATGGTGGATCCATATATTGTGCTCTCTCTTTCTCTCTTAGGGTCAGATGTGCTTGGGAATGTGGATGAACCAATGGTCCCAAGGGGTAGTTTAATAATGCCTACAACCTGTTTGATATTAATTTGAAGGATATCGCATATGCCATCGCTAGAAGAAGTCGCATCTTCCATAACCTTAAATAAAACCAATGTCAAATAGTGCACAACAAGTTCTCTTTATTCAAAAGATTTCTTTCTACTGCAAAACTATTTTCTGTAGTATGTTATAGGTATTTTGTATTCGGAATGAGATTTCAAAAGACTCTATGTTTAAAATTTCTAATTTTCTCTTGGCAAAATTGCTAAGCTCTCGTTGAAATTAAATGCATTTATCTTAGTAGGGGATGGAATAAAGCAATTTTGGCTCAAGGTTGAAAGGAAGAGATGTAGTGCGAAATAAAAATAAAGTCTTGCCAAATCAAAGCGACGTGTGTCCATATGATAGGCATCAGATCAAAACGCAGGGCACGAAGCACCCCCGTACTGTTTCCAAAGGTAAGCAACATTCTGCATGATTCCCTTAAAAAAAGCCCTAATTTAGATCAACTCTCAAATTTATCCCGAACTTTTTTCTCTAAAAAATAATCTTAAACTTTACGTTCAATTTCAAATTTATCTTGAATTTTTTTTGTTTCAGAAAAAACCCCAAATTTAAGTCCAACTCCAAATCTGTTCCAAATTTTGTTTTATGTAAAAAAAATCACTCAAATTCAATTTATTTTAAAAAATATATCCCATGATCAAGTTCCAACATGACATGGTACTTGCACATCGATAATAAATCCACATCAACAAAGTAATGAAATACATAAAATTGAAAACTTTCTAACTTTTTTTTTTCGATCAAAGAAAACTTTCTAACTTCTAAGGGTATAATTCCAAAACTTCCAAAACCGATGGCCTATATTTGGTTGACAGAGAGTAAGCAAGGTTTTGTTTGCATGCGCATGATTTGGAGCGCGAAATTGATGAGACTCGGAAGTAGAAGTGAGATGAGTTTCTCAGTTACAAGAGTTGACTAAAAAACAAAAGCGATCACCCAAAGAATTTCCGTGCTCAAAATTTACTTAGAAACCGTGAAATTCAATTGGTTACGATCAATCCAAGCTAAGGCGGTACCTGTTTCCAAACTCAAATCCAGCTCAAAGTCCGGAGGGCCGTGGATGACAACAATGAGCGTGAAATGATGTCTCCAATCAGCAGCGCTGAAGAAAGTGGATGCTAGTGCCTTCTCGCCTAATTTTTTTTCAAATGGAGAAGGTGGTTTTTTTTTCCTTTTAGATAAACAAAATTTGGTTTGCAGAGGCACGTGCGCCCGTACGCGATTGAATCGGAAAGGGGTAATGATTCAGAGAATCAACGCGCAGACTGACAGGGGAGCCTCGCTGATGTTAGAGAAGAGAGAGATCATGAAGTGGGAAGGGTAACCGGCTGCTTTACCCGAGCTTTGGTCTCTCCTCCTTCTGCTCTAAGAGGTAAAACCCCTTGATGTTCCTTGATATTAGTAAAAGAAATTAAAAGAATAATAAGAAATAAAAAGGAAGCTTAATTCGAGTCAAGAAGAGAGAAGGGCAATGGTCCAAAAGAGGCGTCGATATAGGCGACGTGTCAAGGATATTACAAGGTGGAGATAAAGTAAAGGGACGGGACACGGCCTATGAAGCGACAGAAACTAGTCGGCGTTTTACCAGGCTCCGGCTCTTTAATGCACCTCCTTTCCCATGCTGAGGTTAATGGCGATCGATATTTGAAGGATTCGAAATATTTTGTTTCTTTTCAAAAAAATTTATACCTAGAAAGTAGGAATTACCAGGCCTAGAGCTTGTTCCTCCGGTTCCCTCGAAAAATGGAGATATTTATGGCTTGTCCAATCGCACGCGATTCTATGGTCCCAATAAAAAAACAAAAAGAAGCACAATGTCAATGTGAATTGTGAATTGATGTCGCTTGAAATTGGGAGGCAAGAGTGAGACAAGAGATTCAAAAAGGGCCTGTGAAGAGTTACAGTTTCAATCGGCCTTAGCCTCCTTCTTGAAATTGTTGTGAGAGAGGGGGAAAGGGACATGTTTGGAAAGGGTAAAATTTTCTTGTTGTCCTTGCTATGGAATATGTTTTTTTATTCACCCAGTGATGATGAGGGTGGATCTGGTGAGATCTCGCCGTTGATGGGTGATAAATATAGTGCACCGATTGAATCAATATGAATTTAGGATTAGACAATTCTGAAAACTAAAAATTGCAAAACGTGTAGTTTTACTATTTTAGGAATATGTTGCGACCGACTTATTTTTATATTTTATGTGGAACTCTCTGTAATTACTTGATGATTTGTCAAAGCTTTCCATCGCCAAAGGTGGTGCCCGCATCATAGGAAAGATGGCGGAATCGGAAGCAAAGTTTGTGACAAAGATACTCCAGTATTTAGTGACAGTTGCTAATAATTGATTTGAGCCCCTCTCCTATTCTTTCTTCTTTAACGTATTTACTTCTTAAAGTAAAATGCATGCAGTATGGCATATGCAATCGAGAAATGAAATATCACCTCCGAACATTAATTATATTCACAAACATCTATGATACCGCATTTGGTATGTGTGAGCATCTAAGAATCATTGAATTACTTGATATTCTTCTTCAAAAGATTCGGGGTTTTTTCTTCGTGCACAAGATTATCGGTTTATAGATGAAGTGACTTACTTTACCGAAATAACAGCAACGACGACAACCAAGATTAAGAAGATGACTTCTCGTGTTTCACTTTTTATAGAAACATTGAAAATTTGAATTTTTCTCTCTAGTTACTTAAAAGTTATGAAATGATTGAAGTTTTGATGGGACGTGAACACACGCTGTTCTAAAAAATAATGAGGGTTTTGTGGCCCTTTTTTTTCCTTTTTTCTAGTGTGTGAAGAATTTATCATTAAAAACGTGAACGCGAGTCAATGACGGTAATAAAATGAAAAATGAAGACGCGGTGTAAAATAATAGAAAGTCGAAATTTCATGTGATTTTGCCAAAACCGGACCACCTAACTCTGAAAATACGATCTAGTCTTTTCGTGAGGCCACGGGAGCACGATTCAGCGGCCAATTCATCCATTTCATATCTTTATCATTATTATTATTTTTTATTGAGACATACAATAAGGTCATGAATTCATAATAAAAAATAGGAAGCATTGAAAAAACAATCCATCTATCTTTCAACACTCTGAAAATCGATCCACATCAGTAAGATACCCGACCTTTTTGTTTCCTAGGGCTAAGAACTCTTTGTCCACGTAGAAGATTCTTAACCTGAATTTAGTTTCCCTTTATTTCGCAGAAAATAAATGATTTGAAAAATGATCACTTATATTATTTCATACAAAAATAAATGAACGAATAATACTTTCATTGTCCGCAAAAATATCTTGACATAAATTATTGGCGATAATGAAAAGATTTTCTATTATTTTCTTCATGAAAATATCAATGTTCATAGGTTAGTTTAGCGAGGCAAGAGATAAAACAAGAAAAAGAAAAAAATTAAAAGAAAAATTGAATAAAGCCAAACGAAACCCAAACAGAGGACGTGCATGGGGGTCCTCCTTCCTTCACTAACTTGTCTGTCTAGATCATCAGTTCGGGGGTTGTTTTCGCGAAAAGAAAGGGAACCCTAAAAGGTCATTTAGCATTTTGCAAATTAAAATTACTCAAACTTGAATTTCGAAAGCTTTATTTGAGCGCATATTTGTTTACAGAAAAATCTCTCGATAAAAGAGAATATCTCAATTGGCAACCATTTTCTTTTTCCGTTTTCAGGCTAGGGAAACCGTGGACGATGGGTTTCTTTATATTTTTACGCTAAAAGAAATGAAATGAAATCAAGGCACTTTACATTTTTTGACATTCTTTCCTAGTTTGCGGCTAAAATGTAAGATTAAAAATTAAAAGACGGTTGTTTTAGGAACCGGACAAGCCGGTCATAAGGTTCCACCCGGCAACAGTCCTTGTGGGATAATGATGGCCTGTTACCGATGTAGGCATTTCCCCTTTGGTAATGACTCGTTGGTCCCCACCCACCCTCACAAAAGGCCAAAAAGGAAGGAAGCACCAGCTGCTGCGTCGGTGCTATCTACGTCGTAGCCTTGCGCATATTCAGCCCCATCCCCATCCCCATCCCCATCCCCATTCAGCCTACACGGTCCCATCATGCACATGCAGAATTTCATATTTAAAAAAGAGAACAAAAGAGCGATTCATTTTTCACCAATCTATTACCTCGTCGGGATCGACATTGCATGCAGGTTTCACCGGGTCTACTTACTGTCTGACATGAGTCTTATAATTAGTACATTCACTAATAGTAAACATCTTTTTTCGTCCATGAATATCATTTCTGATTTGTTAATATCCACACGATTATCTTTATTATGTCGCCAATATTAAACTTTTCCAAAACTTAGTTTAATCTAAACTCGTAGAAAGCACTTCTTGTCGATCGAGTAATTTTCCGTCATTCAAATGTCAGGAAAATATTCTGATGGGTCAGAAATGATTTTTCATTGAACCGACTAACCCTATATCTCGTAAGCATCATTACATTTCACGAGATGCACCATCTCATTCATAGCTCTTAACCTCCACGTCCATTTTCTATTTTTAATCCGAAGCAAGCAGTAGAAAAGCAATGCCCCGTATGAAGCATTCGGTGAAAGATCATTCAACACTCATTCTCTCGATTATTGATCGTCAACCGATAAGAGCTTCATCGTATTCATAATTGCATCGACTAGGTTGCATTCTTCTTCTTCTTCTTTAATAAAAATAAATTCACCTAGTCTAAATTTTAAAAATAATAATAAAAATAAAAAAGAAATTTGAGATCGAGAACTCTTGCCCGGCAATGCTTCCTTGAGCGCCTATCGAATGTTCATAGATTCCAACCTTGTAAATATCCCATATTAGTTGGTGCACATGCATAACCAAACGAACAAAAATATTTTCTTCTTTCTTTCTTTCTTTTGATAAATTAGTGAGTTGATTTTTTTTACTAACTTGTGAGAATTTTTGTAAGAAGCAGCAACGAGCGATGATGTTGTGACGGAAGAACGTAAGACGAAATTCGATTTCTGGGAGGAAAGGACTCATAGTCATCGATGATGATTGAGAGGGTGAGATTTCATACCTTTTGGCTTCCACTTTGGCCTGGAGGTGTTCTACTTTTGTCCCTTCTTGGTCTGTCGGGTCAAATTTGACTCCTGCTGGTAGACCTCCTAATCAATCCTGGAAAGCTTTAATTCCTCAATTTAATCCATAGCTTAATTTAATGTAATGAAACAAAATTTTCGAATATTGGCAATCGTATTTGATAAGAAAGCGTGCAAGGCATAATACCAAGTAATCGCGGCAAAGCTGCACTTGAAATCTCAATCATCATACCCCAAGCTGTAGGGTTACTACTAGGGATGTCAGAACCGAACCGAAAAATTGAACCGAGATACGAACCGAATCGAACCAAACCGAAAATTTGATGCATTTCGGTTAGGTTTCGGTTTCGATTCGGGTAATCAAAATTAATCAAATTTTTTTTTCAATTCGGTTTCTTTTGGTTCGGTTCAAACCGAACTGCAATAGACACTTTGGTTTTTACCGAAAAGCCTTTTACTTTTAGCTTTAGGGCTTTCTCCCCTTCGCTGCATCTGCCTCTGCTCATTCGTAGAGTCTCTGAATTCGACATCAAGGGTTTTTTCTTTCACCTCCTACACTTTCAAGCAAAGAGTAAAGGCAATTACAAGTCCTGGTGATCGATACCTTTATTGCCAAGAAAGCAAAGCCCATCAGATCGGTCCAAAGAGGAACCACAACAAGAATGATTCAATTATAACTCCCCACCCCGCAATTTTGGTCAAAAAAAAATGAGGGGGCAACGAAATTTATTTTTGTCTTCAACGTTTGACATTCATATTTTGAATCACCGGATCACTTTCTTGTCATGGCGCGCTTGAGGCGAAAAGACCCAAACAAATTTCTTTGCGGAGGGGAGGGAGGAGGTTTTTGGATTCATGACCCGCAAAAATCCACCATTCCTGAAGGCGGAGATACTTTTAGGGGCGCATGGAAGTTTTTAAGATTCAAAGCAAATAAAACAACATGAGCTTGAAACTTATTCACAAAAAACGCATTTTTAACCATGCCTAAGAGAGAGAGGGGAAGGAAAGGCGGGGTTAGAGAGAGAAAGAAGAGGGAAAGTGGAAATGGAGGAGAGGGAGGTGGGCTTACTCTGAGATCAGACTAGGTGTCAGTGGCCGCCATTGCTGGAGGCGAGGCAGCTCCGACGGAGAGGAGAGGAGAGAGAGAGTCTCTTTCAGAATAGATCTGCGAAGGAAGAAGGAACTTTGAAAAAAAAGAAAAGAAACCAAAAACGGATCCGAACCAAATCGATTTTTTGGTTCGGTTTCAATTCGGTTCAAGGGAGTTTTGGTTTGGTTTAAGGAGGTGCCCTTAATAGTTCGGTTCGGTTTGGTTTTCTAAAAAAACCGAACCAAATCAAACCGTTTACATCCCTTAATTACTACTAAGAAGCATATAACTTTTGCAAAGCATGGCAACATATCCGAATGTCCTTATTCGACGACTTTGCTTTCCTTCTTTCTCAATACCTCCCTTCATTCAAGTTGATTAACCAGCTGTGTGATATCTTTATCTTTAATTCAACAACAAGCAGTGCTTTCCATTCTGTGATATTTTAAATATTAAATATTATTAATAGCAACATTGCAAATGAACTGAAATTAACCAATTATATTTTGAATAAATAACGAGTGTGGGAAAATAAAAAGAGAGCACTCCTAATTATTAGGGCATCTTTTTGGGGTCTCGCCCTTGGCCTTGCCCCCTCCCCTCTATATAAACCTCTCTCTCTTTCTCATTTTCGTGCACAGGAGGAGCCTACAAAAAGTCGGGGATAAATAGGTCACTCCGTATTCTTCTTCTTCCTCCTGTCTCTCTTCTGATCTCCTCTCCTTCTCCTCACCTCTCCTCCGTTGAAAGCATGAAGGCTTTTGTGCAACGCTTCCTCTATGGCGGTGGTCCTCCGAGAACGCCAACAACCACCGCCAGCGCATAGGCATAGGCGTGCAGGTGGGGAGGCTACGGGAAGGGCGATGCCTTTGCATAATAGATCCGCCAAGGAGAAAAGGAACTTTGAAAAAAAAAAAAGAAAATGACAGCAAAATCGATAAGTTCCACCGGGGGGAGTTTTGGTTTGGTTTAAGGAGGTGCCCTTTAATGCGGTTCGGGTTTTCTAAAAAACCGAACCAAATTAAACCGCTTATATCCCTTAATTACTACAAAGAAGCATATAACCCGGAACAGTATGAGCTGTAATATTTCCAAAAAAAAAAAAGGTCAGAAAGTCAAAAAGTCAACATTTGCTATAGTGGACTTCAATTATAAAGGAGGACCGAGAGCTTTCGGGGAGGGAGGAAAAGAAGAGAGAAAAGAGAGGAAGAGAGAAGGAAGAAGAAGAAGAAGAAGAAGAAGAAGAAGAAGAAGAAGAAGAAGGAAAATGAGGGTTTTCCAAAAAAAAGGTCGTGAAAGTCAAAAAAGCAACATTTGAACCTAGTCTAGCCGATTCAACTTCAGACAGAAAAGAAGAAGCCCGAAGAAGCACTCACGCCCATTGTTCATCCAATCGGAGAAGTTTTCCGACTTAGGGCTTGAAATTCAGAATTTTGGGAAATTCAAGCGGCGAAGTCCGATTTTTGAGTCGTTAAGTTACGAATATTTATAGAATTGATAATTCAGAGTGTCGTGGAGCCGTGGGATTTTACGGATCTTGATTTGGACCTACGATTTGCCTAATATGAATTTTTGAAGTTGGTCGCGCAAGGTGAACAGTGCGGGACCAGCGATTTTTAGGCTGATTTTCGTCGGTTTTCGGCTCAATTTTGGGACGGCCAAGTTGGGGTTCTTGTAGTGCTCTGAGTGGGCTTTCTATTGACTATAACCTCGCTTGAAACGGAGTTCGGTGGAGGAATTTATGCTGCGATCAAGTTTCGTGTTCAAACTCCGCGTTGCGAACGGTTTGGATAATTGCTTTGGAGAAGCGATTTGTGGGTGCCTTTGAGTTGTCTTGTTAGCGTTTAAGCGTCGTTTAGTCGTTTCGTAGTTTTATACTTGGTTTTGATGTCGATTCTCGTTTAATTGTTAGGATTACGATATTGTCGGTTCGAGTGAGCGTGGTTATTTGATATTTGGAGATTCCAGGTAAGTGGTACTATCTCTTCTTTGGTTTTATAAAAATCATATCTCGAAGGAATTATAATTTGATATAAATATATATGTTGAACTTAAAAGAGCATTTTGTTGCATAAATCGGGATCGAGCCTTTATTACTTTTTAGTATTTGAGAATGATTTGAGAATCGTCTTTGGAAATGTATTATAAAAGGATACATTTGTATATTGTGTTATGAACTAGTTTATGAAATGAGTTCGGAAATTATTCAAGAAGTGCTCTATGAAATGTATTTCTGGCGGATGAGCCGTATTGTGAGAAAGTTATTTGTTTGGTTTGTGAAATGTATTCTGGATTGGATTTCTGATATTGGATGATGGTTATTTGATGCTCAATATGACTGTGAACCCATTTAGAGGTTTTGGGGTATGCATACCGGGTTTAGGATATCCTTCTGAGCCGAGCCACCGGCTTTGTAGGTGAAGACCTTGCCAAGGGGAGAATCTTGGTAGCCTTGTCACAAGACTTTGTGTCGTGACCATGGTTAGATATTGAGCAATAGATTGATCGATGGAATGGACCATCGACGTTTGATATGATATGATATTCATTAATGAAATAGACCATTGATGTGTGATTTGAAATTAGTTAATGGAATTGACCATTGACGTGGTTTGTATAGAGATTGATCAATGGACTTGACCATTGATGGTTTGAATTGTGATGGTAGATTTAAATGTGTATTTGTGACTTGTACAAAGTTTTGATGAAATGAAATAACTTTTATGTGATTTTATATGTATTTAAAACCTTGGGTTTGGCTTCTGAAGTTCTTGTATTGCTTTGTACACATGCATAGTGATTACTCGATCTACTTAGAAGAGATGTACTATTCACTAAGCTGTGGTTGCTCATCCCTCTTTTCTCAACCTTTTTGGGTTCTTTGTTTAGCAGCCAATAGAACGAGAGCGGTATTTTTGGGACTTTTGGGTGGTTTGAGGCTGCGTCCTTTGGGCGAAAGGACGGCCGTGTTATTCCCCATCTTGGTAGGTTTTGGGATGCGACATTTATTCGTATCAGAGCTTAGGTTATGATTTTTGGAGTATAGAGTCTATGAGACGTTGTGAGCTTGTGTCTTAGTTTATAGCATGAGTCTTTTGTTAAGTATTAGGTTGTATATTTCTTTTGGTGTAAGTGGTCATGGATTATGATATGGAAAAGCATGCTTTACCTTATAAGGGATAACAAAAGCGAGTTTTGCCTTTGATACTGGGAATGTATCCTAAGGCCCTTGAGAAGCTGTTTTGACAATGAGGTAAAGAGGATTATTGTGATCTATATTTTGACTCGTAGAAAGTAGAGCAAATTGGATAAGGAATTATACTATCAAAGATTTCAAATATGGGATTGAGGCATGTTTCATGATGTTAAAGGGTGTGAAAGGTCATTTTAGGCTCGAGGAGTTGTAATGTGGTGATTGAGCAATTGCTGCTTTCAAGGTGACAAAGGATGGTGTTACCGTGGCAAGAAGTATTAAGTTCAAGGACAGAATTTAAAACATTGGTTCCAGTCTTGTAAAGCAAATTGCAAATGCAACAAATGATGTCGCCTGAGATGGTACCGTATGTGCCACAATCCTAGCACAAGCAATTTTGGATGCAAATCAGTTGCAAATGGGAGAAATACAATGGACTTGAGATGTGACTTCACTATAGAAATTGAGCCAAAAGTTGTTAGTTATAATACATTTTGGAGGGTGTATGGCCAAGCCGAACTCTTTGGCGAAGCGATCCAGCTATTTCAACTAGTGCGGAGGAAGGACACTGAGCAGAATGTTGCTACCTACAACACTATAATAAAGATATATGGAAAAATTTTTCCTGAGCATGAAAATGCGACAAATCTGGTCCAAAAGATACAGAATATAGGAATTGAACCAAATGCAATTACTGAGTTGATAATAATTGCGATACGGGGCAAGACAATAAAATTAGACCGTCCAGTGACACAGTGACATTGTTTCAAAAGTTGAGGAGCTCTAGGGTTGAAATTGATTTGGTGCTTTATCAGACCATGATTGTGGCTTATGAAAGGGCCGATCTGGTTGGTCATGCAAAGTGATTGCTATATGAGCTTAGGCCAGGTAGTATTCCTAGGGAAACCAAAATAACAATTCTTGCTAGGGCTGGTCGGTTAGAGGAGGTCATTTGGGTTATCTAGCCAAGCTTTTGATGTGGGAGAGGTAAAGGATATAGCAATATTTAGTTGTCTGATCGAGCTACTTTCAAGGAATAGAAAGTATGTCAACGTCATTGAGGTATTTGATAAGATGAGACCGGCTGGGTACTTTCCTGATTCCGATGTCGTTGCTATCGTCTTAAAAGCTTTTGGAAAATTGTGTGAATTTGAAAAGGCAGATGTAATGTACGTGGAAATACAGGAAGACAAATAACACTTGAAGATTTGAAGTAGTTAGTTAATGGAATCGCTCTTCTAATGTTATGGAAATGATAAGTCATGATCACTGTTACGATAAGTTGTGATCTCTAGATAGTAAGTTGAGATTTTGACAATTACATCGTGACTGATCGAGATAGATTATTCTTATTGGTTAGAAAAGGAGAATTTATATTGGAAGTCTTGATACATAGCGATATTTGGTATGATAAGAATTGATCTTAGAAGTTATAAACTTGAATTGACATGTGTGACAGAGATTTTCTATGGTAATTAGATGCGATCAGCTTGTGAACTTCTGAATAGCAGGTTATGATCTTATTCTAAAGAATTTTTGTGGAACTAGTGGAGACTGTCAGTTTCAATTTCAGTTTTCGATAAAATGGTAGCACGAGGCAAGTGCTTCAGTCTTTGAATTAAGAAAAGATAATTTTAAGTGATGATTCTTTAAGTTGAGAACTTGAGACCATTGAATTTAATGGAAACTAGATATGTTCCTATCTTAGTGATTTGGGAAGTTGTAAGCATTCAATCGTAAGAGATGATCTCTTAAGCGGTAAAATTCTTAGATAAGATTTATAGAAATTTGGGAAGACAATTGAGATTGGAAATTTGAATAAGTGGATCTTGTCTTGAGACTATTAAGAGTTAAGTATCTTATGGTATTAGATTGGCAAATTTTGAAATAGTGTTATTAATAATCTCTTCTTAAGGTGTTAGTAAAGACAGGAAAAGAATTCGAAAGTTTTTGTGCAATAAATAAGAGTTGATTTGTGCAAATCTTCAAGTAGATGATGTGATGTTCTTGGACTATGTATGTAACTGAAGTAAATGGAATGTTGAAAGGAGAATAGACAACTTGTGGAAATTCAGGTTGTGATATGTTTTGATTTGATAGATATTCTGTGGATTATATTTCAAGTGTTAGCGAATGATTATCAACTTTATGGTACTAGAGAAAATTGTCATAACGATATTTTGTTAATTGATGATACTTTGGAAATAGTAGAGACTATGTAGGAATTGATAATTTGGAGATAGTTTGGATACTAGTATACTGCGGTAGTATGATATTTTAGGCATGACAAATTGCAAGCACTAATTTTCGGTGGATTGATTTGAGGGTAATAATACAAAATGGGGAGACTAAGCAATATATGTGAAATTTGGTGATGATTAGTAGAAGTGGACGGAAAAAAAAAAAGGGAAATTTCAGAATTTTGGTGATGCAAATGGTAAAGTTGGGCTTATGCTTGTAGACAGTTGAAATCGCATGGCGACATTACTTGTATGATAAAAATGCAAAGTCTTTATGGATCATAAGAGCTTAAGGTATATTCTTACGTAAGTAGAATTGAATATGAGGCAAAGGAGATGGTTGGAGCTTCTGAAAGATTATGATTTGTTCGTCTATTAATACAAGCAAGGCAAGCGTAGTAGCAAATGCCTGGTATGTCTTCTGGAAGTGACAACTTTACTCGCTACCTGGAAGTTTATTATCAAGAATATGAGCAAATTGGACTTGAAAGTTACATGAGTGATTGTTGATCGATTGATCAAGTTTACGCACTTTTTTGTCATATCAAGTTGGCTTGTTCTTGCCTACCAAAGGATGTTTATGACAAGATAGATGTCTAAATTGTTGAAAATACTGGAATTCGGGACGAGTTAGACTCCAGTGAAGGTGGGGATGAATCCATGAGTGCCACTTCGGATAAACTAGTAGAGTATATAAAAACGTTGTCTCAATGCTCGTCTAGTGGAGGTATTCGGCTAGATCTTGTAATGGCTAAAGCATAGTTGTTGGCCTTCTACAGATAGAAAGGTTATAAAAAAAAACTTCTTGAACTACAATTTTGTGAAGGCTTGATGGAAAGTATTGTTAAAGCTCTAAATTCCGATGGCAATAATCATGTGGGTAATAACACAAAATTTGGCACTCTGGTTTATGAGAACATGATGGTCTCCTATCGACGAGATGGTTTGAAAGCCCCTAAAGTCTCGTCTCATGGGCACAAAAACCACTTGAAGGATATAGCTAATTGTAAAAAGAAAGAAGTTTGGCTGAATCGATAGATGATTCTATAGATTATTAGATGAGGAAACTAATCTTGACGGTAAAGCTTCTGTGTGCTGGTCATTTGGGGTATGGTCTAGATGGAAATTCTATCAATTGACAATTGATAATAAGAGGGTATACGAAGTCTTCGAGAACAAATTTTTCCGAATCATGCTAGAAGGATTTTCCACTCATGAAAAGGAAATTTAGTATGAAAATTTGTATGTACTGCACGTCACAAATCTTGAAGGTTTTGCAAGAATGGTCAGACTAGTTTCTGTTCTTTGATGCTTATGTGAATGAACTATGAACTACTTTTTGCGATCAAATAATTTTGGGGGTGATGATAAATGTGAACTAGAAAATGAAGCAAAACTGATTTTGATTGGAGGTGCAGCAAAAGCGTGGTGGACCTTTGGAATATGCTGGTAAAGCTTACAAAAACAAAAGAGTTTATTTAGAATATATGTGAAGATGCAATGACAAAATCACACAGGGAGCCTTCTTGGGAAATTCTTAAGAGGAGGAAACACGTAAATATCCTTATTTGTTGTTGATTGAGGTAAGTACAAATTTCGAGGACAAAATTTCTATAAGGAGGGAGAATGTAATATTTCCAAAAAAAAAAAAAATCAGAAAGTCAAAAAGTCAACATTTGCTACAGTGGACTTCAATTATAAAGGAGGACCGAGAGCTTTCGGGGAGGGAGGAAAAGAAGAGAGAAAAGAGAGGAAGAGAGAAGGAATAAGAAGAAAAAGAAGAAGAAGGAAAATGAGGGTTTCGCGATGCGTGAACCTCGCCTAGCCAATTCAACTTCGTATTGCAATGCCCGGTAAGCACTCACGCCCCTCGTTCATCCAATCGGAGAAGTTTTCCGACTTAGGGCTTGAAATTCAGAATTTTGGGAAATTTAATCGGCGAAGTCCGATTTTTGAGTCGTTAAGTTGCGAATATTTATAGAATTGATAGTTCAGGGTGTCGTGGAGCCGTGGGATTTTACGGATCTTGATTTGGACCTACGATTTGTCTAATATGATATTTGAATTTTTGACCAGTGATTTTTAGGCTGATTTTCGTCGATTTTCGGTGAACAGGGACAGCCAAGTTGGGGTTCTTGTACCGGTGGGCTTTCTATTGACTATAACCTAACCGGAGTTTGGAGTTGTCTTGTTTCAAACTCCAGCGCGTTTAAGTTGTCTTGTTAGCGTTTAAGCGTTGTTTAGTCATTTCATAGTTTTATACTTGGTTTTGATGTCGATTCTCGTTTAATTGTTAGGATTACGATATCGTCGGTTCGAGTGAGCGTGGTTATTTGATATTTGGAGATTCCAGGTGAGTGGTATTATCTCTTCTTTGATTTTATAAAAATCATATCTTCAAGGAATTATGATTCGATATAAATATATATGTTGAACTTAAAAGAGCATTTTGTTGCATAAATCGGGATCAAGCCTTTACTACTTTTTAGTATTTGAGAATGATTTGAGAATCGTTTTTGGAAATGTATTATGAAAGGATACATTTGTATATTGTGTTATGAACTAGTTTATGAAATGAGTTCGGAAATTATTCAAGAAGTGCTCTACAAAATGTATTTCTGGCGGATGAGCCGTATTGTGAGAAAGTTATTTATTTGGTTTGTGAAATGTATTCTGGATTGGATTTCTGATATTGGATGATAGTTATTTGATGCTCAATATAACTGTGAACCCATTTAGAGGTTTTAGGGTATGTATACCGGGTTTAGGATATCCTTCTGGGCCGAGCCACCGGCTTTGTAGGTGGAGACCTTGCCAAGGAGAGAATCTTGGTAGCCTTGTCACAAGGCTTTGTGTCGTGACCATGGTTAGATATTGAGCAATAGATTGATCGATGGAATGGACCATCGACGTTTGATATGATATGAGATTTATCAATGGAATAGACCATTGATGTGTGATTTGAAATTAGTTAATGGAATTGACCATTGACGTGGTTTGTATAGAGATTGATCAATGGACTTGACCATTGATGGTTTGAATTGTGATGGTGGATTTAAATGTGTATTTGTGACTTGTACAAAGTTTTGATGAAATGAAATAACTTTTATGTGATTTTATATGTATTTAAAACCTTGGGTTTGGCTTCTGAAGTTCTTGTATTGCTTTGTACACATGCATAGTGATTGCTCGATCTACTTAGAAGAGATGTACTATTCACTGAGCTGTGGTTGCTCATCCCTTTTTTTCCAACCTTTTCAGGTTCTTTGTTTAGCAGCCAATAGAACGAGAGCGATGTCTTTGGGACTCTTGGGTGGTTTGAGACTGTGTCCTTTGGGCGAAAAGACGGCTGTGTCATTCCCCATCTTGACAGGTTTTGGGATGTGACATGAGCGGTGGCTATGGCTGCAATGCCACCTAGACAGGCACGAGCTACACCGCAGCCACAGCCACCGCTCGTGCCTGTCTAGGCGGCACCGCCGCAGCAGTTGCCGATTGTGCCTGTCCAAGCGGCACCGCCGCCACAGTTACCGCTCGTGCCCATCCAGGCAGCACCGCGGCAGCAGTTGTTGCTCTTGCTTGTCTAGGCAGCACCGTAGCTGCAGCCGCCGCCGCGTGCCCATCTAGGCATAGCTGCTGCTCGTGCCCATTCAAACGGCATCGCCGCAACCACTCGTGCCTGTCGAGGCACCACAACATCAGCCACAGCCATTCGTGATTCTCCGGGCACCGGCACCAGTACCACCCCCACCGCCACGGGTGGAACCTTTTGTGGCTTTGCTCCACTACGAGTATATCTCTCTTTTCTTCTTCTTATTTTATATTTCAGTCCAAAATGCCTCATTTTTCTTTCTAACTTATCTTTTTTAGAGGGTCTTCTATAAAACCTCCTCAATGAGGGCGTTATAGGCTACCTAAAAAATATGGGAGAAGAACCGGCCGAGTTTGCTCACAGGGCTTCCCAGAAGCCACTGGAAGAAGTGCCCATCGGCAAAAAGTTGGAGGCTGCCATTGCTCGAAGGGTCGAGAAGGGCAACGTGACGATGAAGGAAGCTGAGGACAACCGAGCCAACCAAGTAGCGAAAGGTGTTATGAAAATAGAGATCGAACAGTACTTCCAACACCTCTGCCTGGAAGTGAAGGATGCCAAGGTCAACAATTTCGAGGCATTGTTAGAGGAGATTGAACTGGTTCGTATTTGGATAGTATCGTTTCGGCAGATATGATTTGATGCAGAAGCATAGTGAAACTGGAGTTGCTTTCTCTATAGATGTTTTCTCTAGGTTTTTGGTGGTTTCCCGCAAGTACTGTTGCGTTCGTGAATGTTGGGTTGTTTGTGAGCTCCACTCCTCTGTTTAGGACGTAGGGTTTTTTTAAAGATTTCCTTTTGATTTAGTCTTGAGAGGTTTATGGAAGCAAATATTGGATCCTAATGATTTTCTTGTCTTTTTTTTCTTTTTATAATGTGGATATCTCTATGAATTTCTACTTCTATCAGTTATTGGTTGTTTATTTTTTTCTGAAATGGTTTTCGATGTTACAATACGTCTAACATTCAAGTCGGCCCGAGCAAACGGGGCTAATTTAGCCCTTAAATTAATATTAGATTTCGGTTCATAATCCTCGTTTGAGTCGAACATGGATTGTGATTCTTGCACCCAACTTAGCTAAGTTATTGCTACATATCTGTGTGCTACCTGGAAGGGCAAATTTGTCCCCAATCTCATCTTTAAGGTTGCCGGTGTGCGGTGATTTCTCCCTTATGGAAGGCCAAAAACAAGACGATTCATGAAGATAAATTTTTTATATGGAGTAACGTCATTTTCTCCTACTTGAGCACGGTTATGGTGCCATACTGGAAATGCCATTGTTGAGAAATGATCTTGTTTGAGTATGTTTATCTTGTTGTTTCAGTGAAAATTGTATACGCTAGAATTCATGATACAGTGAAAATTGTAATGAGGGTAAGCTTATTTTGGTCAACCTAGATGACTGAGTTTTTGGCTAAAAGTTTGATAATGTGTAATTGATTCGCCAACAATGACAGTTGGTGCTGCCGTAGCTTTGTCGGGCTGGCTGCTTACCTTGTCTACGCTGCGACGAAGAACGCCTCAAGTTGATGGTTATATGGCTGTAATATCTGTATGATATCCAAAGCAGCTGTTGGCAAAGTAATTCTCCGCGCAAAAAGTTCCTTAAACTCAATCTCGAGCGAATTACTTCAGTTGGAAAATTGAAACTCGTAACCATGCTTCTCGAGGCACGATCTACTGTCGAGAGATCAATCGACTCGACCGTTCTTCAAGATTGAAGTGGCGATATAGACCTAGCGAACTATTGGTGAATCACAGGGATATTCGGGTGCACCTAAGTATATAAGACCATCACTTTGAACGTAGAACTTGTGTTCTAGTGACAAGCCAGAAGTGAACTGAAAAATTTAGATGCTCATATTTCTAGATTACAAAAACTCCCTATTTTGCAAGTGTTTTGTTTTTATTTTTTTTTTGTGGAGACTTGTCTAATCCTAAATTCGTACTAATTCAATCGGTGCACTGTATTTTATCGTAAGCACGAATAAAGACCAAGGAGTTTAGTCATCTTTGACTCAAGGGTGTGATCGTATTTCTTAATGTCGAACTTAAAACAATCACTTGGGGTTTTTACCATGCAATTAGTTAGATTGACTCTATGCAACGGTCTTTCGTTTGCTAATTTGTATCCTGAACATTGCTCTTTCTTCATGCGTCAGAACGGTTGACACTAATTGCTAACTTAACCCGACTTGCGATCTCGGTTGCTTACTATTAATACCAATGCAATCTTCTTTTGAAGGAACGGGAGTTGTCGCGGGGTGGTGAACCCGCTTGGCCGATACTTCCCAATAGCTTTTTGAGGGAGGGGGACCACATTAACCCCAAAATAGGGTCCACTGTCCATGGCCATTGATGGTGATTTCATGATGAAATAGATAATTTGCTTCTGATTTTTTAATTTTAAAAATTGATAAAAAGAAAGGAAAAAAATAATATGGGTGAATTATATGTACTGGCAGTTGAAAAGGGAAAGACCTTTTCTTTAAGATAAGGAAGGAGCAGGTGGGGGTGCCCTTTGCTCCATCCAAATGTTTCATGATATCGTATTTTGATTTTTACGAGAAATTTTGGTGAGAAGTGCGATGACGTGGATCGGTAAATTGCGGGTTTTTCAGGCCCAAAAAATGGTTTTTATTTTTCAACAGAATTAAACTAAATATTAGAATATGTAATAGTCGAATCTTAAATTTTATAGGTCCTCACAAGCAATCAAGAAACAGCCCCTTGTAAAGCACAGTAAATCGTGAATTTTTCTTTCTCTTTTTTTTTTTTTTTTTTCATTTCGCTAATCAAACATATACGGTAAGATATTTTCCTTGTTCGTGGGAAAAAAAACCCTAATTACAGAAAATGGGAAAATTCGATCCATTCCGGCAGCAAAATCTTGCTCCAGCTCTTTGCCCTGCATGGAATACCTGTACCCAACATCCGTGTCATCATTATGCGATTGAAATTTCCTGAGATTTTCATCGTGTCCATTAGACGATGGGCTTATGCTGTTCAGCATAAGCCCTATAATCAATAAGATGTAAAAAGAAAGAAAATTTGCAGAGTCATGGACAAGAAGGGCGAAGGGAAGTTCGCATCTTTTTTCCTTTCCTTGTCGATCAAGTAATTTTCTATCATGTCCGATTCGCAGAAATGAATTTTCATTAAACGATTGGCCACCGAATCGTGCCCCCGTGGCCTCATGAAAAGACTAGATCGTATTTTCAGAGTTAGGTGGTCCAGTTTTGGTAAAATCACATGAAATTTCAACTTTATATTATTTTACACCGCCTCTTCATTTTTCATTTTAGTACCGTCATCGACTCGCGTTCACGTTTTTAACAATAAATTCTTCACACACTAGAAAATATGAAAACAAAATGGGCCACAAAACCTTCATTATTTTTAGGATAGCGTGCGTGCACGTCCCCTCAAAACTTTAATCGTTCCATAACTCTTAAGTAACTAGAGAGAAAAATCCAATTTTCAATATTTCTCTAAAAAGTAAAACGCGAGAAGTCATCTTCTGAATCTTCATTGTCGCCGTCGCAATCATTTCGGTTAAGTAAGCCACTTCATCTATAAGCCAATAGTCTTGTGCATGCAAAAGAAATGCCGAATCTTTTAAAGAAGAATATCGAGTAATTCAATGATTCTTAGATAAGAAAATTTGAGCTGCGCTCGAATTTTCTTTTTCAAAATATCAAACTTTTCTCCTCTTTGCGTTCTTTCATAACAATAAAATGAAGACACTACAATTTCAATTAATTGTTAGTAGGAAGAGTGCTCATCGCATGGGCCAAAGGAGTTTCATCCAAAAAAATTATGGGAATTTAGTATAATGTCACTTTTTCCACATAAAATTTGTAAGGCAAAAAGTTACATTTGTATTCCTTAAAATTCTTGGGTGAAGTGCGTGTGAATCGGAAGAGGGAAGGGACTGTCGTCCAATGATTCAAAGCTCAACAATCTTTACACACTACCCCAAATTTCAAGAATGTTTTTGCATGATCTATCCCCACAGCTTTTAGTCTTTCTAATAATTTTTGTTACCTTATATCTTTTGATAATTCGATTTCTATAAAACTTGAAGAGAGTAGGGGCACCCTATTCTATTCACCTGCGCCCACCCACCCGCTCTCGACTTTTATTCTCTTTCTTTTTGCCCTTTTCAATTTCCAATACATATATGATGATAATTGCATACCACCTTTCAAATATTTCACCCATCGTGTATTCATTCCCCTACTCTCACTATTTTACTCCAGTCACTCAATTTCCTCTTATTTATTTATTTATTATTATTATTACTTTTCTATGATTTTCAATATATATCCTCCTCTATTTCTACGTTGTTTTTTCCTCTTCCGTACTATATTCTTACTTTGCTGTCATGTGAAAAGACAACTCAAAATCAAGATCGCATCTACGTATTTTTTTTAACTCATTGTGTATTTACTTGTGATCGTGTTGAAATAACATAGACATATCGGGCACATTTTATATTGTGGTTTGGCTAATTTTATATATAACATACATATAACATAGACATATCGGACTAAAAAAACAGGTTTGAATCTCCATCCTTCTCCATATCTCTCTCAATCATCTTTTAACTTTTCTAATCTTATATTTTTATATATTTTTTCAATTGCATGAATAAATATTCTATACATTCCTATATGTAATTTTTTTTTTTCGATCGACAGTGTAGACCGCAGGAGCAGGAGAAGGATCGGGAGGGAGCGCCACTCTCGTATCGCTTGACCGTTCTGATCTGACACTCCCCCACTCCTCGTCCGTTGGCTCAAACAACGACTGTCCAGTTGTGGCATGTGTCCAGATCGATCGATGGAATGTGTTCTTGCACTTAGTGGGATCAGCAATCAATTAGGCAGGCAGGGGCTTTGTTGCCGTTCTTTGAGGTATATTGAGCAAAACAAACGCTGAGGTAGGGCTTTTTTTGTTAGCTACGAGATATGTAACCTTTTATTTTATCGTAGATCAGTACTCTGTCTAAGTCAGACCAAATTAAAATTGTTGCAATAGATCCGTGTCATTAATTTATATATCAATCCCTTCCTTAAGAAAACAAACTTTCACGATCTTTTATTTAGTCGAATTGGGACTTAGAAAAATTTGACTCGATTCGCGACCTATGTATAAAATCCATATGTACGTGTTATGATTGTCCCGTATTAGCTTACCCAAATTTTTTCTTTGCACACCGTCTCAGAGCGGTACTTATCTATGACTGACCCCTCAATGATTTTATTGCAATTCTGCCGCCTGCCAATTTTAATATGAGATCCAATTGAATAATGATTGGTAAGTGAGCAATTCCAACACGTCACATCATCTCGGCACTAGCATATTGAAGTTAGTTTCTACGTTGTATTGCAGCTTTTTCGCCGCCGAATATTTTCTCGAATGGGAGGGACTTTACAAGATGAAGTAGTGTACGAAAAAACAGGGTGGTCAGACGCCCGGCAACATTTTCACCGAGAACACCTCGGGAATTCCTTGGTTTCTCGCAAGGATGCTTTCCTTGGGCCCCGATGGGACGAGCCGAACTCATTTTGCAAGCAGATAGGGTAGGCCTAAGAAGGCTTAAAGATTCTTTCTCCAATTTGTTCCGCAAATGGCATTATGAGCCCCTCGTGTCCTAATTAATGTCCAAGTGCACCGATGGTGCCGCATATATCTCAATTGCAGGGCAGCTGTAATGTCTGGGCCGAATGCGTTATACGGCAGCACAATCGGTTCAGAGGGTTCCGTTAGTGGGCCCTGGAACTCTAGCAATGCCGAATCTCTCGTTTCGGTACACTGTCAATAAAGGCTACTCTCTATTCTCGGTTGGGAGTTTGGTAAGCACAGAGGTTCTTGTATCGGCAGTGGAACAGGAAAGATGGAAATAAAATACGTGTCCTGCCAGCTTGATATATCGAATCTAGAATGATCAGTACAATCTACAATCTAGAATGATTTTATTTCCTAAACATGCATCTACAAGTCCATGCATTTATGGTAATAAATCAAACGTTTAAAACGTCACTAAATTCATAAAACGTTTGTTAAGCAGTAAATAATTGAATAGTAAAAGGGAAAAAAATAATAATTCGAGACCTCTCGGGCAACAATGAAAGATTCCCCTGTTATAAGGTAAGTAGAAAGTAATTCCAAATATTCTGAAATATACTAATGCATTAAAGCAAATATATATATACACACACACCCACGTGCGCGTGGGGGATGTGACGGGCTATAAAAAAAAAAAAAAAAAAGAGACAGCCTAAATGTTGCCAAGAATCACTTGCGGGAGGCACAACTCTATCCCGTTCGGTCATTGGAGTACCTTGACCAAAAGCATCACGCATCCATGATATTTAGGATAATGCTGAATACTCGGAAGAAGTTTCGACAAAAGATCACTCGCTGTCACAAAGCCGCTACCAGTTGCATCACGGGACGCAGGCAATCCCTTGAATATTTTGCTCGGCAGGAATGCTGATCCGCTACTTCCAAGCTTATCTTCAAGAATTTGTATGGGCAGACGAATTGTATTGGCACGAAGGGACCCAGACATAATCAAACAACCCTGTGTCAAGAGCGCCCCCTAGCCAAGCATCGGGGTAAGGGCACCAAGGAGATGCGGTCAGATAGACCCCGTTGCCTCTTTTACCATATTCAGATAAGTAGATCACAAGATGGCCAAAGTGCTGATCGGACTCTCCTTCGATATCAAAGTCTATGCCATCGAGGACCGCGTCGCATAGAGGGTGAGACGATCGATGAGTGGCCCCACAAGTTTGTTCCAGAGATAACCCGCAACTTGCGCGGTGTCTTGTTTGGAGGCTACTTGACTAATCAACCATCTCAAAAATCCTTGTCAAGTCCACAGTGGGAATATTTAGATTGTAAATATCAAAAGTTTCTTTACATGTATGTACATATTAAGTATCAAACATGACATAACTCTAATCAATATCCATTAGCAAGTCAATCAGCGACACGATGATTTCCTTCCGGTCGCATTTCGAATTTTAAGTGAGAGCTCGATCGTCTTCTCGATCTTTAAACAAACTATAATTGCCGATCCCAAAAGAATATATACCTCTATATAAGTGAATTAGGCAATCTTATCCTTTCTAATGATATTTATCCTTATACGCTGTCTAATAATAAAGTTGGTTGGGCATGATACCATATATGAAATTGTGTCAATACGCAGTCTTCATAAGAAAATTAGTGACAATCTCCATCTCCGTAATAAGAAAAACGAATGGTGCATTCAGGACACTTGCGAGAAGATTGCAACCAATGACAGACAGTTGGACTTCGACTTCTGCGTGAAGTCTCTTGGGTCAGACCTGGAGAGCCATGAGGTGGATCTCGGGGGGACCAGGGCTGATCACGCTCAAGCTGTTACAAGCCAACTTGCCGAGCATAACCGAGTACACAACCGCACCTACTCAAGGCTCTCTCAGTTTGCTTGGATCTTTACGCCTTGGTTGAAGGCAAAGACACGACCCCAATTTATAAGGCGAAGCGTTACTTGGATATGAAAATTTGGGCTGCTGCAGTGGTAACTAATGAAGATTACTGCGACACTCAGGTATTGAAGAAGAAAGGCATGGTTCCACCCTTAAAAAAGCGCAATGCCGACAATTTTCAATTGTCCTACATGGTGATTGATATTCTGAATATTTTATGAGGGAGAGCATAAGGTATACAATGAAGTGTATGTTAGCCAATAAATTAATGCATGGTCTATGAATCTCCATGGTTCTCTGAGTCCTCCTCTCTTTCTTTCTTTTTTGCCTTTGCCTTTTTCTTTTTCTTTTTTTCTATGCACTCTAATTCTTGCAAATGGATTCTTATTGATGGAGATCCTTTACCCGTAGACAAATCACAACTATTGGAATGAAACTTATATCCTTAAATCAAAAATCAACTTGAATCTCCATCGCATTCCTTCATCTTAACTCGAATATCCAACGCTTGCTTATTTGTTCCGTTTATTTGCTATTTTACTTAAATATCATGCATGCTAACAAATGCATGATGAATCAATTCCAATCAAATTAGTTATTGAGAGTTGATATTTGTGCGGAATTGATTCTGGTGTTGTGTTGCTGTTTGATGCTTAACAAAACTATCCGATATTTGGGATTTGAAGGAGGGACTAGAGGGCGTGAGATCCTAGGTTCGATCCCTAGCCATAAAAATAAAAGAATTTTCACATTGTTGTCATTTAAACGGGATTAACTAATGGTTGATATCCTCGAATTTGTATATGTATAGTATAGAGTTCACGTGATTTGATTGAACAACAAATTACTGATTAGCTGCACAAGTTGCAACTCAACTTATCTGAGATAAAAAAATGAACTTGGTGGGCCAAAAGGTTCATATTTCAGAGTTTGGGCCAATAAATTGCATAAGTCCCACACTTAAGACAATTTCCTAGTTTGATCAAAGTCGTTGTTATGTTGTTTCTTCATCAATGAAGATCATGGTTTAATTCTCGATGGGTGCATTTATTTTATTTCTTTTTTGCTCAAATCCTTCGAAATCCCATAACCTTAATAGTGAATTTTCGTTTCCTTTGTTTACTGGTTTCTGATCCATAAAGATCGGGAACCGAACTATTTTGCACATCGATACTCAATGTTAAGCAGGTGAACTTTTATGATGATGATGTGCTCTATTGGCAGCTGTGGGGTAACCAATCTGCAGCTCAGAAGCTCCATCGGCTGTTAGCAATGTCGCTTCGGCATTTACTTCTCGAGCGCCATCAATGGAAGGGCGTCGTTTTCTTGTCATTTGTTGTGAACACAAAGCTATTTTTCTGGACTCGGTGACAATGCGAGAGGCCGAGATGTGTACCCGAGCAAGAACTTGACAGTGCTTTCATAGAAAAATTGTTCGTGTTGTACTCGCAGTTGACAGTGCCTGAAGTATTAATGTGTTTAGCTGTGCGTTACCCCCCTGTGGCAAAGCAATTGTTAATTGAACACGCTCCCATTTATATTCTCACGTCTTCGTCTTAGATCGAAGTCCAGCTTCCAAAATGTCTAAATGTTGAATCCTTGCATCCAATTAACAGTTCAAGTGTTAGAACAACCCATCAGTGGTCTTACAAAATTTTACACGTAAAATGTACATGAGCCTCGAGGAGTTAACTTGTAACGTGGATACGAGGGATAATAAAATAACTAAAAAGATATACAATAGCGATGAGAGAGACGGTTGCTTTGATCTTTTTTTTTTTGGTCGATAAAACAGAAATTTCATTAACTCAAAGAAAATACATCACATCACAAGATAAGATATCCAACAAAGGTTTTGGGAGACAAAATAGCCGGTTTGAGGGAAGTTCCTTCTTTTGCTGGGCTTTAGCCATCCAATCCGCAAGCTTATTTGCGTCTCTTGGACATCGGGCTAAGTTCACAAATTTCAGTTGGGCTAGTTTTGCTTTGCACTCATCAATCCAGGCCCGTAGTTCCTATGGGCTCTTCTCTTCTTCCATAATACAGCCGACCAGCAATCTGATTGTACTTGAAGCTGAACTCCACAGAATTCCTTACGTTTGCTTCTCTCTTCGACAAAGCGTAGACTGGTAAGCAAAGCTAGGGTTTCGGCCGCTTCAGCCCATTCAGCCAAGATGGAGCTCGCCCAGCCATCCACCAACACTCCTCTGTAATCTCAAATCACCCCTGCTACGGCTGCTTCCGGCGAGTTCTCCGATTTGGAGCAATCAAAGTTGAGTACCAGAGATCCTTTCTCCGGCGGCTGCCACGAAGAAGGTAAGCTTTTCCTTTTCTTAATTGCACTTTTCGGCCTTGGATTCTATCTCAAAAAACTGGCTTGCTCTGTAATTGCAAGGTCCATCGTTTTGCTCGGGTTCGGCCAGCGAGAGCTAAAGATAAACCCATTTTGTGCCCTCCAAATTGACCACAAGATGCCGGCGATTTCCTCATGCGAGACCTGGTATGTATTAGCTTCAAAGCATTTCAATAACCATTTGTCTGGCCGAGTGATGGGTATGTCTAAAGATTGCAACTTGATTTTTTCATCTGCCCATATCGAAACTATCCAAGGGCAAAGCAAGAGCATGTGCCCAATCGCTCCGGTACTTGGTGGCATGGAGGGCATAAGAGGTCTGGTAAGATCTTCCTCCTATAGAGGTTTTCTCTGGTGGTTGCTTTGATCTTTGAAAAGGAGACTTTACCACATTCAAAATGGCTTCTCTTTGGATATTTTAGTTTGGTGTAGGGGTGTTAATAAGTTGAGTCGGGTCGGCCTTTCATGTTACCCTACTCGATCCTAAATTTTTAGGGTCGTGCTTGACCCGACCTGACCTGCCCTGAGACCCTATTCAGCATATACTCCCAAGAGAGGGTCAGGTCGGGTTGAGCCGAGTTTTATTTACTTTTCAGCACACGAGAGAACGAGAGAGAGAGAGAGAGAGAGAGAGAGAGAGAGAGAGAGAGAGAGAGAGAGAGAGAGAGAGAGAGAGAGTCTCTCTCTCCTTCTTTGTCACCGATCTTCATTTTCAAATGATGGATCTCTCTTGTTGAGTTCAATTGATCAGCCAAGTCGATCCACCCACGATTGTTGCCTTCCCACTTCAGGACCCAGCCGTCGATGACGCTGATGTATGGGCCCCCGCCGCTTGGGTTGAAGGCAAAGCTCTCGGGCCTAAAAGCTCTAGGGACCTGAACCACCTTGGAAGCGTGGAGGCGCCACGGCTCCTCGGATTGAGGTCGCTTAGTGATGGTGATGGGGGGCAAAAGAAGAAGGAGAGAGAGAGGGAAAGAGTAAGTACATTGTAATCGGCCACAATGACCGTACGACAGCATATCCAACAAGGAAACCAAAAAAGAGGAGGAGGAGGTTCTTGAGGGCATTTTGGGCATTTAAAGATAGCTAGCAAAAAAAAGCCAAAGATAGTAATCGCCGTCGATCCACCAAATACCACCCGCCTCTCATACAAATTGGGCCCCGCCGTCACGCCGAGCCGACGGAGGAGGCGAGACTGGAACTTTCTAACAGATTTTCCCTTTTTGTTGTAATGAGAAGGTCAGGAGGTATGAGAGAGAGAAGAAGATTGGTGAATGGAAAGGTTGAAGATGGCGGCAGTGACAGAGGAGGGAATAGAAACAGGGCAAGCAATGAAAGGACAAGATGGGCATCGCCGTGGTGTGGGGGCGCTATGTTGTTAGTATGTTACCTTAGATCCAAGGTTCGGTCACGCATAGAGAGAGGAGAGAGAAGGGAAGAGAGAGAGGGCAAGATTTGTGGGTGGTCTTAAGGTGTCAGTGGATCACGCCTGACCCAACCACGTTGCCAATAAAACCCACATCTAAAAGTCCTATCCGGAGAAGATTAAGGCCCAACTCCAAAATACCTTAAATTTTAGGGCCGGATCAGGTCAACGTGGATCGCACTAGCCGATGTAGGCTTTTTTGGCACTCCTAGTTTGGTGGACCCAAAATGCCTAAGGAGATGACCCCATGGTCCCTTTTGCTCTCTCTTTGTGTCATTATATTAAAAGGGTACAAAACAACATTCAAAAACTGCGTCATGTGTCCCTTGCTCCATGCTAAAAGCTAGCTTTAGAAATTAGAACAGATGCATGTCGACACTAGGCTTTATGCTAGGGCACCCAAAACCCTAGTTTCCTTGAAAAACACACTTGCCAGGGGAAACTTTTCCAAAACATTCTAAAATTTTCACCAGAAACTAAACACAAAGGAATTAGTGACAAGGTTGCAGCCGCTATTATAAGTGCCTCCGGCTTCACCAACCCATGCAATTGCCGAAGTTATAGAATTCTTCAGCAAAGTCTAAAGATTGCTAACTCACTATCAAGATAAGAAGGATCAAAGATCTTCTGAATAAAGTGGTCATCAACTCCTACATAAATTAGTTGAACATTATGAAGATGAAGCACAATGTCTAAAACAAAAAAAAAAAAAAAAAGCAAAGTGGGTTAGGTGTCAATAGAAGGAGAGAGCCACATGCCAAACTCCATACAAGCTTCCTTTCTCCGTGCACCAAGATACTTAATGTTATAGATATGATTGCATCAAATGTCACAATTTTCACAATTGTGGTGAACTTACTTAATGTTACCGAACCCAAAACCAGTACTATTGGAACTAGCACTTTCCATCTAATAAAAACTTAAGTTTATTCTTCTCATTTTCTTGGGAGGTGATGCATGTGTAGTCAAGTGATTATGGAAATAACTTTTCTGGGTTATGTGTATGGATGGGTGTATGTTTGCGGGATGTATGTCGAAAGGTAAAATAAAAATGAATGATAGATTACGATATTCACCATGATATAAAGGACACGCCACTAACTAAGGATGAAGATCAACATCGACGAAATTTTTTACCAAGGTTCAAAAGACAAGCCAGGCACCAATGTTAAAGGACTTCGAGATATGAGAAGCTCACCATCAGGGCCTAAAAGGAAACTATCAGCCGAGGATAAAGTACTTCTTGGCTCACCACCGATAAGCAATCCACTCTCCAAAGATAATCGTTCACACAGAGAAAAATCTCCTTTATTCATCGAAGTCTTATCTAGCTTGTAATGGTGGACTCTCCTTTATTTATAGGGGATCTTAAGACTTAGAAAATAGACAAAACAGTAAAGAGACATCAGAACTACCCGACCATTTTAAGGATTTGAGAACTAGAAAGTATTTAAATACATGGAGACTTGAAATGCATTGATGACACATGGAGACTTGAAATCTTGAGCCACGTGATTTGTCTCCAAAATTCGTCCACCATCTTTGACCAACGGATAACCACCTTAATAAATGAGCAAATGTCATAAGAAAGTGCTTGGAACAACCCTCTATCGATATGCTATCAGTACACACTGAAATCGGTAATAATTTTGGTGAATCGATCTTTCGAGTCCACTTCAAGGGATGTTTTGGCGTTTAACCTGAAATTAAATGATGAATTATAAGGGCAATACACACACACATACACATTAATTAAATCACAGATGAGAATGTTGGTGGAGCTAAAATGACCGATCATGATTTAACAAAAATTAAATAACTCTTCTTTTCTTTTAGTCATTTTTCATGACTAATCAGGAAGCTAATCGAAATAATCTTGTGAGAAAAGCGAGAACTGACCGTGAGGAGGCCAGGGCGGTATAGAGATTGAGGACGAAAAAACTACTTCATTGATATTGAGTATTAAAATGTGTTTAAGAGGTTACTAAAATCCTTTTCAAACCAGACACATCGTGTTTCAGAATACTATCATCAAGCATCAATGAAAGAGCACGATCCTTCACCATCTTATGCAAGTCAAGATTTACCGTCAATTTTGCATCGACTCGGGCTCTTTCACTGCTTTATTGATGATGTAGCTAGCAAGGATTACCTAGAGAGGGATGAATAGGTGATTTTAAATAATTTTGATCAATTTATAGTGACATTGATTGATCACAGTAGAGTCTGAATAAAATTCAAATTCAAAATAGTTTATATAGACAATGTTCTTAATGTGCAATATGCAAAGCAAGAAATAAGAGATAGAAAAATTGCACACAAGTTTATATTGGTTCGACTTATAGTAAGTCTACGTTCACTCTCCCACGCTGACAGCTTACTGGCTAGATTTCACTATGTAATCAAGAGGAAATACAGATTTTGAGTGACAACGACTCTTGTATATAATAGAACTCTCTATCTCACATAATCACTCTTACAAAGCATCCCTCAATATCTTAGTGTTTAGCTCAAAAAAGACAAGAGAAAGGATCGGAGTATGATCAGACTTTGGACTTGTTGATTTTCGATTTCGTTCTATTTAATTTTGCTCATCGTTGATCTCTTTTTATACTTATCCACTTCCAAACTAACCGTTAGATAATCTTCAAAGGATCATCTTCCAATCTTCATTTTGGACAGATTTGTATAAAATGAATTGAGTAACCGTTTGCTAACAAAATTTGAATTTCACTGATTCTGATTGCCTATACAATCAGAATCTTGGTTTCCATAAGTATAACTTTATTCGTTGTAATACATACTTGTCATAATGTTGGATCCCTCTGAAAGAGTTTTGCTTCTGCGTCTGAAAAATTTTTGCATCTGCATCTGCATAACTTCTACGTCTGCGTTTCTTCCAGAACTTAGATTAGTTGAGATATGAACCTATTCCTCATAAGGTCTGAAGTTCTTTAAAGACTTAAAATAGAGTCTGAATGATTTTTATGGTAAAATCTGAACTTTTCATTCTAAGTTTGAATTTTTAGTTTTAAAAACTTGTAAAGTCTAATATTTCCTCCTGAACTTCCAAAATATATTAACCTGAAATGGAATGCATGTCAGATTCACAAGATAAACATAGAAAGCTTTGTCAGCTTCAAAATTCATTAGAAGTTTTCCTCAACAATTTGTTCTCTTTTTACGTCGAACTTCAGTAAGCCGTTCGTCGAGATCTTTTTTTTGGGCAATAAGATGGACACCTTTATTGCAGAGTTTACACGGCATCATAATCGACTTTCAGCCTCCCTTTCGCCTCACTTGTTTTACTCTTGCCCAAGAGTCTGTAATTTCTCATCAAAACTGCCAGCATGGCTCTCCTGCTAAGGTTCTGTTTGGAGGTGTCGACACCACAATAAAATTGGGCTTAAAAAGTTCTTGCATTTTGCTTGAAACTCCAAGGTCCTAGTAAAATAAATGCCTCCACCAATGAGCTCTTTAAGCAAATGTTTGGTATTTTCTTCGATTGATGGATCGGCGATGATTGACGAATAACCACCCCTACTGAGTTCGAGAAATTCTGCCCACTTGGCCTTCACCACTTCATCAGTAACAGGATACATCGATGCAGATGAAATGTGAATAAAATTCTCAGCTACGGATTCTAAAACTCTTTTACCCCTTTTGAAAGTAGCTCCATTAGAATCGGGTTCACCAACGGAGACATTGCTATCTTCTGATTGGATGGCTAGCAATCCAACGATAGTTCCCAGACTAACTCGATCCATTTTCGTCGGAAATTGATGCCAATTAAGTCATCAATGATCGATCAAACGGTATCATCGGCATTGAATCGATTAACACATCAAGTAAGGCGACGATTGATTTAGAAATGAATGAGTCAACAACTGCGGTCCCTTCGTCTATCCTACCCTCAAGTACGTCGGTACCAATTTCAATGAAGGAAGAATTAACTCTTGAGCTTGCACGATAAGTGAGAAATGTTACTGCGCGAGTCACCAAGGCTAAAAAGGGGGAAACTCTATCAAATCAAAATGGAAGTTTCGATCAACAAACCTGTATATACCAATGGATCATGCACATCGACATAGCCAGGTATAGAGATTAAGATTGAAAGGAAGAAGGAACAAAATACAGAAACTACTTCATTGATATTGAGTATTAAAATGTGTTCAAGAGATCACTGAGATCCTTTCCGAAACTAGACACATCGCACTACAGATTACTATCAAGTATCAGCACGCTCTACTCCGAAAATTGTCGATTAGCTTCTTTGTTAAGCTAAGCACGATCCTTCAGCAACGTCTCATACAAGTCAAAATTTGTCGCTAAATTTGCCTCAACTCGAGCTCTTTCGCTGTTGTTGATTCTCTTTTTATGTCAGATTTTAGCAAGCCGTTCTTCAAGATCTTTTTCTTGAGCAGTAAGGTGGACACCTTAATAGCGAAGAGTTTGCATGGTATCATAATCGACTTTCAACCTCCCTTCCACCTCACTAGATGAGAGGAACAAAATCAGAAAAATCGACCACAAGGTAGAGGCATCATCAATTTTCATTCAACTGAGTCGAATACAATGTCAAGCTTTGACTCACCTCAATGTTGCAGTACCCAGCTTATAAAGTGCTAAGCAGTTTTTTGATTAAGGCCATAAAGGTCTTCAATTCTTTGTCCAATGCAGAAAATTCCTACACAAATTGAGCTTTAAGGACATTTTGACAATCAAGTCTTGAGGTGTAATCTAAGCGATTAAGGCCATTTTCTTTTAGCCTTTCCTTTGAATTTAAGGACATTTTGACAATCAATCTTGTTGTCTCCTTTCTTTAGACCTTTCTTTGAATTCAACTTTGCTTGAATAGACCCGCATTTCATCATATAAAGTCTATGGGAGGTAACTAAACATTTGGCTAGAGCGAGTTGTACTTCGAGTATCGCTTCGTCATCAACGAGGCGAGCCTCGGTATAACTCGAGGCTCTAAAAGTCTTCAATTATTCTTCCAATGTAGCAAGTTGCGTCATGAAACGAGTTTTAAGGACATTTTGATATTCAAGTCCTGAGGTGCAATCCTAGGCTTCTTTTAGGACTTTCTGAATTCATTGGTTCGAATAGTGAGGACACGCCATACTTCTTCCTTCATATGAAGTCCATGGGAGGTGACTAAACGTTTGGCTTCAACGAGTTGGGCTTGAGTATCGCTTCGTTATCAACAAGGCGATCATCGATATGACTCAAGGCTTGATAATTATCGAGAAGCTTAGTTGTCTCTTTCCTCTTTTTTTTTAGACGATCCGATACAACTTTATATCCTCGCTCTGTTAAGGTTAAGGACCGCATCTGGTCATAGTTCTTTTTGTAGGTGTTGACATCTGAATTGAGTTTAGGCAAAAATCCTTCGTACCGAGCCCTGCATTGAGGTTTGTTGTCGAAGGCTAGGTCTTCGCAAAAGCTCGGAGAGTAGTCGTTTCACTTCAAAAGAAAGATCTAATATAATCATCGAAAAACCTCCATTAGTGAGTTTGAGAAAATCTTCACACTTGTCCTTTATTGTCTTCTTGGTGACGGTAATCTCTTGGAGATTTAATGGTTAAAGCTGGCTTGTTGGTACGTAAAGCCGCCTCAAACTGTTTAGCTCATTCTTTCGAGCAAGGGATATCTTCCGTAGAAGATTCAACGATCATCGGAATTGACCTTCTCGAGGAAGCCTACAAAACCATGAAATTAGAAAAAGTAGGCGAAAGCAACAAAAAAATGATCAAATCGAGATGTACATACTGGACTAAGAGGAAGCTAAATGGCCATTATTGGTGCGGATACTACCACCGGAGGTATGGCCAAAGGAGTGTTGATTAAAACTGTCTTCATTAATTCTAGATCAACCGCCACAATTCTTTTGGATTAAGCGACTTCGAAGACGATTGATAAAGGATAATTAGGGTTATCACTAACTAGATTAATGAGGAAAAGCTTATCAACATTTGAAGTGTGATCCTCATGGGGAGTATTGCGTGCTTGAAGAGAAGGTGATCCTTCGCCTATGTTAGGAACGCCTTCAGTATGGACAAGAGCATCAATGACACCGACAGGGAGAAGTTAGAAGCTCAAGAATTTAAGGGAGCGTTCTCGTGTTAGTCAAAGTAGCGAAAGCAAGCCTTAGACGTCGCATTCGAGACGCTTCCTCATGTATCAGTCCTCTTGCAACTATAGCGCCACCTAAGTCAAGAAGTCGAGGAAGATTGATGACTAGTCATATACACAAGAAGACTTTGGAGACTTTAAAGGATACCAAATGGAAAGTAAATAGTAAATACCCGACATAGTTTTCCTTTTGGGTGTTCTGCAAGTTGTCAAGGAAGATGGCTCTTCAATCTTCTTAGGCTCCATAGTAAAAGGAGTCTTGATTTAACTCTCTCGAGGATAGACTCAGATGTCCCTCGAAAAATGTTGGCTTTGTATGATGTTCGCCAATTGGTAAATTCATTTGTGGCTCCGGGACAAGGTTTAAACTTAGGGATAATGTGTTAGCAGAAAATCGCCATCATTATGTTAGAACAACACTTGAAAAGATTGGCTTCGGCAAACAGATTATAACATTTTTTCTTTTGAAAAGGGAATTCCTTGGAGTAGAGAGCGGGCATTGGTATACTCTAGGTAAGGTCGAACCTCAAAAAGCTGAAAGTGAGCGAAAACAAGAGCATATTTCTGAGCAAATCGAATCATGCCACTATCCTAAATATCGATAAATCCACACTTCAAACGTCGATAACGTTTCCCTCATCAATCCAGTTGGTGAAAACTTCAATCATCAATTGTCCCAGAAGTCGCATAATCAGAAACAATTGTGGCAGCTGATCCAGAATTAATAGAGACAGTTTCAGCTAACCTTATTCTGATTATACCTCCGGTGGTAGTATTCACACCAATAATGACCATTTAATTTCCTCTTGATTTATCAAGTGTACATCTCGATTTGGCCATTTTTCTGTTGCTTCCGCCTATTTTTCCTAATTTTATGGTTCTATAGGCTTCCCCAAAAAGGTTGATTCCAATGATCGTTGAATTTTTTACGGAGCTCGATGCAAGCAAGATATCCCTTGCTAGAAAGGATGAACTAAATAGTTTGAGGCAGCTTTTACGTACCAATAGGCCAGCTTTGATTATTAAATCTATTGAAGAGATTACCATTACCGAGAAGACAATAAAGGACAATCCTCGATACAGGACTCGATGCGAAGGATTTTTGCCTAAGCTCAATTCATGTGTCAACACCTACAAGAAGAACTATGATCAAGATGCAATCATTGACCTAGCACCTCGGGACTTGATTGTCAAAATGTCCTTAAAACTCGTTTCATAACGCAACTTATTGCATTAGAAGAAAAATTGAAGACTTTTAAAGCCTCGAGTCATATCGAGGCTCGCCTCGTTAATGACGAAGTGATACTCAAAGCACAACTCCCTCTAGCAAAATGTTTAGTTACCTCCCATAGACTTCATATGATGAAAGTATGGCGGGCCCTCAACATTTGAAGCAGTAAATTCAGCAAAGGCCTAAAGAAAGCTCGAGACTACACCTTAAGACTTGATTGCCAAAATATCCTTAAAGCTCAATTTGTGTCAAAATTTTATGCATTGGATGAAGAATTGAAGACCTTTATAGCCTCAATCAAAAAACTGCTTAGCATTTTATAGGCTGGATACTGCAAAATTAAGGTGAGTCAAAACTTGATATTGTATTCGACTAAGCGGAATGAAAATTGATGATGCCTTTACCTTGAGATCGATTTTTCTGATTTTATTTCTCTCATCTAGGAGGCAAAAGAGAGGCTGAAAGTCGATTATGATGCCATGCAAACTCTCCGCGATGAAGGTGTCTACCTTACTGCTCAAGAAAAAGATCTCAAAGAATGGCTTACTGAAGTTCGACGTAAAAAGAGAATCAACAGCAGCGAAAGAGCTCGAGCCGATGTAAATTTAGCGGCAAATCTTAACTTGTATGAGACGTTACTGAAGGATCGTGCTTAACTTAATAAAGAAGCTGATCGACAATTTTAAAGGAGAGCGTATTGATGCTTGATGACAGTATTCTGGAGCGCGATGTGTTTAGTTTCGAAAGGAATCTCAGTGACCTCTTGAACATATTTTAATACTCAATATCGATGAAGTAGTTTTTGTGTTGTGTCCCTTCTTCCTTTTAACCTCAATCTCTATAACGCCATGACCATGTCAATGTGTGTGATCCATTGATATATACAGACTTGTCAATCGAAACTTCCATTTTGATTTGATAGAGTTTTCCCCCTTTTGGCCTTGGTGACTCGCGCAATAACATTTTTCATTTATTGTGCAAGCTCAAGAGTTAATTCTTCCTTCATTGAAATTGGTACCAACGTACCTGAGGGTAGGATTAGCGAAGAGACAGCAATTGTTGACTCATTCGTTTCTAAATCGATCGTCGCCTTACTCGATGTGCCAACCGATTCGATGCCGATGACACCTTTTGATCGACCATTGATGACTTCATTGGCGTCGACGCCGACGAAAATGGGTTGAGTTAGTTTGGGAACTATCTTTGAATTGCCAGCTATCCAATCAGAATATAACAATGTCTCCGTTGGTAAACCTAATTCTAATGGAGATACTTTCGAAAGGGCTAAAAGAGTTTTAAAATCCAAAACTGAGTATTCACATTTCATCTGCATCGATGTCTACTATTACCGATGAAGTGGTGAAGGCTAAGTGGGCATAATTTCTTGAACTTAGCAGGGGTGGTTATTCGTCAATCATCGCCGATCCATCAATTGAAGAAAATACCAAACATTTGCTTAAAGAGCTCATTGGTGGCGACATTCATTTTACTAGGACTTTGAAGTTTCAAGCAAAATGCGAGAACTTCCTAGCCCAATTTTATTGTGGCGTTGACACCTATAAACAGAACCTTAGCAGGAGAGCCATGCTGGCAGTTTCGATGAGAAATTGCAGACTCTTGGGCAAGAGTAAAACAAGTGAGGCGAAAGGGAGGCTAAAAGCCAATTATGATGCCGTGCAAACTCTCTACGATGAAGGTGTCCACCTTACTGCTCACAAAAAAATCTCGAAAAATGGCTTGCTGAAATTCGACGTAAAAAGAGAATTAATTGTCGAGGAAAACTCCTAATGAATTTTGAAGCTAACAAAACTTTTTATATTTATCTTGTGAATTTAATATACATTCCATTTCAGGTTAATATATTTTGGAAATTCAAAAGGAAATATTAGACTTTACAAGTTTTCAGAACTAAAAGTTCAGACTTAAAATGAAAAGTTCAGACTTTACCAGAAAAGTCATACTCTATTTTAAGTCTTCAAAGAACTTCAGACCCTATGAAAAATAAGTTCATATCCCCACTAATCTAAATTCTGAAAGAAACGCAAATGCAGAAGTTATGCATATGCAGACGTAGAAGTTTTCAGACGCAAAAGCAAAACTCTTTCAAAACAACCCAACATTATAACAAGTATGCATTACAACGGATAAGGTTCTACTTATAAGAACCAAGATTCTGATTATATGGATGAATAGAATCAACGAAATTCATATTTTGTCAGCAAACGGCTACTCAATCCATTTTATACAAATCTGTCCAAGATGAAGATTGGAAGACGATCCTCTGAAGACTGTCCAATAGCTAGTTTGAAAATGGAGGAGTATAAAAGGAGATCAACGAGGAGCAAAATGAAATAGAACGAAATCAAGAATCAATAAGTCTAAAGTCTTAGCATACTCCGATCCTTTCTCTTATCTTTCTTAAGCTAAACACTAAGATTTTGAGGGATACTTTGTAATAGTGATTGTGTGAGATAAAGAGCTCTATCATATACAAGAGTACTATCACTCAGAATTTATAATTCCTCTTGATTACATAGTGAAATCTAACTAGTAGGTTGTTAGCATGGGAGAGTAGACGTAGACTTACTATAAGCCAAATCACTATAAACTTATGTGCAATTTTTCTATTTCTTATTTCTTGTTTTACATACTACACACCAAGAGTGATTGTGTGAGATAGAGAGCCTTATCATACACAATAGTGCTATCGTTCAGAATTTATAATTCCTCTTGATTAGATAATGAAATCTAGCTAGTAGGTTGTCAGCGTAGGAGAGTGAACGTAGGCTTACTATAAGCCAAACCACTATAAACTTGTGTGCAATTTTTCTCTCTTATTTCTTGCTTTACATACTACACACCAAGAGCATTGTTTATATAAACTGTTTTGAATCTGAATTTTATTCAAATTCTACTGTGATCAATCATTTTCGCTATAAATTGATCAAAATTTTTTAAAATCACCTATTCAGCCCCTCTAGGTGATCCTTGCTAGCTACATCATCAAAAAAAGCAATGAAAGAGCCCGAGTCAATGCAAAATTGACGGTAAATCTTGACTTGTATGAGACGTTGGTAAAGGATCGTGCTCTTTCGCTGATGCTTGATGATAGTATTCTGAAGCACGATGTGTTTGATTTCGAAAGGGATCTTAGTAACCTCTTGAACACATTTTAATATTCTATATCAATGAAGTAGTTTTTTCGTCCTCAATCTCTATACCGCCTCTGGCCTCCTCACGGCCAGTTTGACTTTTCTCACAAGATTACTTCGATTAGCCTCCTGATTAGTCATGAAAAATGACTAAAAGAAAAGAAGAATTATTCAATTTTTGTTAAATCATAACCGGTCATTTTAGCTTCACCAACATTCACTTCTGTGATTTGATTAATGTGTATGTGTGTGTATTATGCTTATAATTCATCATTCACTTCCAAGTTAACGCCAAAACATCCCTTGAAGTGGACTCGAAAGACCGATTAACTAAAATTATTACTGATTTCAGTGTGGACTGATAGCATATCGATAAAGGGTTGTTCCAAGCACTTTTTATGACATTTGTTCATTTATTAAGGTGATTATCTACTGGTGATTATCAATCATGACTCAAGATTTCAAGTCTCCATGTGTCATCAATACATTTCAAATCTCCATGTATTTAAATACTTTCTAGGTCCCAAATCCTTAAAATGGTCGGATAGTTCCAATGTCTATTTACTGTTTTGTCTATTTCATAAGTCTTAGATCCCCTGTAAATAGAGGAGAGTCCACCATTATAAGCAAGACAAGACTTTGATGAATACAAGGAGATTTTCCTCCGTGTGAACGATTATCTTTGGAGAGTGGATTGCTTATCGGTGGTGAGCCAAGAAGCACTTTATCCTTGGCTAATAGTTTCCTTTTAAACCCTGATGGTGAGCTTCTCATATCCCGAAATCCTTTAACATTAGTGCGTGGCTTGTCTTTTAAAACTCAGTGGTGAACTTCGTCGATCTTGATCTTTATCCTTGGTTGGTGGCGTGTCCTTTATACCATGGTGAAGATCATAATCTATCCTTCATTTCCATTTTACCCTTTGATATACATCTTGCAAACATACACCCATCCATACACATAACCCAGAAAAGTCATTTTTGGAATCACTCGTCCACGCATACATCACCTCTCAAGAAAATGAGAAGAATAAATTTAAATTTTTATTAGATGAAAAGTACCAATTTCAATAGTACTGGTTTTGGGTTCGGTAACATTAAGTAAGTTGTTCATCCCAAAATGGTGAAAATTGTGACATTTGATGCAATCATATCGGTAACATTAAGTATCTTGGTGCATAGAGAGGGTAAACTTGTATGGAGTTTAACATGTGGCCCTTCTCCTTCTATTGACACCCAACCCACTTTGCTTTTATTTTTTTTTTTTATTTTAGACATTGTGCTTCATCTTCAATAAGTTCAACTGATTTATGTAGGAGTCGATAACCACCTTATTCAGAAGATCCTTGATCCTTCTTATCTTGATAGTGAGTTGCAAACATTTAGCAGCCTTTTGACTCTACTGAAGAATTCTATAACTTCAGCAGTTGCATGGGTTGGTGAAGACGGAGATGCTTATAATAACGGCCGCAACCTTGTCACTAATTCCTTTGTGTTTAGTTTCTGGTAAAATAAGACTCTTGTGCATCAACTACTTATATCAATGATACTAATGAGAGATCATGACACTAAGAAATTTTATGTCTTCTGTGATGTATAGGTACTTGGACCAACTAGGAATGGTGGCCACTTACAATACAAAAACATATTGCGAACAGACATTGATTGGTGGAAACTATGGCTTGCTAGACACTGAAACATTCCAACCAAACCCAGATTACCAGAGGTTGGTTAGTCATGAGATTTTAGCTGGAAGACCTTAATCCAACTCAACTATTACCTAGATAAAATGAAAGGAAAGGGATAAAAGAAACTTTACTAATAGCCCTTGTCACGACCTACTCGTCCTAATCGAGGGATAATTATAAGTATAGGTCTAAAGGTATTTATCGATGGTTGTGAACATCGATTGATTTATTTGAAGGACGAACCAAATAGTTCATTAATCTAAGGACCGAGGTGCTTCCAAGCCTCATACCTCGCACTATGAGAATTGTTTTTCTAAACTATGCATTCAAATGGAGTTGTCACTAGCCATGATCAAGGGTTGGCTAGAAACTCTAATCAAAACGCGGAAGTGTCATCTTGATATGTGCGAAAACCAGAGATTCTAAGTATCGAGAACTCAATTACACTAGTGATCTAATTAGTGTCCTTTCGGTACCTATACTTGATCGCTCGCTAACTAACGCACCAGGACAGCCTATCGAGAAGCCTAAAGCTCATCCTAATTATGCTAAAAATGGAAAATAACAACCAATGTATTAAAGGTGCGCAACCAAATAATCAGTGTGAAAATAAACAAGCAGCGAACCTAGTATTGTCTTTAAAAAATAAAAGGCAATCAAAATTCCTAAGGTAAAGCACTAAAAGGTTATCCAATTTTTTTTTGGGAAACTTTTAAAGGTTTTCTCAATTTTTGACAAGTTTTAAACTAAATCTAGAATGAAATTAACATTAATATCTAGTGAAATGAAGCCAATAACTAATTTCTAAACAATTCCTAATTTTCTGAATTTTTTGGAATTTTTGGGATTTTTTTGAATTATATTTTTAATATCTTAATATTTAAATAATAAAATAAGAATTTTGGACCAGGTCCCCGAACCCGATCCGACCCGGATCTCCGACCCGTCCGGGACCCCTTTTTCTATTTCTTTCCTAATTATTTATTTATTTTTCTATTTTCCCTCTTTTTCTTTTTTCTTTCCCATTTTTTTACTTTTTCGGTCTTCTTCCCTGATGTCTTTTTCCCTAGACGCCTTCTTCCTCGTCTTCTTTTTCCTCACAAACTCACGCTGGGAGCTCACCGACAGCCTCCTTCCTCACGCCTCCAGCCAAGACCACACCGGGAACCTCATCGCCCCCTGACTGCCGACTCATGCGGTCAACACCAACGACCGCCACCGATTCTACATCCTCGCCGCCGGCCAACGCGGCTACCAAACTGTCGACTAACCCCGACCATGAAAATGAGTCGACGAGCAAAAGCTCAATTTCCCAACCCCAAAACTCACGGCCACCAGAGTAACATTAAACCTAAGCAACCAAGCATACACGACATAGAATAGAAAATAACGAACTTACGGTGGCGGCCTCGCACCGCGGGCACCGTTGACGAAAAGCTTTCTTGCGGGTGGGAGGTGCGCACATGGCCGCCTCAAACCGGAGAAAATATGGCACAAAATCACATGAAACGAAAAAATAACTTGGAGTAAGTGACAATATTAGAACAAACCATGCACAAGTCAAAGCTCGAGAGCATCGATTTTCATAGCATTCATCTCAGGCCTCTCTTGAGCATTTTGTCAAACGGTTGGTAGGCGAGTTCAAACAGAGACTCAAAACTAAGATTTGGGGCGATTTTTGGCTCAAATGTGGTGTGAAATAGGTATAAACAGTCACTTATACCACTAAACTGCTTCGTTTTACAATAGAACTCCGAAAATTGACACGGTCAGGTTTGGACATTCCAAGCTTAAACTATTTCACTGGGGCATTTTGTCAAACATGTAAGGTGCGACCAAGAAGTAGAGTCATAGGTCCGATTTTGACACGGCTTGCGGCCTATTTTCGATATGCAACGTTTAAAAAAACTTCTTTGAGTGTACATCATAGAAAAAAAAAAAAAAAGTAGATTGAGATGTCATTACCGCGGGTACTCCAATATCTTCCTTCCCGGTGCTCCTCAAAAACATATATGAAAGCATCCCAATGCTCTGTGTAAAACTGAGAGAAAAGTCCAAATTTTACTGAATAAAGATCTAGATTGTCTTGAGAAAAAAATGCACGTGAAGGGTAACAAGGAATCGAGTTCAAAAGTGAGAACAGACCAATGAAAATGTAGGTCAGTAGAACGTAAACAAGGCATATCAAGTCTTATGCGTCCTAAAAAATAGCACTAACAAAAGCATTAACAACATGATGTATTGGGAATGCATGCTTCTATGAAGAGAACCATTTATCAGGTATATCAACTTCAATTACTTTCATGATTTCAGGGTTACAAAGTGCAACTGAGTAACAAGTAAGAAGCTGTGGGCTAGCAGCAGTACCCAAATTCTCAAATAAGTTTATATGTGAAAACAGTGGGGAAAAAAATAAAACGGCGTTGACAATCCAAAACCATTTACAGGAGGAAGAAAGCTGCAGATAATTGAGTGAACGTACAGGAAAAACTGAGGATGGAGGAAATTAGCTAATTTGGCAATGACTCAAACAGTTAGAACGTTCTTTTGAGGATTTCATTCGATGATAGCACTCTTGGAAATATTCGAAACTTTGTATAATGACTACTTAACAGAACTACCAAAAGTGTGGGAAGTACATACGTGTTAAGCAAATTAGATCATGCAAAGAGTTATTTTTGGAAATATTGAATGCAAACCTTTTCCCATCTTTCCCGTGACATCTTGAGAACACTATCACATCTGCCCCAAGCCTCACTGTGCTCATATTAAAACCATTGCCATCTGCAGTTGCAAAAGAAAGAACACCATGCTATCAAGCATATAACTTGAAAAAACTACAAGAATTTTCTTCGTAAAGATTTTTACATTGTCCAATTGTATTTGCCAGTTTGCTGTTGGCAGAATACCCCAAACACATGCACTGCCACATTTTATCTGGATCCATGCCACCGCCATTATCTGCAATTAAAGGACAAAAGAGAGTCGTCATTTGAGCAAGGCTCACACAATCTACTCTTAGACAGAATTAAAAAGGTTGCCACCGATTACACTTCTAAACATATATACTGTGCACGAACCATATTAGATATAAAAATGCCACAGAAACAAAATCACATCAAATTATGATGATAAACTGAAGAAAAAGACAAAAAAAAAAACTCAAAAGACCCCACAGCTCTTCCCACAGCTGTCAATAAGCAATTCCCAAAGCTCCAAATATGAACAATTTGAGATCTATGATATAGATTATACATTAGTTATTTATACTGTACACTATACACTTCAGTGGTACTGAAGCCCTCATCCTGATAGAAAATAGCAGGAAAAGAATGTGGAAACAGAAACCCAGTCACTTCTAAAGATAGCAGCTCCAACAGCATCTGTGTTAAACTGACTAGATCCGTGATGTCACTGCCATCTCCACAGTCATTCTTGTTGTTTCCACAATGAGCAACCACATTATTGTCCAACTCATCACTTCCCCAGCATCCTATGATTATAGATGGTTGCTTGGTCTACTGCATGTGGACTCTTATAACCTTCCCATATCGATGGACATAAAAGTTTATCTATATCATTGACACACAGAGCCGTTTACATACTATTCTAATTGCTTCTCATTCGATAAAATACCAACATTCCAGGCTCTATCCACATTTGTAAATACCACTTAGTACGAGATTAGCAATCTAATATAATAAAGTAAAAGTCCACCATTTCTGATGCCACGTTTTTTTTTTTTTAACTTTTGACATTTCAGAAGTTGGTTTACAATTGTATAAGTTACAATTGATTGCCACCATACTTCCCAAATACCATCAACGATGGGTACAACTCTCCAAAAGGTGCATGACCAAGCTTAAAATATGATCCGAGCAAAAGCTTATATTTCAGGAGGGAAAACGGAGGATGCAATTAAACGGAGAGAAACCAACAAACCAAAATACCTTCCATCAGCAACATTCTATTCCCATCTTTCTTATTTTTTAGCGTATCTATCTTAAAATATGCTGCCCCGTTAGAAACCTGAATCAAGACAGAGGAAGTAAAGACAATAAATAGCAAATCTGAAAAGAACCACTACATGATTGAAAATCAATATAGGATCTACGCATACCTCATCCAATGCATTATCCAAAAGTTCTGTGAAAGCTGCAAAAGATGCACAAGCAGCTTATATAAGCTCAAAGTCATCTAACTTTGAGATACAGAGGTGATCAAAGTCAGAAATATAGGCAAGATTTACCTCCAAGAGCCCACTTATGACTGGTTGCATTAGAATATAGAAACTTCGGATGAACCCTGACATGATCAATGCCCCCTGGATCATCCAAGTCATGGCCACGGTTCAGGAACCGCCGGTCCCGGTTCGTGGCCACGTATGAACCGGAACCGGAGCCGTAAGGGGGTGGTTCCGGTTCCGGCCGGTTCCGGCCGGTTCCGGTTCGCAATTTAAAAATTAATAAAATAAATTATAAAATAAAAATTACAGACCTGGTCGGCTGGTCCTCCGTCGGTTATCGCTCGGGCTTCGTGGCCTTGGCCACGGTGGCGGAGGCGGGGTTCAAGACGGCGAGGAGATGAAGCGGGGGACGGGGCAGCGGCGAGGGGGAGAAGGAGGGGGCCGGGGAGGGGATGGGGACAGGGAGGAGGAGCAGGGGTCCTCCTCCTCCGGCGTCGGGAGGAGGGGAGGAGGAGGGGGCGTTGGCGTCGGCAGCTGCGGCCATGGGTGGCGACGGCGGCGGCGGGGTCAGATCTGGGAGACGGGGGCGGGCGAAGGAGAAAAGGGGAGGAGGCGCAGGGTAGCGAGGGGGGAAGGAGGAGGGGGCGTCGGCGTCGGCGTCGGCGGCTGCAGCCATGGGCGGGGGCGGGGGCGGGGCGATGGCGGCAGCGGCAGCGGCGGGGTCAGATCTGAGAAGACAGGGGCGGGCGGAAGAGAAGGAGAAGGAGAAGAAGTCTGAGAGAGAGGAGAGAGTTATTATTGTTTTTTTTTTTTTTTGGAAACGCAGTTCCGGGCCGGTTTAAAAATTATTAGAATCGGAACCGGATCCGGCCACGGGCCGGTTCCAAACCGCGGGTTCGGTCAACGGGCCGGTTCCGGGCCAAAACCGGCCTGCGGCCAGACCAACAGACATAAGAACATGTATTGGTAACACAAACACTCGGAACTCAAAGAAAGGCCACAACCACAAACAAAGACACTGATGCTCTAACCTGGGACTGACGGCGATACGCAATCCAAAAACTGAATAATTTATCAAATATTTCCAAGCATGAATTTTGATAAACTAAAACATCGATGAGACGAAACAGAAGCAACAATGCAATGTACCCTCTCCCTAGGGGTGATCGGTTCCCACCTCAATACTATATGAGGAACACAAACACTAGGCGGTCCCCGGTTCCGGGTTCTTTTGCACACCCCTACCTTTCCCCATCACAAGCTCAACATATCTTGGCATAAAAAACGAAGCAATAATAACCTAAACCCCTTAAAAAAAGACCTTAGAGATATTTAGATATCTTCTAACGGTTCCAGAATCCAGCAGCGTCAAACATGTAAATGTTGAGGCAAACACTAAATATGACTTAGGCCAAAACAAACAGAAAACACACCTCAAAACTACATGAGCCGCGTACCTCAAAAAGAAAAAGAGACGGTACAATGCGTCAAGGCCAGATTGAGGGGCGCATGGGCTGAGGGAGAGGGGTGGGAGGAGGAGAAGGATCATCAGAAAGTTTAACTTTGGTTTCGTGGTCGGGGCAAGTGGCACCGCGGAGAAGAAGAGAAGAAAAAAATGGGATCTTGAAAAAGTTTTAAACGGTGGATGAACAAATGAGAAAGAAGTAGAACACGAAAATAATTAATTTTGCAGGGATCGCGAGAAAAGGAGAAACTGACCGAGCCCCGCTGTACTGGGAGAGGAAAGAGTTGAAGGGAAGAGGGTGCATTCTGTGCGTGGTGGCTAATGGTGGTCCGGGATGCTCCGAGATGAGAATACGGAGAGGGGCAGCGAGGCGGAGAGGGACTGTGGCCGCCGCCGCCGGCGGCGGCGGCGGCGGAGGAGGCGGCGACGGGGAGGTCGGCGAGAACTCGAGGAAGAAGTTGAGGATGTTCCGTTGATTTCTTTCTTTCCTTATTCTTCATTCTATATTTGGATCTAACCTTGTGAACGGCAGCCCAATGGGCTCGCTCGAGCCCGTCCATTATGACGCATTTGCATCAAGCCGGGGGGTCGCATTGCACGAGTCGGGCTCAGTTATGGAAACTTCATTAACAAATTGGATGGTCCGGCATAAGAGGTGAGCTAGAATCTACGTTCCAAAAGTGGAGATATGTTCTAATTCCAAAAAATAATTGAGGCTTGTCTTAAATTCCATGGCTGTGGGAATTGGCCTTTGATTTGGACATCACCACCGCGCCGACAAGACTTCACCGGCATCCTCCACCCATCGCGTTGTCCTTCCTCACCGACAGTTCATACCTCACTCGCAACCCTTGTCCAGGTGTTCATCTAGACAGGAGCCCTCACCATTATCATCCATGGTCGGTGCCACACCGTCCATCGCCAACCTAAGTCCTTCACCGACCGACGTTGTCCCTTATTGTGCTCCACCATCCACGGCCACTATCGCACCGCCAATGCCTCCCCTTCATCGTGTACATCCCTGGTGTCCTTGACGTTTCCTTGGTGAATAGTATTCCTTTTGTCAAGTAGTGTTGAGTTTGGGCTTGAATTCTTATTGGGCCTAGTGGGCCCTATTTGGGTTGATGGGCTTATATAGCCATTTTTGGGCCAACTCTTATGGAACCAATATTGCCCGGGCCTGAGATTCTAATAGAATGGGCCTAGCTATTTGGGGCCCAATTCTGGTTGGGCCTAGACATTGCTCTAGGGCCCAACTCATATTGAGCCAATGTTGCCCCGGCATGAAATTCTTTTTATTGGGCCTACATGGGCTCTTTTTTTAGCCCAATTCTGGTTGGGCCTAGATATTATGCTTGGGCCCACCTCGTGATGGGCCCATATTGCCTGGGCCTCTTTTGCTTATTGGGTCAAGTGGAAGCTGTTAGGTCCAACTCATATTGGGCTCAATGGGCTGGGCCTGAATTCTTTGTTTATTGACCATCGATGGACAATTTTGGGTCTTACGTGTAATGGGCCCAATGCAAGCTCAATCAGACATTTCCTCTCATCGAGCCTAAATGGGCAATATTTAGGCTCCCCTCGACTTGGGACCAATATGGATTGGGCCAATACGTCACCTAGGTTTGTTAGGCCTAAATCACTTGGTTTTAGTCATAGTTTCTTGATTATGGGCCTTGCTAATTACTGGCCAAAGTGCTGTTTTGGCCAATTGGGTTGCTTCAAACTCTACTTGAAGATAGTAGAGTGGTTGCATCAGGATGTGATTTTGAGGCTAAGTTGAGAAATTGATCTTTAAAGAAAGGCCAAACACCATAAATAATTTAAATAAATCAAAAGTTCTAAATCTCACAATATCAAACATCTCAAATAATTTGATTCGGAAACTTTTGAAAAAAATTATATTCATATATATTTTTACCAAATTGGACCAATTGTTGATGGGGCATAACTTTTTCATTCGATATCCCATTAACTTCATTTTTGCACCTACGAAAAGCTCATGAACCAATTATTTAAAAAATGTGGTTTGAATTTCAAAAAAAATGTTTCCAAAAAAAATATTTTTCTCTAATAATCATTTTCCCAAAAGAGGAAATTGCATTTCAAGAAAAATGCTTTATGTGAAGAGTGGTTGTTGTGTACATTAGACGTTGCTTTATTGATAAGCATTAATGCCTCTCTCTCTCAAACCAACAGCTCTGTGTCTCAGCTTTCCCAAAATTCCACCACCACCTAGCCCTCAGCCCTTGCTGGAAAAATGTTTCTCTTTCTCTTTCTTTCCCTCTTAGTTTCCATTCCACCGCGGATCTTCCAACATTTAACTTCAATCTAGCTGAGAGGCTCTTTAGAGAAAACACCAATCAAGTGTGTTTCTCCATATTCTCCAACCAATGATATGGATTCTACATCAAGCAGCGGTTAAGCCCTACGATGCTAACCCAAGCATTAGTGAATTTTTGTTTGTGTACTCATATAAACCGCACATCTTTAGGTATGTCCCTCTCTATTCACTGTCTTATTCTGATTTAGAGAGTCTCACTTGCATTTTTAACATGTTTTTTGCTCCTTGGGAATGCAGCAAAACCATGCTAGAGTTAAACCATAGGATCCTTTAATACATGCGGGAGTTGGCCATATCTCTTCCTCTCCGGTCCCTCCCGATAATTAGAGTTTTCTAATTATCTAAATTACTTAGGTTCAATCACGGCGATTGGATTTTCAAAAAAAAGGAAATATCATGGCTGTCCATTCGATTCGATTCTTGAAAATTCGTGATGCCGATATTTTTTTTATGAAATTCAAACCACATACTTAAAATAATTGTTTCATGGGCTTTTCGTAGGTGCAAAAATCAAGTTAATTGGACATCGAATTAATAAGTTATGAACTTAGTTCAAACTTATAATTAAAAAGTCATAAACTTGGTAGAGCCTCATCTCCATAACACTCCATTATACCTTATTATTTACTTGTCAAGCCCAAAAGAGCCAAACCCCATATATACACCATCATTATTTAGCTAGTAAACCGATGATCTATTAATAATCATAGAATCATGTGAAGTTGGGTATTTTTGTAATGTCGAATATCTTTTAAATGATAGTTGATTAAATTGAAGGGAAAATTGACAAAGGCCTGGCCTAATCTCCTCCACCCACACCATCATCGATCTGGTCCTATGTGTTTCTCTCTCCACCTCTACCACCGCGATCATCGTTTCGATATCTCTTGCCCGGAGGGCTGGCTTGCCTTTTTGCTGCCTTCCAACGCAGATTTGCAAGTGGAGTAAGTTTGCTTTTTGTTTCTTTTCTCTCTCTTTTGGTTCCTTACACCAGAATGGTATTATGCATGTGTCACGCCATGACATTACTGAACGACGAGATAGTGAGCTATCTGAATGCACTGAGCATCATCTTGTAGTTTGATAAATGCATGCTTGGTTTAATTCTCACAATGTCAAGCATCTCAAACAATTTGATTCGGAAAATTTTTGAAAAAATGATATTTATATATTTTTTAACCTAATTGGACGAAATTTTGATCGGGCATAACTTTTTCATTTGATGTCCCATTAATTCGATTTTTGCACCTACGAAAAGCTCATGAACCAATTATCTAAAAATATGGCTTGAATTTCAAAAATAAAAATGTCAGGATTGCATTTCAAGAAAACTAGTGGATCAATGGCTTTTCTTTTTTCTTGTTTTTTTGGTAGCTTTTTGAGGGAGATTGACCACTTCAACCCCAAACGAGGAGAGACTAAAAAGGGTGCTCCAAATTTGCCTTCGCCTCCGCCTTCGCCTTGTCAGCCGATGGTATGATTACTAGAAATAGATAATATTTTGAAAAATAAAAGAGAGAAAACATTTAATGGGATTTTGTGGGTATGTATTGGGTGTCGTGATGCTGGTGGAAATATAACAGCAGTAAAAGTTTCCCTTCATTTCTTTGGTTCATGTTCTCTTCTTAGCTTATAACTCAATTAAAAAATTAGGTCCTCATCTGTTCTGACTCGAATGCGACACTTCTCACGAGACATTGCAAAATGCCTCTATTGACTGAGAATCTGTGCTATCAGAAATTCATTTCCTCAAATATATATAAAATGTTATTTTTAGAGAGCGATATTTTCCTCTAATCTGACTTGGGAGAATCTAATCGGTGGGTTACAAACATGGACATCAACCACATTAATATTCACTTCAGAGTAGACAATGTCAACATATAACCACCAACTGAAACGGTGGTTGGAAGAAGTTTTTCGAAAATATCATTCTTAAATTAATTTAAAACACAACAATTTCTATTGGTCATGTTCGTTTAAGATTTTCGAGAAAGTATTATCCATTCGGCACTCGTCAAATTGAGTGAGACTCACCATAGTCATAAATACTTCAACAATTTAGCTACATTTTATGGCTATATCTCTTCACGTTTTATGTTTATATATATATATATATATATATATTAATTGGTACGATTCAAGTTATGAACATTTTCTATATGCAAATTTGACAATATATAAATGTAGGTAATCTCATGAAAAGATGACTTCAATGCAAGCACCGGGCTTACAAACTAGGTTTCCCTTCTTCTTTTTTCCATAATGTAATGTCCGGTTAGAGCATGTTTCTTTTTATCCCGGCCCATACTAGATTGCGATCGAATATTAATAATTCATGGTTCTCATCCCTTTAATAACAACAAACCCTCATTAAAAGGGTCTTGTCAAAAAAATTCAATACAATAAATGTAGTCTAACTTTGGGTATGATATTTTTTTAATTAATTGTTTTATAGTATTCTCAAGATATTAATTATTAAAATTATATTTTAAATTATAGAAGAAAGAGGATGAAGCCATATCATTCGCCCACTCGTTCTCTCTCTCCTCATCATCGGTTTCCCTCCTCTTTCCCGCAAGAACTTTCCCTCCTTTCCTTAGGGTTTCTCTCTTTTTTTTTTTTCCCCTCATTTTCTCTCTCAATCTCCCCCTTCATTTACCGATGGAACAGCAACTCATCATGATCAATTGTAATCATGTTGAAATGATATAGACATATTGAACATTGTCCAAAGCTAGGAAGCCAAGCCAGTTGCAAATAGTATCTACTAACGTGGAGCAATCTTGGGGCGAGTAGCTCCCACTCTCCATCATCCGAGAGTGCGCTCCATCCCCATCCAAGATTGAGCTCTCTCTCGAATATATGATAAAAGTTTGATCGATTGAGATTATCCAACATCGACCAGCAATGATGTTGTCACAGACCGAGAATTACCATATCCATAATAACATAGGACCGCCATACTGTAATCGTTATCCTTTTATCAGACCAAAAACCATGTTAAATATCTCAATAAGAACATGTGCCAACATTCGATTTTATTATGTGATTACCGTGTTTGCTAGAATCTAATTAGGCATAGAGCCTACTAGTGTTTTGTACCGGGCGTTCTTGATCAATGGGTCGGCGTAAATTCGAATCAGTGGCACAAAACTTTTTTTTGCATATGAGCCCACAAAATCGTTAAAATGTGATTGACGGGTTATTGCATTGGTAGCTCGATAAAATGGCCCGATCCCAATTAAATAAATCACTCAAAGAGATCTCCGTAGACCGCATAGAATTTGATGCATACACATTTTGGGTCATAACCATGCTAGCTAGATGTGTCCTCTCAAACTTTTATGTCTCGTACCACATCAAAGAAGAAGAAGAATGCAACCTAGCCAATGCAACTATGAATATGATGAAGCTCTTATCGGCCGATGATCAATAATTGAGAATTAGTGCTGGATGATCTTTCACCGAACGCTCCATATTCCCCATCCTCTTCTCCATGCTCCTCCTCCACGCCACCATAATCACTCCACCCCTGTTCTCTACTTCCTAGGGCTATCCCCTCCTCCACCATCATTACTGAGGTAGCTACTGCTTAGGGGCTCGTCGGCTTGATGGATTAGGCATCGTCTCCTAGCACTAGGGACCTGGTAGATTGGTGGTGTGGTGGAGGAGGAGGACTACAATTAAAGAGAAGATGAAACAAGTGGTTTATCATTGTAGATGCGGTGGCTATAGTAGTTTCCTACATGAAGGAGACTGAAGAGGAAGAGGAAGAGAGCTTTTTGGAGGAAATGAGACTAAAGAGGAGACTCGAGAGAAAGAGTATGTGAGGGAGTGTCATGCGTTGAAGATAGACATAAATAATTTAGATGAATAGAAAGGTCTAAATCTCATAAGGTTAAGCATTTCAAACAATGTGATTCTCCGACAAAAAAAAACAATCTGATTGAGGAAATTTCAAAAAAAAATTATATCTATATATCTTTTTAACCAAATTGGACCAAATTTTGGTTGAGCATAACTTTTCATTCGATATCCCATTAACTCGATTTTTGCACCTAAGGAAAGCCTGTGAACCAATTATTTAAAAAATGTGGTTCGAATTTCTAAAAATAATGTCGGAATCGTGAATTTCTAAAACATATGGGGGTACACATGGACCAAAATCTAGAGAGCTTAGTCATAAACCAGAAAAAAGCAAGCCTATTTACAAACAAGAAAAAAACACTCTCTCTCTCTAGGTAATGACGAAACTTAATTTATATTCTAGTATATGCTCACTTTTCGTTAACTTTTCTTTGCAGAGGTTCTCCTATGGAACTTTCGAACGATGGAATCAAACTCTACTTGGAAAACCTCAAACAAGACTTGACGGAGTTTTCTCTCAAGTTGCATTGGTGTTGGAAGATACCATTCCCATCGCCCAAAAATTGGCAAACACAATTCTTCAAGGGGCCTTGAAAAGCAACGTTGGTGTGAAAGAGGCTAGGGCGCATGAAGCAAATCAAGTCACCAAAGGCATTCTAAAGGGCGAGATCGACCAATACCTAGAAGAAATAAAAGTGGCAGTGAAGGACTAAGGAGCAGATCCTTTTTCTGCATTGTCTGAGGAAATCGAGTTGATGAGAATCAGGATTGGTTCGTATCGGCAAATTTGGTATGGAGCTACGCTTGAAGAATGAGTTTGGTTGTGGCCCTTTGCATCCAAGTAATTTTCTATTCCTTTGTTCAGCGTGACCATGGCATAATGTTTGCAGAATTCCCTTCTAACTTAAGGAAGGAAAAAAGAGAAACGTATAGAAAAGTAAAACGACTTTATAATATTGTAGGTGAGGGAGCGTTATATCATCCATTGAAGATAGAAGAGTGATTGCTTCCAGGATGTGATTTTGAGGCTAAGTTGAGAAATGCATCTTTAGAGAAAGGCCAAACACCATAAATAATTTAAATAAATAGAAAGTTCTAAATCTCATAATGTCAAGCATTTCAAACAATTTGATTCAGAAAATTTTGAAAAAAAAATTGTATTCATATATAGTTTTACCAAATTGGACCAATTTTTTATGGGGCATAACTTTTTCATTCGATGTCCCATTAGCTTGATTTTTGCACCTACGAAAAGTTCATGAATCAATTATTTAAAAAATTTGGTTCGAATTTCAAAAAAAAGTTTTCAAAAAAAATCTTTTTCTCTAATAATCATTTTTACAAAAAAGGAAATCGCATTTTAAGAAAAATGCTTTATATGAAGAGTGGCAGTTGTGTACATTAGACGTTGCTTTATTGATAAGCATTAACGCACTCTCTCTTTAAAACCAACAGCTTTGTTTCTAAGCTTTCCCAAAATTCCACCACCACCGTGGATTTTCCTCCATTTAACTTCAACCTAGCTGAGAAACTCTTAAGAGAAAACACCGCTAAGTGTGTTTCTCCATACTCTCCAACTAGCGATATGGATTCTCTGTTGAGCTCTACGATGCTAACCAAAGCGTTAGTCAATTTTGGTTTGTGTACTCATATAAATCTCAGACCTTTAGGTCTTCTTTACTCACTGTCTTATTCTGATTCAAAAAGTCTCACCTGCATTTTTAACATGTTTTTTTGCCTCTTGGGAATGCAGCAAAGCCATGCTAGAGTTAAACCGGGGATCCTTTAATACATGCGGGAGTTGACCATATCTCTTCCTCTCTGGTCCCTCCTGATAATTAGAGTTTTCTAATTATCTAAATTACTTAGGTTCAATCATGGCGATCGAATTTTCCAAAAAAAAAAAAAAAAGGAAATATCATGGCCGTCCATTTGATTTGATTCTTGAAAATTCGTGATGCCGATATTTTGTTTATTTGAAATTCAAACCACATACTTAAAATAATTGGTTCATGGGCTTTCTGTAGGTGCAAAAAATCAAGTTAATTGGACATCGAATTCATAAGTTATGAACTCAGTTCAAACTTATAATTAAAAAGTCATAAACTTGGTGGAGATGCTTCTCCATAATGCTCCATTATACCATTATTATTTACTTGCCAAGCCCAAAAGAGCCAAACCCCATATATACACCATCATTATTTAGTTGTCGGCGAAGGAAAAAAACTAGTAAACCGATGATCTATTAATAATCATAGAATCATGTGAAGTTGGGTATTTTTTAATGTCGAATATCTTTTAAATGATAGTCGATTAAATTGAAGGGAAAATTGACAAAGGCCTGGCCTAATCTACTCCACCCACACCATCACCGATCCGGTCCTATGTGTTTCTCTCTTCACCTCTACCACCGCAATCATCGCTTCGATATCTCTTGCCTGGAGGGCTTGGCTTGCCTTTTTGCTGGCTTCCGACGCAGATTTGCAAGCGGAGTAAGTTTTCTTTTTGTTTCTTTTCTTTCTCTTTCGATTCCTTACACGGAAGGGGATCGAATTGTGCACGCGTCACGCCATGGCTATGCTGAACGATGGCATAGTGAGCTATCTGAACACACTAGGCATCATCTTGTCGCTTGATAAATGCATGCTTGGTTTAATTCTCACAATGTCAAGCATCTCAAGCAATCTGATTCAGAAAATTTTCAAAAAATGAAATTTATATATTTTTTAACCTAATTGGACCGAATTTTGATTGGGCATAACTTTTTCATTCAATGTCCCATTAATTCAATTTTTGCACATACGAAAAGCTCATGAACCAATTATCTAAAAAATATTGTTTGAATTTCAAAAATAAAAATGTCAGGATTGCATTTCAAGAAAACTAGTGGATCAATGGCTTTTCTTTTTTCTTTTTTTTTTGGTAGCTTTTTAAGGGAGAGGGACCACATCAACCCTAAAGGAGGAGAGACTAAAAAGGCCACTCCATATTTGCCTTCGCCTCCACCTTCGGATTATGAATTTATGACCTTATTGTATGTCTCAATCAAAAATAATAATAGTGATAAAGATATGACATGGATGAATTGGCCGTCGAATCGTGCCCCCGTGGCCTCACGAAAAGACTAGATTGTATTTTCAAAGTTAGGTGGTCGGTTTTGGCAAAATCACATGAAATTTCGACTTTCTATTATTTTATACCGCCTCTTCATTTTTCATTTTGTTACTGTCATCGACTCGCTACTCAAACATATACGGTAAGATATTAATTCGATTTTTGCACGTACGAAAAGCTCATGAACCAATTATCTAAAAAATATTGTTTGAATTTCAAAAATAAAAATGTCAGGATTGCATTTCAAGAAAACTAGTGGATCAATGGCTTTTCTTTTTTCTTTTTTTTTTGGTAGCTTTCTAAGGGAGAGGGACCACGTCAACCCTAAAGGAGGAGAGACTAAAAAGGCCGCTCCATATTTGCCTTCGCCTCCACCTTCGGATTATGAATTTATGACCTTATTGTATGTCTCAATCAAAAATAATAATATTGATAAAGATATGAAATGGATGAATTGGTCGTCGAATCATGTCCCCGTGGTCTCACGAAAAGACTAGATTGTATTTTCAGAGTTAGGTGGTCGGTTTTGGCAAAATCACATGAAATTTCGACTTTCTATTATTTTGTACCACCTCTTCATTTTTCATTTTATTACCGTCATCGACTCGCGTTCACATTTTTAATAATAAATTCTTCGCACACTAGAAAATATGAAAAAAGGGAGTTGTCGTGGGGTGGCGAACCCGCATGGTTGATACTTCCCAATAGCTTTTTGAGGGAGGGGGCCCACATTAACCCCAAAGTAAGGTCCACTGTCCATGGCCATTGATGGTGGAGTTTCATGTATGGTGGTTCCAGGATGAAATAGATAATTTACTTCTTGTTTTTCAATTTTATAAATTGATAAAAAGAAAGAGGAAAAAAAAATAATATGGGTGAATTATACGTACTGACAATTGAAAAGGGAAAGAAGAAGAAGAAGACCACCTTTTCTTTAAGATAAGGAAGGTGGAGGTGGGGGTGCCCCTTGCTCCATCCAAATGTTTCATGATATCGTATTTTGATTTTTACAAGAAATTTTGGTGAGAAGTGCGATGACGTGGATCAGTAAATTGCGGGTTTTTCAGGCCCAAAAAATGGTTTTTATTTTTCAACAGAATTAAACTAAATATTATAATATGTAATAGTCGAATCTTAAATTTTATAGGTCTTCACAAGCATTCAAGAAACAGCCCCTTGGAAAACACAGGAAATCGTGAATTTTTCTTTCTTTCTTTCTTTTTTTCTTTCTTTTTTTTCATTTCGCTACTCAAACATATACGGTAAGATATTTTACTTGTTAGCGGGCAAAAAAAAAACCCTAATTACAGAATCTTCATTTTTCATTTTATTACCGTCATCGACTCGCTACTCAAACATAAACGGTAAGATATTAATTCGATTTTTGCACCTACGAAAAGCTCATGAACCAATTATCTAAAAAATATTGTTTGAATTTCAAAAATAAAAATGTCAGGATTGCATTTCAAGAAAACTAGTGGATCAATGGCTTTTCTTTTTTCGTTTTTTTTGGTAGCTTTTTAAGGGAGAGGGACCACGTCAACCCTAAAGGAGGAGAGACTAAAAAGGCCGCTCCATATTTGCCTTCGCCTCCACCTTCGGATTATGAATTTATGACCTTATTGTATGTCTCAATCAAAAATAATAATAGCGATAAAGATATGAAATGGATGAATTGGCCGTCGAATCATGCCCCTGTGGTCTCACGAAAAGACTAGATTGTATTTTCAGAGTTAGGTGGTCGGTTTTGGCAAAATCACATGAAATTTCGACTTTTTATTATTTTATACCACCTCTTCATTTTTCATTTTATTACCGTCATCGACTCGCGTTCACATTTTTAATAATAAATTCTTCACACACTAGAAAATATGAAAAAGGGGAGTTGTCGTGGGGTGGCGAACCCGCATGGTTGATACTTCCCAATAGCTTTTTGAGGGAGGGGGACCACATTAACCCCAAAGTAAGGTCCACTGTCCATGGCCATTGATGGTGGAGTTTCATGTACGGTGGTTCCAGGATGAAATAGATAATTTGCTTCTTGTTTTTCAATTTTATAAATTGATAAAAAGAAAGAGGAAAAAAAATAATATGGGTGAATTATACGTACTGGCAGTTGAAAAGGGAAAGAAGAAGAAGAAGAAGACCACCTTTTCTTTAAGATAAGGAAGGAGGAGGTGGGGGTGCCCCTTGCTCCATCCAAATGTTTCATGATATCGTATTTTGATTTTTACAAGAAATTTTGGTGAGAAGTGCGATAACGTGGATCAGTAAATTGCGGGTTTTTCAGGCCCAAAAAATGGTTTTTATTTTTCAACAGAATTAAACTAAATATTATAATATGTAATAGTCGAATCTTAAATTTTATAGGTCTTCACAAGCATTCAAGAAACAGCCCCTTGGAAAACACAGGAAATCGTGAATCTTTCTTTCTTTCTTTCTTTCTTTCATTTCGCTACTCAAACATATAGTAAGATATTTTACTTGTTAGTGGGAAAAAAAAACCTAATTATAGAAAATGGGAAAATTCGATCCATTCCGACAGCAAAATTTTGCTCCAACTTCTTTGCCCTGCATGGAGTACCCATACTCAACATCTGTGTCATCATTATGCGATTGAAATTTCCTGAGATTTTCATCGTGTCGATTAGACGATGGGCTTAAGCTGTTCAGCATGAGCCCTGTAATCAATAAGATGTAAAAAGAAAGAAAATTTGCAGAGTCATGGACGAGGAGGGAGAAGGGAAGTTCGCATCTTTTTCCTTTCCTTGTCGATCAAGTAATTTTCTGTCATGTCCGATTCGCAAAAATGATTTTTCATTAAACAATTGGCCGCCGAATCATGCCCCCGTGGCCTCACAAAAAGACTAGATCGTATTTTCAGAGTTAGGTGGTCCGGTTCTGGCAAAATCACATGAAATTTCGACTTTCTATTATTTTACACCGCCTCTTCATTTTTCATTTTATCACCGTCATCGACTTGCATTCACGTTTTTAATAATAAATTCTTCACACACTAGAAAATATGAAAAAAAAAAAAGGGCCACAAAACCCTCATTATTTTTTAGGATATTGTGCGTTCACGTCCCTTCAAAACTTCAATCGTTCCATAACTCTTAAGTAACTAGAGAAAAAATCCAATTTTCAATGTTTCTCTAAAAAGTAAAACACGAGAAGCCATCTTTTGAATCTTCATCATCGTCGTTGCAATTATTTCGGTTAAGTAAGCCACTTCATCTATAAGCCGATAGTCTTGTGCATTTCAAAAAAACCCCAAATCTTTTGAAGAAGAATATCGAGTAATTCAATGATTATTAGATAAGAAAATTTGAGCCGCGCTTGAATTTTCTTTTTCAAAATATCAAACTTTTCTCCTCTTTTCGTTCTTTCATAACAATAATTGAAGACACTACAATTTCAATTAATTGTTAGCAGGGAGAGTGCTCATCGCATGGGCCAAAGGAGTTTCATCCAAAAAATTATGGAAATTTAGTATAATGTCCCTTTTTCCACATAAAATTTGTAAGGAAAAAAGTTACATTTGTATTCCTTAAAATTCTTGGGTGAAGTGCGTGTGAATCGGAAGAGGGAAGGGAGTGTCGTGCAATGAATCAAAGCTCAACAATCTTTACATACTATCCCAAATTTCAAGAATGTTTTTGCATGATCTATCCCCACAGCTTTTGGTCTTTCTAATGATTTTTGTTACCCTATGTCTTTTGATAATTCGATTTCTATAAAAATAAACCCTTGAAGAGAGTAGGGGCACCCTATTCTATTCACCTACACCCACCCACCCGCTCCTGACTTTTCTTAAAGAAAAGATTTTCTTCTCTTCCTTTTCAATTTCCAATACATATATGATGATAATTATATACCACCTTTCAAATATTTCACCCATCTTGTATTCATTCCCCTGCTCTCACTATTTCACTTCAATTACTCAATTTCCTCTTCTTCTTCTTCTTATTATTTTTATTGCTTTTCTATGGTTATCAATGTATATCCTCCTCTTTTTGTATGTTATTTTTACTCTTCCTTACTATATTCTTGCTATGTTATCATGTGAAAAAACGACTCAAAATCAAGATTGCATCTGCATATTTTTTAACTCATCGTGTATTTAATTGTGATCATGTTGAAATAACATAGACATATTGGACACATTTTAAATTATGGTTTGGGTTCAAACTATATATGTAATTTTACATATAACATATATATATATATATATAACATAGACATATCGGACTAAAAAGAAAGGTTAGAATCTCCATCCTTCTCCATATCTCTCTCAATCATCTTTTAACTTTTCTAATCTTATATTTTTATATATTTTTTCAATTGCACGAATAAATATTCTATACATTCCTGTATGTAATTATTTTTTGGTCGACAGCGGAGACCGCAGGAGTAGGAGCAAGAGGGAGGGAGCGCCGCCGTCGTATCGCTCGACCTTTCTGATCTGAGACTCCCCCACTCCTCCCCTCCTCCGTTGGCTCAAACGGACACCCACCCTGACAGAGGCTAACAACGATTGGCCAGTTGTGGCAAGTGTCCAAATCGATCGATGGAATGCGTTTTTGCACTTAGTGGGGATCAAAAAAAAAAAAAAAACAATCAATTAGACCGGGGCTTTGTTGCCGTTCTTAGAGGTATATTGAGCAAAACAAACACCGAGGCAGGGTGTTTTCGTCCGCCATGAGAAATGTAACCTTTTAATTTTATGTTAGAATAGTACTTTGTCGAAGTCAGACCAAATTAAAATTTCCGGAATACATCCGTGTCATTAATTTCGCACTAGTCATTGCATATATCAGCCTCTTCCTTAAGAAACAACTATCACGGTCTTTTATTTTAGTCGAATTGGGACTTAGAAAAAACTCGACTCGATTCGGTTTGAATGTTCAGCCTATGTATAAAATCCATATGTACGTGTTATGATTGTCCTGTTTTAGCTTATCCAAATTTCTTCTTTGTGCACCATCTTGAAGTGGTACATATCAATGTTTGACCTCACAGTGATTCTATTGCCATTCTACCACCTACTAATTTTAATAGGAGATCCAATTGAATGATGATTGGTAAGTGGACAATTCCAACATGTCACATCATCTCAGTACTAGCATATTGAAGCGGGACCGCAGTTGTTGACTTGTTCACTTCTAAATCGATCATCGCCTTACTTGATGTTCCAACCAATCCGATGCCGATGACACCTTTCAATCGACCATTGATGACTTCATTGGCGCTGACGCCGACGCCGACGCCGATGTCGGTGCCAACGCTGACGGAGATGGACTGAGTTAGTCTTGGAACTATCTTCGAATTGCCAGCCATCCAATCAGAAGATAGCGATGTCTCCATTGGTGAACCCAATTCTAATGGAATTGCTTTCAAAAGGGCTCAAAGAGTTTTAGAATCCACGGCTGATAATCCTATTCATATTTCATCTACATCGATGTCTCCCGTTACCGATGAAGTGGTGAAGGCTAAGTGGGCAGAATTTCTTGAACTTAGTTAGCAAGGGTAGTTATTGACAAAAGTACACTAGAAGTGCCACAATTTGTGTACGGCGATTACTTTGGTACCATAACTTTTTTTCGAATCACTTTGGTGCCAAGTCGGAGGAAAATAGATCACTTTAATGACTCCGGCCAAAATTCCGGCCAAAAAGTTGACCTAGCATTTATATTTAAAAAAAAAATGGTCTGACTTGTACACGTGAAAATTATGTGACTTTTTTCGAATTTTTTAATTTTTAGAAAAATAATAAAAATTAATTTTTTAAACTTTTATTTAAAAAATAATAAAAATTAAATTTTTAATTTTTAAAAAAATTTGTAGCAGCCCCTTGCCGCTACTGCAGGCCTTTTTTTAAAAAAAATTATTTATTTATATATTTATTTAATATAATTTTTTTTAAAAAAGTACATGTCAGCAGACTAAACGGCGTCGTTTTTGGTTTTTAACACTGACTGGACCTTTCCGGCAAGCCGTGTCAGCGCCACATCGGATTTCCCGCTAGCCACGTCAGCATTGGCACTAAAATGATCATTTTTCAAAAAATTCGACATCAAAGTGATCCGAAAAAAAGTTATGGAACCAAAGTGATCGCTGTACACATTTATGGCACTTCTAGTATATTTTTGCCGGCGGTTATTTGTCAATCATTGCTGATCCATCAATCGAAGAAAATACCAAACGTCTACTTAAAGAGCTCATTAGCGGCGGCTTTCGTTTTACTAGGATCCCAGAGTTTCAAGCAAAATGTGAGAACTTCCTAGCATCTGATATCTTTCCTCGAAGACCAAACATTATTGCACCAGCTCCTGCCAAGCATTTGTAATTTGGGTGAAGAGAGGAAGGATGGTGGCATTGAAAGGAAGATTGAATAGATAATTACCGAAAATGAGAACTAAAACTGGAAGGATAAAAATCTTCCACTGAAAACTATTCACCTCCGTTTGAGTAACCATGCAGGCTAGACTTAGGAGCGCTGTTACCTTTCTTTAACTTATCTTCTAGTTCTATCAATAAAAACTTATTTGCAGCAAGGTTGGACATTTCCCTCTCTTCCGTAATGGTAAATTGTGTAAATTCACCATCACATGATTCCATAAAGACCAGTCTAACAGACGATCTTATAACTAATTGTTAGCAATATTTATTATTTCTCATTCAAATAATAACAGCCCCCTATTAATCTACGTATATAGAAGATGTTATGAATCACAATTGCCTGAAAGCAAGCATCGGATAGTTGGTCTAAACATACTACTATGGGGAAAGCACGATGCATTTCTTTGAACTCCACAATACCTGCCTCATCCCAACCCCAAGTGCTCTCAAACATTTAAAAAGAAACTCAAGCCCCAACTAGGTAAAATTCCCAATGCTACCATGAGCAGTAGCTCATACTCTCGCCAGTCTTCAGTATCGCATCGTCTGTCTTGAACAACTGATGGATAAATGTGGCTTAAAAATAAAGTTCCAATATGCACTTACATGTTTTGTTAACTTTGTTACTTCAAATCTTGATTTCAACAGATTAGAGAACCCTTCTCCATAATGTCCCTGGTGAAGAGCCCAATGGGTCTGATGGTTGGTTTTATGCTGATTGTTGTTTTCCTAATGCCAAAATTAGTTGAGAACATGGGTAAGTATTCATTCTTAATATCATAATCCCAGCACAATGATCTTGAGGATATGCAAGTATTTTGCTGGTGTGCATCATGGAATTTGCTGTCAACCTAGTGATATTATGTTATATTTCAGCCTTTTTAATTGATTTCCAGTTGAGTTGGCTTTCAAACACCTTTCATCTTGTTTTTCCTTTGATCAATTTGCTTGTCTTTGGTAATAGATCCCGAAGAAATGAGACAAGCTCAAGAAGAGATGAGGAATCAAGGAGTTCCATCTCTGTCAAACTTGTTGCCTGGAGCGGCAAGGAGCAACTAAATGCATCAGTCTGATTACTAGGGACCTCTCATTGTCTTTGAATGGCATTTGAATTGTCGGGTGGAATCATGCAGCCGAAACATTTACTTGTGAAGAACTTTTACTTAGGGGAGGATCTAAAGAGCATTTATGGAAGCATTTTCTCTCGAACCACTTAGTGGATGTTTTGGTTTATGCAGGTTAATTTAGGGATGAAATTGTTTAGCTTGATTCTCGAGGCATACTTTGGGAGTCACCGGAGGTGTACGTTCTTCATGTAGATTTGTACCTCTGCTATGTTGTACTATTAGCCACGAAACAGGGGATATATAACATTAGTTGAGTCACTTCGAAGAAGTTTGCTACTAATGTCTGATCGGTGTGTCAGGAAAGGCACTTTATTTATCTGAGTGATCCAAAGCATTACTAAAAGGGAAAAATAGAACCAGCCGGCTTGTCATAAACACTCTGGATTTTATTAATTGACTGGCCTTCACTTGCAAATGAATTCATTTTACATGTGCTTGTCGCAATCTTTCCGAGAAATAATTATCTACAGTGGTCACCTTATAATTACGATTACAAATAGCAAGTTCACTGTGCCTATGCTCTTGGACTATGTGCATGCGGTGACATTCATACTAGGAATCCGGGCAAACACAACGGAGAATGGAGCCACCGTAATTGGATCTGAGTGGCTTACATTTATCGGATCGAAGGAAGAAATGTTGCCAGATGAGCCTGTGTTTGAACTTTTCCATTGAGAAGCATGACTTGGCTCTGTATATTTCCTTCTATGGCAGTTTAAGTGACACTCTTCTCTGATGTTCCCATCATTGGATGACCCTCTTGACATTCTGGCAAATTTTGTCCTGTGATTCTGGCTCTCTTGTTTCAGAGTCAGTGTTCCATTACTGGTTACATTTTCAGTTGAAACGAAAACTTGGATGGTTGTGTTACCATCAAGGTTGATCAGCAGCAAAGTGATACCTGGCCGGTGATATCAACAAACAGTATATTAGCCTACTTCATGATTTATCCTCTTGTTTCAAGAGTAGAAGACACTTTCAGAGTTCTTTGAGCAATGAGCATAAGCACGGATCTTATCTGTGCCCGAGAAGCTCGTTAATAAAACTTCGCTACCCATCAACTTATGCCAGAGAAGAGCACTGCAGAGCACAAGTGAAGTATTGGCATGAGCTTGAACTTTTAATCGATTCATTCAATCAGTTTGTTCATTTAAGACGATAATATTGTTAATAAGATGAATCCAGTTCTTTCGCTTGTTTCTATTTCTTTTTTCAACTTTGGATTAGGATTTGGCCTTTACACTGACGGAAGCCGGTTATATTCTTAGTTTACAGTCTTCACTGGCAAAGCTATTCCATTACCACTCGTAAGAGTCTTGCGCTATCTAGTATTAGAGTTCTAATTTTTTTCATGTGAAAGATATGAAAAAGAGAAATCAGGCTGTTGACACCTACATTTTGCCTAGTCATTTAGGATCTAATTGCATAGAAAATTAGGGATTAATTTTTAACCCCTAAACAAAAATGTTTTCATTAATTGCATGAAATATAAACATTAGGTACATTTGCACTAATAGGGTCTATTAGAACATATTTTTCTTGTTCATTAAAAAAAATTAATTATATTTTTTTTAAAAAACGTTAATTAAAAAAAATTTCGGGCCGGTTCAACCCGGTTCGAGTGGATCGGGTAAGCCCGGCCCGGCCCTATTTCCTTTTCCGTTTCGTTTTCTCACGCGGGTTGGCCCCAGTTCCTTTCCCCTCGGCCCGGCCCACTTCTGCTCCTCTTTCCCCTTCCCGTCCTTCACGCTCTGGGGAGACAGAGACAGAGCAGGACAAAGCAGGGAAGCAGAAGTGACGGGGGGGAAAGACCAGCGCTGATCGGCTGGTCGGAATCTGGCTGGCCACGACCGGCTGCGCGCCTGCCGTGGCCCTTAAGGATACAGAGAGTTTACGAGAGAGGGAGACCGAGAGGGGAACGAGAGATATAAATGAAAAAAGGGGCGGAGGGTTTTGAAGAGGAAAGCGCTCCGGTTCCTCTTTCCGGGAGGACCGCCTGCAAATTTCTTCCCCTCCCAGTCGCCTCTTCACTGCTGCCGGATGCCACAATTTCCGACCGCCGGTGACGTTTTCCAGACACCGTTCGATTCTGTAAATAGTCTATATCAAGACCAAATCACCACCGAGACGAAGCTCTAGCCGCCGTGAAGAGTCCAGCCCACTTACATCCTTTGTCAAGGTTGCCGATTCCGTTGTGTTCCCGAACCAGGTAGGTCCACGTTTTCATTTTGCTCTGTTTGGCTCGCTTCCCCTGCCTCTCGGAAGCCGGACACACCAAATCTGTTCGTTGCTTTTCTAGCTCCGCCAATGGAGGATAGTTTGGCACTCAAAGGAGTTTTTTTAAACGTTTCATATCGAAAATAGGCCACGAGCCGTGTCGAAATCGACCTGTGACTCTACTTCTCGGTCGCACCTTACATGTTTGACAAAATGCCCCAGTGAAACAGTTTAAGCTTGCAACGTCCAAACCTGACCGTGTCAATTTTTGGAGTTCTATTGTAAAACGAAGCAGTTTAGTGGTATAAGTGACTGTTTATACCTCTTTCACACCACATTTGAGCCAAGAATCGCCCGAAATCTCAGTTTTGAGTCTCTGTTTGAACTCGCCTACCACCCGTTTGACAAAATGCTCAAGAGAGGCCCGAGATGAATGCTATGAAAATCGATGCTGTCGAGCTTCGATTTGTGCATGGTTTGTTCTAATATTCACTGACTCCAAGTTATTTTTTCGTTTCATGTGATTTTGTGGCATATTTACTCCGGTTCGAGGCGGCCATGTGCGCACCTCCCATTCGCCAGAAAGCTTTTCGTCAACTGTGCCTGTGGTGCGAGGCAGCCACCGTAAGTTCGTTATTTTTTATTCCATGTCGTGTATGTTTGGTTGCTTAGGTTTAATGTTTCTCTGGTGGCCGTGAGTTTGGGGGCTGGGAAATCGAGCTTTTGCTTGTCGACTCATTTTCACGGTCAGGGTTAGTCGACGGTTCGGTAGCCATGTTGGCCAGCGGCGAGGGTGTAGAATCAGTGGCGATCGTCGGTTTTGGCTGCCCGAGCCGGCGGTCAGGGGGCGATGAGGCTCCCAGCATGGTCTCGCCTGGAGGCGTGAGGAAGGAGGCTGTCGGTGAGCTCTCACCGCGACTTTGTGAGGAAAAAGAAGACGAGGAAGAAGGCGTCCAGGGAAAAAGACGTCAGGGAAGAAGACCGAAAAAGTAAAAAAATGGGAAAGACAAAAGAAAAAGAGGGAAAATAGAAAAATAAATAAATAAATTAGGAAAGAAATAGAAAAAGGGGGTCCCAGACGGGTCGGACATCCGGGTCGGATCGGGTTAGGAGACCCGGTCCCAATTTCTTATTTTATTATTTAAATATTAAGATATTAAAAATATAATTTAAAAAATCCCAAAAATTCCAAAAAATTCAGAAAATTAGGAAATGTTTAGAAATTAGTTATTGGCTTCATCTCACTAGATATTAGTGTTAATTTCATTCTAGATTTAGTTTAAAACTTGTAAAAAAATTGAGAAAATCTTTAAAAGTTTCCCAAAAAAAATTGGATAACCCTTTAGTGTTTTACCTTAAGACTTTTGATTGCCTTTTCTTTTTTAGAGACGATACTAGGTCGCCGCTTATTTATTTTCACATTGATTATTTGGTTGCGCACCTTTAATACATTGATTGTTATTTTCCATTTTTAGCATAATTATAATGAGCTTTAGGCTTCTTGATGGTTGCCCTGGTGCGTTAGTTAGCGAGCGATCAAGTATAGGTACCGAAAAGGCACTAGTTAGATTACTAGTGTAATCAAGTCCCTGATACTTAGAATATCTAGTTTTCACACGTATCAAGACGACAATCCAGCTTTTTAATTAGAGTTTCTAGTCAACCCTTGATCATGGCTAGTGGCGACTCCATTTGAATGCATAGTTTAGAAAAACAATTCTCGTAATGCAAGATATGAGGCTTGGAAACGCCTCGGTCCTTAAATTAATGAACCATTTGGTTCGTCCTTCAAATGAATCAACCGATGTTCACATCCATCAACAAATACCTTTAGACTTATACTTATAATTATCCCATGATCAGGATAGGTAGGTCGTGACTAGGGCTATCAGTAAAGTTTCTTTTATCCCTTTCCTTTCATTTTATCTAGGTAATAGTTGAGTTGGATTAAGGTCTTCCAGCTAAAATCTCATGACTAACCAACCTATGGTAATCTGGGTTTGGTTGGAATGTTTCGGTGTCTAGTAAGCCATAGTTTCCACCAATCAATGTCTATCCGCAATATGTTTTCGTATTGTAAGTGGCCGCCATTCCTAGTTGGTCCAAGTACCTATACAACACAGAAGACATAAAATTTCTCAGTGTCATGATCTCTCATCAGCATCATTGATATACGTAGTTGATGCACAAGAGTCTTATTTTACCAGAAACTAAATACAAAGGAATTAGTGACAAGGTTGCGGCTGCTATTATAAGTGCCTCCGGCTTCACCAACCCATGCGACTGCTGAAGTTAAAGAATTCTTCAGCAGAGTTCGAAGGCTGCTGAATGTTTGCAACTCACTATCAAGATAAGAAGGATCGAGGATCTTTTAAATAAGGTGGTCATCGACTCCTACATATATCAGTTGAACTTGATGAAGATGAAGCACAATGTCTAAAACAAAAAAAAAACAAAACAAAAGCAAAGTGGATTAGGTGTCAATAGAAGGAGAGGGCCACATGTCAAACTCCATACAGGCTTCCCCTCTCCATGCACCAAGATACATAATGTTGCAGATATGATTGCATCAAATGTCACAATTTTCACCATTTTGGGGTGAACAACTTACTTAATGTTACTGAACCCAAAACTAGTACTATTGGAACTGGCACTTTCCATCTAATAAAAACTTAAGTTTATTCTTCTCATTTTCTTGGGAAGTGATGCATGCGTGGGCGAGTGATTCTGGAAATGACTTTTCTGGGTATGTGTATGGATGAGTGTATGTTTGCGGGATGTATGTCGTAGGGTAAAATGGAATGAAGGATAGATTACGATCTTCACCATGGTATAAAGGACATGCCACCAATCAAGGATGAAGATCGAGATCGACGAAGTTCACCACCGAGGTTTAAAAGACAAGCCATGCACCAATGTTAAAGGACTTCGGGATATGAGAAGCTTACCATCAGGGCCTAAAAGGAAACTATCGGCCGAGGATAAAGTGTTTATTGGCTCACCACCGATAAGCAATCCACTCTCCAAAGGATAAATAAACTAGAATAGGAGTTATTTACTCTCCAAAGATAATCGTTCACATAGAGGAAAATCTCCTTGTATTCATCAAAGTCTTGTCTGCTTACAATGGTAGACTCTCCTCTATTTGCAGGGGATCCAAGACTTAGGAAATAGACAAAACATTAAAGAGACATTGGAACTACTCGACCATTTTAAGGATTTGGGAACTAGAAAGCATTTAAATACATTGAGACTTGAAATGCATTGATGACACATGGAGACTTGAAATCTTGAGCCATGTGATTTATCTCCAAAATTCGTCCACCATCTTTGACCAGCGGATAACCACCTTAATAAATGAGCAAATGTCATAAGAAAATGCTTGGAACAACCCTTTATCGATATGCTATCAGTCCACACTGAAATTAGTAATAACTTAGAGATGAGGCTTTTGAAAATGTGATAAGTGGAGTAATTAGATTGTTTTAGCTCTCCATTTACTAATCGAAAAAAGCTCACTAAGTAATGAATTTCGCATATGCCATCTTCTAGAACAAGTCACATCTTCCATAACCTTAAATAAGACCAATATCAAATAGTTTAATAATATTGGTGCTAAGGCAGACACTGCGGATGTACAAAAAACCCCTTGTCATCCTACTACCAGTGTTGCTGTCAACGGTGGCGATGCTTCCATTGATGAGGACCTCGCTCCTTTTATTCCTACTTCTGAGGATAGAACTCGTGGTACTATCAACGCTGATGTCGATACCATTCGTCTCCCCACTTCGGTAGAGCATGGTACCAATCTCCTTGATCCTAATCAACTCATTAGCCTTGGTGACTCGCGCAATAACGTTTCTCACTTATCGTGCAAACTCAAGAGTTAATTCTTCCTTTATTAAAGTAGGTACTGACGTACCTGAGGGTAGGATTGACGAAGGAACCGTAGTTGTTGACTCATTCGTTTCTGAATTGATCGTCGCCTTACTCAATGGTCCAACTGATCCGATGCCGATGACACCATTTGATCGACCATTGATGACTTCATTGGCGCCGACACCGGCGTCAACGTCGACGGAGATGTTTCATGTTTGATACTTAATATGTACATCCATGTAAAGAAACTTTTGATATTTACAATCTAAATATTCACACTATGGACTTGACAAGGATTACGCTTTGAGATGATTGATTAGGCAAGTAGCATCCAAACAAGATGCTGCGCAAGTTACGGGCTAGCTCTGGAACAAACTTGTGGGGCCACTCATCGATCGTCTCACCCTCTATGCGATGCGGTCCTTGACGACATAGACTTTGATATCGAAGGAGAGTCCGACTAGCACTTCGGGCCATCTTGTGATCTACTTATCTAAATATGGTAAAAGAGGCAACGACAAGCGATGATGTTGTGACGGAAGAACGTAAAACGAAATTCGATTTCCGATAGGAAAGGACTCATAGTCATCAATGATAATTGAGAGGGTGAAATTTCATGCCTTTTGGCTTCCACTTTGGCCTGAAGGTATTCTACTTCTATCCCTTCTTGGTCTGTCGGGTCAAATTTGACTCCTGCTAGTAGACCTCTTAATCAATCCTGAAAGCTTTAATTCCACAGTTTCCACATCTTAATTTAATGTAATGAAACAAAATTTTCGAATATTAGTAATCGTATTTGCTAAGAAAGTGTGCGAGGCATAATACCAAGTCATCGCGGCAAAGTTGCACTTGAAATCTCAGTCATTGTACCCCGAGCTGAAGGGTTACTACTAAGAAGCATATAACTTTTGCAAAGCATGGCAGCATGAAGCCGTAAATATCTAAATGTCCTTATTCGACGACTTTACTTCGCTTCTTTCTCAATACCTCCCTTCATTCAAGTTGATTAACCAGTTGTGTGATATCTTATCTTTAATTCAACAACAAGCAATGCTTTCTATTATGTGATATATTAAATATTATTAATAGCAACATTGCAAATGAACTGAAATTAACCAGTTATATTTTGAATAAATAACGAATATGGGAAAATAAAAAGAGAGCACCCCTAATTATTAGGGCATCTTTTTGTGGTCTCGCCCTTGGCCTTGCCCCCTCCCCTCTATATATACCTCTCTTTCTTTCTTATTTCCGTGTATAGGAGGAGCCTACAAAAAGTCGGGGATAAATAGGCCCCTTTGTATTCTTCTTCTTCCTCCTCTCTCTTCCGATCTCCTCTCCTCCTCCGTCGAAAACATCTCCCTCTCCTCCACTAAAAGCATGAAGGCTTCTTCTTCTGTGGCAGTGGTCCTCCAAAACAACCACCAGCACCACTGTTGCCCCTACTTGAGGACCCACTAGCGGCACTGTAGCAGCATCCTACCTATCTAGGCAGCACCGCTGCAGCCACTCATGCTTGTCTAGGCACTGCAGTAGCAACCGTTCGTGATTCTTCGAGCACCGGCACCAGTACCACCCCACCGCCACGGGTGGAGCCTCTCGAGGCTTTGGTCTACCATGAGTATATCTCCATTTTCTTCTTATTTTATATTTCAGTCCAGGATACCTCATCCTTCTTTCTAACTTATCTTTTTCAGAGGTCTTCTATGAACCTCCTCAACGAGGGCGTCATATGCTACCTGAAAAATATCGGAGAAGAACCAGCCGAGTTTGCGCGCAGGGCTTCCCAGGAGCCACCGGAAGAAGTGCCCATCAACAAAAAGTTGGAGGCCACCATTGCTCGAAGGGCCGTGAAGGGCAACGTGACGGTGAACGAAGCTAAGGACAACCGAGCCAACCAAGTAGCAAAAGGTGTTATGAAAGCAAAGATCGAACGGTACTCAAACACCTCCGCCTGGAAGTGAATAATGCCAAGGTCAACAATTTCGAGTCATTGTCGGATGAGATTGAATTGGTTCATATTTGGATAGTATCGTTTCGGCAGATATGGTTCGGTGCAGAAGCAGAGTGAAATTGGAGTTGTTTCCTCTATAGATGTTTTCTTTGGGTTTTTGGTGGTATCCCATAAGGGATGTTGTGTTCATGAATATCTTCTCTGGGTTGTTTGTGAGCTCCGCTCCTTTGTCTATGGCGTAAAGTTTTTTTTTAAAGATTTCATTTTGATTTAGTCTTGAGAGGTTTATGGAAGCAAATATTGAACCCTGATGATTTTTTTTTTTTTTACAATATGGATATCCCTATGAATTTCTACTTCTATTAGTTCTTGGTTGTTTGTTTTTTCTGAAATGGTTTTCGATTTTATGATACGTAGAAAAAAAAAGAAAAAAGAAATTTGTAGAAGTAGAAAACCATTTCGGAAAAAAACAAACCAAGAGCTGATAGAAGTAGAAATTCGTAGGGATATCCACATTATAAAAAGAAAAAAAAAAGAAGAAAAGAAAATCATCAGGGTCCAATATTTGCTTTTATAAACCTCTCAAGACTAAACCAAAAGGAAATCTTTAAAAAAAACCCTACACCCTAGACAGACGATCGAAGCTCACAAACAACCATACTCACAAATAACCCAAAGAAGACGTTCATGAATGCAACAGTCCTTGCGGGATACCACCAAAAATCCAGAGAAAACATCTATAAAGGAAGTAACTCCAGTTTCACTTTACTTCTGCACCGAACCATATCTGTCAAAACGATACTATCCAAATACGAACCAGTTCAATCTCCTTTGACAATGCCTCGAAATTGTTAACCTTGGCATCCTTCACTTCCAGGTGGAGGTGTTTGAGGTACCGTTCAATCTTTGCTTTCAGAACACCTTTTGCTACTTGGTTGGCTCAGTAGTCCTCAGCTTCGTCCACCATCACGTTGCCCTTCACAGCCCTTCGAGCAATGGCGGCCTCCGACTTTTTGCTGATGGGCACTTCTTCCAGTGGCTCCTGGGATTCCGATATTTTTCAGGTAGCATATGACGCCCTCATTGAGGAGGTTCATGGAAGACCTCTGAAAAAGATAAGTTAGAAAGAAGGATGAGGTATCCTAGACTGAAATATAAAATAAGAAAAAGAAAAGAGAGATATACTCGTAGTAGACCAAGGCCCCGAGAGGCTCCACCCGTGGGCGGTGGGGGTGGTACCGTGCCGTGCCTGCAGAATCACGAACGGTCATGGGGTTGTTGTTACAAAGGTTCGGACAGCACGAGTGGCTGCATCGGGTGCCGCCAGATGTGCACGAGCGGCGGATGCTACTACGGTGCCGCTAGTAGGTCCTCGAGCGGGGGCAATAGCAGTGGTGCTGCGCGGTGGTTGCTCTGGAGGACCACCGCCATAGAGGAAGCGTTGCACAAAAGCCTTCATGCTCTCAATGGAGAAGAGGGAGATGGTTTCAACACAGGAGAGGTGAGCGAAGGAGGAGAGGAGATCGGAAGAGATAGAAGAGGAAGAAGAAGAAGAATACAGGGGGCCTATTTATCCTTGACTTTTTGTAATCTCCTCCTATACACGGAAAATGAGAAAGAGTGAGAGGTATATATAAAGGAGAGGGGGGCAAGGCCAAGGGCGAAACCCCAAAAAGATGCCCTAATAATTAGGAGTACTCTCTTTTTCTTTTCCCACACTCGTTATTTATTCAAAATATAATTGGTTAATTTCAGTTCATTTGCAATGTTGCTGTTAATAATATTTAATATTCAACGAGCCTAGTACGATCGATGATCATTGAAGCCAAAATTGACTTTGGTTATAATTTGCTTCGATGGGTCAAAGATTGTAGTTGTCAATGAGGAGACTATTGTTCGAGTTATTGATAAAAGGAGTCGTCGATTCTTGATTTAGCCAATTTAGTATCGTTTTACCAAAATTATTACTGATTTCGGTACGGACTGATAGAATATCGATGGGAGGTTGTTCCAAGCACTTTCCTATGACATTTGTTGATTTATTAAGATGGTTATCCGCTGGTCAAAGATGGTGGACGAATTTTGAAGATAAATCACAAAGCTCAAGATTTCGAGTCTGCATGTCTCATCAATGCATTTCAAGTCTCCATGTATTTAAATACTTTCTAGTTCCCAAATCCTTAAAATGGTTGGGTAGTTCACATGTCTCTTTAATATTTATCTATTTCCTAAGTCTTAGATCCCTTGTAAATAAAGGAGAGTCCTCCAGGTAAGTAAACAAGACTTTAATGACTATTTTCCCAAATTAGCACAGAACTGAAATTTTCGCATCTCGACCAGTCACGACTGTCCACTTCCTTCCCAAATCGACAACTTTGCAGTGCTTTTCTGAGAAAGCTCAAAACATAAAAGTTGTATATCCAGAAGTCTTCATTCTTTTGGCTTTGAATCAAGTCAATTCGATCTATATCGACAAAGTTATGACCATTTTCCCGAACTAGCACAGAACTGAAATTTCCGCATCTGACCAGTCACGATTGTCCATTTCCTTCCCAAATCGACAACTATACAGTACTTTTCTGAGAAAACTCAAAACATAAAAGTTGTAGATCCAAAAGTCTTCGTTCTTTTGGCTCTGAAATCAGGTCATTCCGATCTGTATCTACAAAGTTATGACCATTTTCCCGAACTAGTATAGAACTAAAATTTCCGCATCTAACTAGTCACGATTGTCCACTTCCTTCCCAAATTAACACCTCCACAGTACTTTTCTGAGAAAACTCAAAATATAAAAGTTGTATATCCAGGAGTCTTCATTCTTTTTTGCTTTGGAATCAAGTCAATCCAATCTGTATCGACAAAGTTATGACCATTTTCCCTAACTAGCACAGAACTGAAATCTTTGCATCTGACCAGTCACGACTGTCTACTTCCTTTTCAAATCGACAACTCTACAGTGCTTTTCTGAGAAAACTCAACATAAAAGTTGTATATCCATGAGTCTTCATTCTTTTGGCTTTAGAATCAAGTCAATCCGATCTGTATTGACAAAGTTATGACCATTTGCTCTAACTAGCACAGAACTGAAATTTCCGCATCTGACTAGTCACGACTGTCCACTTCCTTCCCAAATCGACAACTCTACAATGCTTTTCTAAGAAAACTCAAAACACAAAAGTTGTATATCCAAGAGTTTTCATTCTTTTGGCTTTTGAATCAGATCAATCTGATCTATATCTACAAAGTTATGACTATTTTTCCGAACTAGTATAGAAATGAAATTTCTTGCATAAAAAAGACCACGAATGGGACTAAAAAGAGAGGGAGAGTGTGCGTGTATGGCGTGCTTTTTTCTAGAGTGATTATTTTTCCTCTTTTTAGTCCCTTTTATTTTCACCAAGGATGAAGACTCCGTTTCATTAAAACAAGGGATACCATCACAAATGGTCTTTGACTTTAATTTTAATATGCAATGAGGTTCCTAAATTTTTAATTTATTCAACGTGTTTCTCGAACTTTTAATACTTTCGATACGGTCTCTGGACTTTTGGTATATGTTTAATATAGTCTCTGATCTTGAATTAATGGAAAGACTACATTAAACGTTTTTATATAATTCATGGACTACATTGAACATGTACAAAAATTTTAGGAATCACGTTGCACATTGGATTGAAGTTCAAAATACATCGGACAAATTAAAAATTCATGGACTATATTACATATTGAGTCATAATTCATGGACAATTTGTGCCATTTTCCGTTAAAACAATTTTCTCCAATCTTGGAACCGGAATAATGTTGACACACTTGAATTTCGTTGACAAGTAAGCATACGATTATAACGAAAATCATTTGGAGGCTCCAGATTTCGATCGCGATGAAGCTCAATCTTCCAACAAAAATAGTCAATTTGTCAAATTCTGCTTTCATTGCATTTGGAGCATTACATTTCATTAGCATGTAAGTACCGGTTCATAAATGGGCGAAAAGTTTCACTTATTCGATGGACTTTTTAGCCAGACCGAAGAGTCGACTTTTGATTGAGAATGGCTGCATTACCTCGTCCTGCGTCCACTTTTTTGCACTGCACTTAATAACTAGGGACATCATGAAGGAAATTGGACCCGACGGGGAAAGTTTAAATCAATGAGGACGTTTGAGCTCTCGCATTAATCGAGCTCATAGCTTGATTCTTGGTTCCCCCTCTCTCTAATCACCCAATTAATCTCACTCTCCCTTTCATAATTAAGTCTCCTACGGCCAGTCACCACTTACTTAGCTCCCGGTGAACTAAAATTGAACTAGACATAGAGATGGAAAGAGAACCTAGAACCGAGTGGAGTCTAGCTATGCTGACCGTGAGCCTCAGCTGCGAAATAGCCTACTCTTTTTTTTGGTCGAAATAAAAAAAAAACGGCTTTTCTTGGCGTGGACAAAACCAAGTTGCAGGCTGGGATTGCAATAGATAGATAGAGGTGGTGGCAGGCATTGTGATAGCTATTCAATAATTGGGAGTCGTGGAAGATTAGAGCCACATTCGGCAAAGAGTGAAGTGGAAGACAAAATGAGTCGAACAATCTCCTAACAAAAAAGGACAAAAGTGAAGCATGCGGCAGACAAAGGGCTGAGCGTGAATAAAAGAGAGAGTCGTTGGGGGTGGCAAGTGGGACAGGCAAGAGCATATAAAGGTAAAAGAGATCTTCGAAGTGGGAGGATACCTTAGTCACGAGTAATATACACAGAGAGAGAGAGAGAGAGAGAGAGAGAGAGAGAGAGAGAGAGAGGGGCAGAGCACTTGGATTCATGGCCGTGAGCTTCAAAAAGGGGGTTTGGCCATCCGTGAATCGAGAGGTTCGGTAAGATGCTGCGTGAGTGGCAAATATTGGAGTGCCAACACGGAGATACTCTCAATTTCAAGCTCGCACACCCATGGCCGCAACCCTCAAACCGAGAGACCTATTTTCGGTCTCTTTGTTTCCACCGTTCAAGAGCTTGCCTTTTTCATTTGAACCTTGGTTCATCTACACCTAAAACCACCACCTCTAAAGTTCCATATGCGCATTCCAAGCCTCAGCGACATTCAAACGGGGCTCGCTATCATCTGAAGCCGCCACATCCATAGGTGATCTAGGCCGCTACGTTGCTCTAGCTTCATGTTACTATTCCTGGTGGCACTTGTATTTACGGCGACATCCCTTGAAATTGTTAACCTAGCCCTGAATATCTCGACCAACTCCACTCTATTTTGCTCTCTTTCAATACAAAGCCATCGTGAAGGGGGGGTTGAGCCGCGAGGAGCATGGGTAGCAACCCGTGAGCATTCGTTCACAGGTTGATCTTGCTTTCTTTTTCTACTAGTGATACACTCCACGGACATGCCTTTGTTCTCGCGTCGATCTTGCTTCGCGGACTTTAACGACAACCATCAAGCTAAGTCAAGCACCTATTTTCTTCTCTTGCTTCTCGTGCGGCATTAGACATTGTACCATCCATTTTTGTTACAGGGCTATAGCTGGTCCTCTCCAAACTCTCTTCACAGATAGACGAGATACTTTCGCTAGGTCCAGTTTCTTCGACTCCAAGGATGGGATTCTCGATAATTCTGTACGTCGCTCTATTCGGGGTCCAATGATATTAGGGGTGTGCATGGTCCGGATGGGCGGTTCCCACCCCGAAACCGTGGACCGCCCGCTACAGGACCAGTTCCAAAAATTGGAACCGAGAACCGCCCGTCGGTTTCATGGACCCATCCGAGAATCGAACCGCCGATCCATTCCGGTTCTTGGGCGGGTCCATGGAATCGATCTCAACAAGTTTTCCTGAATAAATAAAAAAATATATATGTGGACCAACATCGGATCAACAGAACAAAAAAGAAAAGAACGTAACTTTTTATACAATTCCTACACTATGATCGATTATATTAACCACATCATCCATAAATCAAGTGGGTACCCATTAATTATTGAGAAAAATGACTATCCCAACTACACAAGAGCTCCAAACATGATAACAAATTTTCTTCTTTTTTTTTTTTTTTTGTCAAATTTATTAATTAAAAATTTTAAAAATATATATTATTATATTACCGGTCCGGGTGAGTGGGTGGGTAGTTCCACCCCAGAAACCAGCCCAAATAGTACCGGTTTCAAAAAATTGGAATCGGGAACCGGACCGGTTCCCTTGGGAACCATTGGTTTCGGTCCGGTTCCGGGCGGGTCCCGATTCTTTTGCACACCCCTTAATGATATGGGCCATGTTCTGTTTTTTGTTAAATAATCAAATGGCCGCTTAAGTTGCCTTCATAAAATAAAAAAGACGTGCATGATAGTTTCTAATCATTTTTAAGAGATGTGTTTGTTTATGTCTACTTGCATCGCATCCATGTGTATGTGCATGCGGAGGAGTCAGTGGAGTTGTGCACAAGTGACGTGTGTGAAATTGCGTTGGTGATATGTTATGCGAGGGTTCTTAATTACATTTAAAAATGGGTTCCTTTAAAGTATAGAGCAACTAGGTTGCAATTTTTAAATTATACTTCATCTAGGTATTATTAGTTCTTGAGATATCAGTGGCCTTTCTTTCTTTGGCGTATTAAGTTCGCAGTGGCTATTCAAAGCACCTAAAAATTGCTCTACCCTGTCAGTCGAGCTACGCCAATTAAAACAAGCATCTCATTGATAGGAGATCATCGAGCAAGGGATGGATGGTCCGTGGAGTGGAATGCATGTGTTGCTTCTTGCATGGTCGATGACGTGGAGGAGGGGCTGGGAGAATATTTTCTCTCTGCCCTAGCCCCAACCCCATGTAAATGGAGCATCTTACCCTTTAATGTTGCCTATATAACCCTAGCCTAGCCTCTTCCTCCTTCGTATCCACCTTTTTCCCAGAAAAAAACTCAGGATAACAATACATCACATTTTGCGTGCCATCATCAGCCGTCCTCCCCACCACCGTTTTTCTCCACCTCCACCACCCGCACCATCTCTGATCTGCCGCAATGCTTTTCTCTTACCATCCCCACAACATCAATCATCAGTTCAGTATCTCCAGCCTGGAGCCCCTAGCCTTGCCCATTTGCTACATCCTGGCAGAGATTTGCAAGCCGAGTAAGTCACTCCATCTTTCTATCTCTCTCTTTTTTGGTTCCTGACACCGGAACGGGATTTTGCAGGCGTCACGCGATGTCGTTGCTGAATGACGAAATTGCCGCTTACTTAACTGCACTGGGTATTGACGCGATGGAGTTCTCATGCCGCGCTTTGCCCATGTCGATAGCGCGGGCGCCAATCACCTGGAGATGGGTCCATGCATTCTATGCATAGACCCTGAGCCTATGCTACTACGCCGATGGGGCAGCAAGGGCACAAGCAAATTTTGCCAAGACCATTTTGAAGGTGGAGCCGGAGGCCTACCTCCGGGAAGTTGGCGTCGAAGTAGACCTTGGAGACAATGCCGTTTCTGCGGCGGCGACCGAGAGGGTCATTTTCGTGGGCGTTTAGGTATGGCCGTTTGAAGATATATGGTAATAGTGTAGGTTTTTCTGCGTTCGTGTTTGCTTTGTTTAGTCTGGTGGTGAGTCGGGGTCTTTTTTTTTTTTTTGTTGCTAAAAGTGAGTCGGGGTTTGTTTATCAATGGGACTGTGGTTCCCACGGCGGCGAGTGTCCATTATCCATGGTCATTGATGGTGGAGTTTTCATGTACGGTGGTTCCAGGATGAAATAGATAAATTGCTTCTTGTTTTTCAATTTTAAAAATTGATAAAAAGAAAGGGAAAAAAAAAAATATGGGTGAATTATACGTACTGGTAGTTGAAATGGGAAAGAAAAAGAAGAAGAAGAAGACATTTTCTTTAAAATAAGGAAGGAGCAAGTAGGGGTGCCCCTTGCTCCATCCAAATTGGTCTCAAAACTCGTCAGCCGGCCAAATCTTCACTGGCTGCTCTTTCCTCCAGCGAGTTTTAAGACCGATTTGGATGGAGCAAAGGACACCCCCACCTGCTCATTCCTTAACTTAAAGAAAAGGTCTTCTTCTTCTTCTTCTTTCCCTTTTCAACTGCCAGTACGTATAATTTACCCATATTGGTATTTTTTCCCTTTCTTTTTATCAATTTTTAAAATTGAAAAACAAGAAGCAAATTATCTATTCATCCCGGAACCACCGTACATGAAAACTCCACCATCAAATGACCATGGACAGTGGACACCACCGGCCGTGGGAACCACAGTCCCATCGATCAACAAACCCCGACACACTTTTAGCCAAAAAAAAAAAACGGACCCCGACTACCACCATACTAAACAAAGCAAACATGAACGCAGAAAAACCTACACTAGTACCATATTTCTTCAAACGGCGATACCCAAACACCCACAAAGATGACCCTCTCAGTTGCCGCCGGCAAAACGGCATTGTCTCCAAGGTCCACTTCAACGTCGACTTCCCGGAGGTAGGCCTCCGTCTCCACCTTCAAAATGGTCTTTGCAAAATTCGCCCGTGCCCTTGTTGCTCCATTGGCATAGTTGTAGCGTAGGCTCAGGGTCCGTGCATAGAATGCATGGACCCATCTCCAGGTGATTGGCGCCGCGCTACCGACATGGGCAAAGCGCGGCGCAAGAACTCCATCGCGTTAATACCCAATGCAGCTAAGTAGGCGACAATTCCGTCGTTCAGCAACGACATTGCGTGATGCTCTGTAAAAATCCCGTTCCGGTGTCAGGAACCAAAAACGAGAGAGATAGAAAGATGGAGTGACTTACTCGGCTTGCAAATCTCCGCTAGGATGCAGCAAATGGGCAAGGCCGGGGCTCCAGGCTGGAGATATTGGACCGATGATTGATGTTGTGGGGGTGGAAAGAGAAAAGCATGGCGGCAAATCGAAATTGGTGTGGGTGGTGGAGGTGGAGGAAGACGGTGGTGGGGAGGACGGCTGATGATGGCACACAAAATGCGATTCATTGTTATCTTGAGTTTTTTTTTTTGGGAAAAGATGGATACGAAGGAGGAAGAGGCTAGGCGAGGGTTATATAGGCAGCATTAGAGGGTAAGATGCTCCAATTACCTGAGGCTGGCTGGGGTTGGGGCAAAGAGAAAATATTCTCCCAGCCCCTCCATGTCACCGGCCATGCAGGAAGCAACACATGCGCTCCACTCCACGAACCATCCATCCCTTGCTCGATGATCTCCTATCAATGAGATGCTTGTTTAATTGGTATAGCTCGACTGACGGGGTAGAGCAATTTTTGGGTGCTTTAAAAAGCCACTGCGTACCGACCAAAGAAAAAAAGCCACTACGAACTTAATACGCTAAGAAAGAAAGGCCATCGGTATTTCAAGAACTAATAATGCCTAAATGAAGTATAATTTAAAAACTGCAACCTAGTTGCTAAAGTGCTTTCTGCATGCTCTATACTTTAAAGGAACCCATTTTTAAATGTAATTAAGAATCCTTGCATAATATATCACCAACGCAGTTTCACACGCGCCACTTGTGCACAACTCCACTGACTCCTCTGCATGCACATACACATGGATGCGATGCAAGTAGACACAAACAAACACATCTCATAAAAATGATTGGAAACTATCATGCACGTTCTTTTTATTTTACGAAGGCAACTCAAGTGGCCATTTGATTATTTAACAAAAAACAGAATATAGCCCATATCATTGGGCCCCGAATAGAGCGACGTACAGAATTATCGAGAATCTCGTCCTTGGAGTCGAAGAAACAAGACCTAGCGAGAGTAGCTCGTCTGTTTGTGAAGAGAGTTTAGCGAGGACCGGCCATAACACTGTAACCAAAACGGACGATACAATGTCTAATGCCACACGAGAAGCAAGAGAATAAAATAGGTGCTTGACTTAGCTTGATGGCTGTCATTAAAGTCCGCGAAGCAAGATTGACGCGAGAACGAAGACATGTCCGTGGAGTGTATCACCAGTAGAAAATGAAAGCAAGATCAACCTGTGAATGAATGCTCACGGGTTGCTGCCCATGCTCCTCGCGGCTCAACCCCCCTTCACGATGGCTTTGTATTAAAAGAGAGCAAAATAGAGCGGAGTTAGTTGACGATATTCAGGGCTAGGTTAACGATTTCGAGGGACACTGTCATGAATACAAGTGCCACCAGGGATGGTAACATGAAGCCAGAGCAACGTAGCGGCCTGGATCACCAACGGAGGTGGCGGCTTCAGACGATGGCGAGCCCTGTTTGAATGTTGCTGAGGCTTGGAATGCGTGTCTGGAACTTTAGAAGTGGTGGTTTCAGGTGTGGATGAACCAAGGTTCAAACGAGAAAGGCAAGCTCTTGAACGGTGGAAACAAAGAGACTGAAAATAGGTCTCTTGGTTTGAGGGCTGCGGCCGTGGGTGTGCGAGCTTGAAATTGAGAGTATCTCTGTGTTGGCACTCTAATATTTGCCACTCACGCAGCACCTTACTGAACCTCTCGATTCATGGATGGCCAAGCCCCTTCTTTGAAGCTCATAGCCATGAATCCAAGTTCTCTACCCTCTCTCTCTCTCTCTCTCTCTCTCTCTCTCTCTCTCTCTCTCTCTCTCTCTCTCTCTGTGTAGATTACTCGTGACTAAGGTATCCTCGCACTTTGAAGGTCTCTTTTACCTTTATATGCTCTTGCCTGTCCCACTTGCCAGCCCCAACGGCTCTCTCTTTTAGTCACACTCAGCCCCTTGTCTGCCGCATGCTTTACTTTTGTCCTTTTGTCCTTTTTTGTTAGGAGATTTTTCAACTCATTTTGCCTTCCACTTCACTCTTTGTCGAATGTGGCTCTAATCTTCCACGACTGCCAATTCTTGAACAGCTATCACAATGCCTGCTACCACCTCTATCTATCTATTGCAATCCCAGCCTACAACTCGATTTTGTCCACGCCAAGAAATGCCACTTTTTTTTTATTTTGACCAAAAAAATGAATAAGCTTGTCATGCCCCGAACCCTTCGGACATGCAACATCCCACTATGGTCGTCACGATGCAACATCCCAGGACTTGTCATCGACCCTTCATTTTATCTTTTAATTACGCATGCGGAAGCGATAATAATCACCCAAACAACTACAATAAATAAGGATAGACAAGAAAACGATTTGCAACGGTTAAACAACAACACCATTTTTAATAGTCACTTGATTAACCCCTAGGGACATTTTTACAAGCCCACTTCAGGCATTACCATAAAAGCCAACAAAAAGATACCAGGCGGGGGCCAATATACTTCACCAACAGGCCAATCCTAAAAAGCTAGCTTCTAGACACCCCGAACCATATTAGGTGCCTCAACATGCTAAGGGCCTGAAAAATGTTAACAACAAATGAGACGAAAGTCTCAATAAGTTAACGGCCTAAGCCCCATTTAAAAGGCCAACTCACCTCGGGGGTCCCTAATCACGCGACCATGCACTGGACACAAGTCATTAATCAACCACAGGCATCCTTACCTCGCTTTGACACACATGTCATGCATAACATCAGTCAACAATGTCATAACAATGCACACAGCACAACACATACTCGGAACACATAAAGAGATTTCCCATGCATCATGTGTCCATACTCATATGTGTCTCGATTATAAGATAAAACCACTTGGGCATGTCCCATACTATATCTAGTAATATTCACTCCATAATCAAACACTATGCAACATGTGCGTTCCATTTCTTAATTTCTCATGACTTCTTAGGTCCATTGCAACATCAAGCGATACACAACGAAATGGCAGTCTTCCGGGATGACCGAGCATCCGATAAATTGAGCGCGATCTACAGCAAATCTTGACAAATCAAGCATCCAATAAATCGAGCGTGATCTATAGCAGACCTTGACAAATCAGGCATCTAATGAATCGAGCGCGATCTACAGGAGACCTCGATAAACCAAGCATTCGAAAAATCAGGCGTGATCTATAGTAATCCCCGATAATCAGGCATCCGATAAATTAGGCACGATCTACAGCAGTCCCTGATAATCAGGCATCAAACAAATCATGCACAATCTACAGCATTCCCCAATAAGTCAGGCATCCGACAAATCAAGTGTGATCTACAAGAGTCCCCGATAAGTCAGGCATCATCAAGCGATATCCAGCAAGACGGCTCCAACATGTGACCACATAACCACTCGAACATTTGAGCCAATTCTTATCTTTTCATTTAACCAATGCATGCATGAGTCATTCTTACATCAATGCCGTTGAACAATGCCAAGTGGTCACATATGCAAATGGTCAATCGACTTTGTGAACCTCATTTCAAAACATAATTTTCATCCTTAAGGCGTTAAATTCATTTAGCTACTCCAACTAATCAACATGGCCATTCGTAGAATAAGCATCATAACTCAAGCATATAAACCACAATATAACATTAGAATTTGTCCGAGAATATCCATATATAACTTCAGAAATTAATTATTTAATAGTAAAATATTAATATTTAAATCCGAAATTTATTTACTTAATAATAAAATATACTTAATTCCGAAAATAATGATCCAAATCATTTAGCCAAATATGCTAATTTATACGGTAAAATCCAACTATGGACTCACCATCCAAACATATACGATCACAATTCGGCATTAAACTCATTTGAAAATACTAATATTTAATTTTCGGAATTATTATTTAATTATTATTTTTTAAAATAATAAAATATTATTATTTTATTTCGAAAATAAATTCTTTAATAAAATAATCAATAATAATAAAATTATCGATAATTTATCATCAAATAGCAATAACTTATCGCAAATATGGTAATAACTTATCACGCAAATAATCATAACTTATCGAACAATTACCAATATCCTATCAATCAATTCCCGATACCTTATTGCCAATTTCACCGATAACCTATCACCGATCTCCAACGATAACTTCTCACCCGACGATAACCTATCAGCAAAGGTTATCCAATAGTTAATCGATAACTTATTTCCTAATCACAATTAACTAATCATAAAACTTAATTTTTAAACTATTCTAAGCAAGTTGAACGCCCTAAACGATGGATTAGGGGATAACTTACTCATTTACTCGTCTAACTACGGCGTTAATGTGAGGACGACGGCGGCGGCGCGGCCGTCCGCAATGGTTTCCGGTTCGGGCTCGGCGGACAGTGAACGGCGGCAAAAGAGCACGGCAAAGGGAGCGGCTGCTGTGGGGCTGTTCGGGGGCTGATCTAGGCGTGAACGGCAGCTGGCGACAGCGGCTAGGTGGCCTGGACAGCAGCGGACCAGCAGCTACAGCGACGGGGACAAACGGCGAGCAAGAACGGCGGTGGATGGCGCGACGGAGGAGCAGCTGTAGGTGGTTGTTCGGGTCAACTCGGGGGCTGATATAAGGACGTAATGGCAGCTGGTGGTGGTGGTTTGGGGTGCCGGACAGTGGCGGCAAGCGGCGGAGGCGGACGGAGGGCGAGACCGGCGAGAGGTGCACTGCGCCTTGGCTGGAAAGCAGGCCGGCGACGGGAGGTTCTGGGGGGCCGGGGGCGGTGCTACACGGTCTGAGATGGAGTTGGGGTGTCAGTGGCTCGACGGCGGAGAGGAGCAGCGAACGGTGGTGGCTGGTCCGATGAGAACAGGCCGGCGGTGAGCAGCAAAAATGGAGGAGCCGAGCGGAAAGGAGAAAGAACGAAGAAGAAAGAAAAGAAGAAAAAATAGAGGAAGTGGCGGAAATGATTGGGGAGTTGGTGGGGCTGGTCAGCAGGCGTGGAGTGTCAGCGGGGGAAGGGGGAAGAGAGAGAGGGGAGAGAGAGGAGAGAAAGTGGGTATAATTATTACCCCACAAAAATATCTCTCATTTTTTATTTTCTTTTGTAATTTTTTTAATTTTTGTTCCCTAAAATTACAATCTCGACTTCAATCCGTGTATCAATTTACGGGCCGATTAAATTTTATTGGGTCTTGATGACCAGCCTTTCTCGGGCGTGAGGCCCAATAGGTGTTGCTCGGATCACCATTCGTTTTTCGTATCGAATTTCCAATTCTTTAATCCTTTTTCGATGGAATTTTTAATGGTCAATTCGTAAAAATTATGAGACGACGTCCTATGATTTGAGTGTGAAATCCTTGAGCATTCGACACTCAAAATCGGATCATACTTCGTGGCCGATCGATCAATTGCAGCTAAAGTACATCTCAAATTAACGGGCAGCTATTGGAAGTAAATACCTCGATAGTCTTTCCCCTTTAATTAGTATTCCCTGAGTGATCAGGTCAGGGCGAGAATTAACTAATAGAGCATCAACCAAATCACCATTTCATAAATCACCAAATTGGATTAAATTTTCAAGATATCACAAAGCTATTTCACATCTGAGGCTCACGGTCAGCACAGCTAGACTCCGCTCGGTTCCAGGCTCTCTTTCCATCTCTATGTCTAGTTCAATTTTAGTTCAACGGGAGCTAAGTAAGTGGTGACTGGCCGTAGGAGACTTAATTATGAAAGGGAGAGTGAGATTAATTGGATGATTAGAAAGAGAGGGAACCAAGAATCAAGCTATGAGCTTGATCAATGCGATAGCTCAAACGTCCTCATTGATTTAAACTTTCCCCATCGGGTCCGATTTCCTTCATGATGTCCCTAGTCATTAAGTGCAGTGCAAAAAAGTGAACGTATGATGAGGTAATGCAGCCGTTCTCGATCAAAAGTCGACTCTTAGGTCTGGCTAAAAAGTCCATCGAAGAAGTGAACTTTTCGCCCATTTATGAACCGGCACTTACACGCTAGTGAAATGTGGTGCTCCAAATGCAATGAATGCAGAATTTGACAAATTGACTGTTTTTGTTCGAAGATTAAGCTTCATCGAGATCAGAAATCTGGAGCCTCTAAGTGATTTTCGCTATAATCGTATGTTTAGTTGTCAGTGAAATTCAAGTGTGTCAACATTATTCCGGTTCCAAGATTGGAGAAAATTGTTTTAACAGAAAATGACATAAATAGTCCATAAACTATGAGTCAATACGTAATATAGTCCATGAACTTTTAATTTGTTCGATGCGACCCCTGAACTTTAATCTAATGTGTAATGTGATCCATAAAATTTTTGTACATGTTCAATGTAGTCGATAAATTATATAGAAATGTTTAATGTAGTCTTTCCATTAATTCAAGATCGGGGACTATATTAAACATATACCAAAAGTTCAAGGACCGTATCGAACGTATTAAAAGTTCGAGGAACACCTTGAACAAATTAAAAGTTCAGGAATCTCATTGCATATTGGACTTAAAGTTCAGGACCATTTGTGATGGTATCCCTTATTTTAATGAAACGGAGTCTTCTTCCTTGGTGAAAAGAAAAGGGACTAAAAAGAGGAAAAATAATCACTTAAAAAATAAGCAAGCCATACACGCACACTCTCCATCTCTTTTTAGTCCCATTCGTGGTCCTTTTTATTTAAGAAATTTCATTTCTACACTAGTTCGGAAAATGGTCATAACTTTGTAGATACATATCAGATTGACTTAATTCCAAAGTCAAAAAAATGAAGACTCCTGGATATATAACTTTTATGTTTTGAGTTTTCTCATAAAATCACTGTAGAATTGTCAATTTGGGAATGAAGTGGAAAGTTGTGACTGGTCAGATGTGAAAATTTCAGCTCTGCGCTAGTTCGGGAAAATGGTCATAACTTTGTCGATATAGATCGGATTGACTTGATTCCAAAGCCAAAAAAATGAAGACTCATGAATATACAACTATGCCCTTCAATCTTTCTGATTTTTTCATTACGTGAGATTTAGTGGGACTACTACCAACTGTTCTAAAAGCTTAAGTTATTAGATAAATACGTGATTTATTATTTAAATATTTTAACACTCCCCCTCACTCTCATCCTTCTTCTTTTTTCCTAGTACTAAGGGTGAAAATATTTAATTGGGGAGGTAAATAAAGCTTGGAAAGATTCGAACTCAGAACTTTAAACTCTAATACCATGTGAGATTTTGTGGGACCACTACTAACTGTTCTAAAAGCTTAAATTATTAAATGAAGACGTAGTTTATTATTTAAATATTCTAACACCTGATGGTACCATGGATAGTCGATCTTGCACTCGGTGCACACCTAGGTGCGTATCTGGAGCTAATATTGTTTCTTGTCGTCTCTTTTCCAATAAATCATAATATTGCTAACACATTATATGCATGGCTTTTCTATCACAAAGATGAGTCCATTATCCAAAACAAAGACGAAACTCACGCGGCCTAGATTAAGGAACAAGCATCGCATGACTAGTTAAAAAAAGATAGATCGTGCTTTTAGACACAATATCGAAATGGGTCATGGACCCATTCTGTGACTCATATTTTCAGGTTTTGGATTATATATGGGTTGTTTAAACATCAAAGGACCAGGTGAAAGTGAGTTTAAAAATTCGAAGTTAAATCAAAGTAAGTTTTTCTTGGTTTCCGAAGTACCCGTTTTCGACCCATTTTTTGGCCCACAACCAAGAAGGCCCCTGGCTCTCCTTGGCTCGGGCTTAAAAGTACCGGCGTTTCAGGTTGAGGATTGAGGAGGAAGCAATTTCAGGCCACGTGGAGCCAAGAAAAAAGGCTTTGTTTAATGTCCCAACTAATTTTTTTTTTCGAATTTGGGTTGTTGGTGCAGAGTCCACGACCAAGGGGGCCCTTTAGGATAATATAGAAATTAAAATACATTTGTGATTATTGACTTACATTTCATTAGTATTTAGCTGTTAAAAAAATTTATTAGGCATTTTATTTTTCATACTGGCACAATTATATTATTTATTATCAAAATTATGATAACCCGGTATCATGAAAATAGATTATTTTTTATTTTCTTATGTGCAAATTTTTTTTATGTTTAATTTTTTTAATTGAGTAGTTTCTTTTTTAGTATGCTATTGAATTTATGATTTTTCTGAATTTTTTTTTTTTTATTATTTCCTTTCATCAATCCATGGCATCGCCCAGATCTGACGAATGTTGTGACCCCTTACTGTGGCCGGCGAGGGCATCGTGGCTCTTGCCCAAGCCCTTGTTGGCTATCCTCACTAGCCTACAGTCAAAAAAAAGAAAAGAGAAGAGAAGAACCTTTGGTGCATGGTAGAGTCAAACATTGACATCTCTAATCAAAGCTTAAAAAAAACAATTGAAACTTCCTATTCGGAGCGATTCCCATCAGGAACCATGCGTTTAACTGTCACCCCAAGGTGTTGAGGATTGAGCAATTCAATGTGACTTTTCTTTTTGTTTGGATTTACACATTTATATTTGTTACAAGGGATGAGGAGGGAAGAGCAAGGGTTTAAAACATAATCATTTTTAAATGGAGGGAAAGAGACAAATGGAAAGGAGTAGAAGGGATTAGGGGACATCAAGGGAGATTGGTTCGATCAATTTTATTTACGTGTTACAACCTATCGAATCACTTCACTTATTTTCTTTTTTTCAAAGTTATTCTTAACAAAATTATTTAGAGGGGTTTAGGCATTACTTAACAAAATATTTGTTTTCTCATTCATATTCTTATTTTATATATATTTATAAGTACATTATATTATATATGCAACTTTAAATTGATCGGACTAATTTCTCCTAATCCCTCCATCCAAACATGATAGTGTTTGTAAAACTCTTTATCTTCCCTCCTCATCCATCATAACAAACACAGTTGAGCGAACAAACAAATAAATGTCAGTTTAGTCTACCCACGATATTTATGACATGCACGGTATTGCCATAAACAAATTGCCTGGACATACAATAAGAAGTTTAGGACACGTTCTTTTTCAATTTGAAAGATTTAGTTTTGTGTCGGGTATGACTAGCTATCAAAGAATCCAAAGGAAAATTTCACCAAACTTCGAGGGTCCTTATATAGAAAGCATTCTCCAGAGGTTGGCTTATTCTAATAGACGAGAAAAGCAATATCTGATCAAGCAGGTCTTCATGCTGTAAAGAAAAATATCCCTTGAAATATCATATGAATGCAATTCGACCATTCCCCGATTCTGCAGCAATTCGGCTCCATACCCGTGAAAATTGTTAGCAAGAAATGATTGATTGCCCATATATTATGAGCCTGAATAATTTTGGATGTCTAAATTGAACAGGCTTTACGCAAAGCGTCAACTTTAGCAACTGACCCACTATTGTGACAATTAGCAGTGGCCTTGACATATTTCTGATCAGCCGAAAGTTTCCCCTCGCTATACACCATCCGGCGTCAATGAAGGACTTGTTGAGATTAAGCATCGACTTAAATACATTTTCATGGGCAATCCATCTTCTCCCAACCAAGAAAGGTTTCTACTTTTTCTTTCCTCCCGCACCAAACATGGGGGCAATTGTCGCATATCTCTGTCATATCGGCCTTTAAATCGAGATATTTAATATTTCTCCAAGGTTTAGGCAATGTTCCTCATTTTGCTAGAGTATCAGATGTGTCTTCAATTTGGACGAGCAAGCAAGAGCTGGTTGTGCCAAAATTGAACTTTTCGCAGTCTAGCGAGATGTCCAACTGCCTCAGCTAAATGAAGCATCTTCAAATGTTTTGTGTGAGTAACATTAGAGTCTTCGGCCAGAGTCAAGATGGATCCATGTGGACTGCATTGCCAACCCATTTATAGTGTACCCTTATCAACAATTCCTTTCGAATGGGCCATTCGGGGTCAAGAAAGCACCGTTATCAACAAGAATAACGGTGCCGTTACAAATAGCAACATCCAAACGAGAAGACCGCTTTCTTATGTCTTCTTCGTTTCTATTGATTTTTTCAAAAAGGATCTCGAAAGGGGGATAAATTTTTACATTCACGAATGACAAATATTGGGTGTCAATGTCAATGATCAAGAGGCAGAGTGGGTGGGTGGTAGAGAGTTGTTTCTCTCTCTCTCTCCCTCATTCCTTTCAATCTGGCCTATCAATCCCCGGCACCACACGAGAGGGACTCAGGGTAAGGTAGCCTGACGAACCCATCCGCCTTTCCAGCTGCAGCGGCACTTGGAGAAGAGAATTCGCCGGTGACGAACTACATCGAAGTAGGAGATGGAAGGGGAAGAGGGTGCTGGTGAGGGGAGCGCGCCAGTGATAAGGGCGGCGCGACCAACTACGTCGATACACTGCCCATATCACCTGCGCCCTCCCCCGGCCTCCATGTACGGCTCCTGCCATACCCTCCTCGAAACCAACTCCCGTAGTGCCCTGCCACTGGATCCTCTTCTTCTTGTGCCGTTGCACCTGGAATGGTGATCGAGGCCTCTTGGCCGCAGAGACAAAAGTGAGAGATGACTTTGTTCACGGAAATATTTCTCTTCGAAGTGGAGTGAAGGTCCACAACAGGATTTAAACAAGTTGGCACGAAAGTGCATTCGAAGCGCGTGCGGAAGTTTTTTATATGGGTCATGACTGCTCACATCATTTTGCTGCTCCATCTGAATATCGTTGGAGGTGGTCATCAAGTTGGATAATATATATCAAGATGTGATGGTTTACATCCTTGGAAGTGCATGCCCTAACCCTAATCTAACTTTGTGTTAAATACCCGATTCTTGTCATGCCATCAGGGGATGTCCTTGGAACGTGACTGTTGGCCATGTGCAGCTGCAAGAGGTGGGGATAGTGTTGTTGTGGTTCTTGTGGGAATCGACACAAGCCTAGTGATATCCTGCTGGGTCCTTTGTCACCCTGATTTCCCGATTTCCATTGCGAAGCATGTGGAGCTGAAAGTGCCCGTCTTAGATGGTGCTTCCCCCATCCTAATTGGTTCTCAGGTAACTTTATGGTAGTTGCAAGTTTTGGCTCCGTTATTCCTGTGAATCTTGGTGCTGAAACTCTTATCATGTTCTTGTTTGGCATGGGAAGTTGGAATTTCATACTCACCATATGAAGGAAGCGGCCAGAGTTGGAAAATATGGAGTCGTTGCTCGATCTTGAGACTGGCTAGGCGATGAAGAAAGCACCGCGGTGTCTCATTGCAAAGCAGAGTGCAGTTATTGAAGTGAAATTGTATTACTACAGTTTTTCATGTATGCTCGAAAATTTTGGATCCATTGGTGACCGAACAATATGCTCCGAGGTCTTGTAAATATATCTTCTTTGTTTATAATGGTTGTTAGGAAAAGGGTGGTCTCGAAAGGAGATAAAATCCTGCTTATATTTTATATTCATGAATGACAAATTACGGTGTCAACTTCAATGATCGATCGAGAGCAAGAGTGGTGGTTGAGTTGTCTCTCTCTCTCTCCTTCCTCCCCCATAAATCCACAAGCGAGAGGGGCTTAGGGCATGAGTGTATATCTAAGAAATATCTATACTGTGTGCAATATCTGTACTATATTTGGTGCTGTATCTATGGGTCCTATGTCCCTTGGTCATTGGTACTGTCCTACTTAGTCTTGATAGCATGGTTTAAACAAATACTCGAATTTCAAGGAAAATCTGCACATAGGGGAGAAACTTAATTGGGCCAATAAAATTGGATAGATGCGGAGACTACTGAGCTTAAAAACTAATTTTCGTCTGCATTTTTTTTTTGTCCATCCAAATCTAACATGATTTAAAATAATTTCCAAACTTTACTCTTATACCGTTTCCAGTTCTTTGAATAATTAACCAATGCTAGGAAACTAATGGTTTAGACATTTTTAACGGGGTTCAAATCATAAGAGCTTTTGTCTCTATGCTTGTTCTGATCTGGAGAGGTTGGTAAACCTCGAAGTTGGGTTTATTTGTCATTTTTGGTGAAGAACTGGAATGCCTCAGGCTGTTAGCACCGCTACACAAACTTAAAATTATAGATATCCACAGAAACAATCCCTCGAAGCCTTCCTTTTCTGCTGCAATTTTGCACACGAGATGATAGTTTATGCCTGCATTTGAATTCCTCTATTCTACTAAAGCATTATATGCTCTAGCTGTTGAAACTTGGTAAAATGGCATAAGGTTCATCAAGTTTTAATTAAACAATAGTAAAGTCATTGAATGTTGTTTAAATTACTTTTCAAGTTGTGGCTAACGAAATAACCGCGTAATCACAAACCAAGAGTTTCGGCGAGAAAAAGCAAGTGGTTCCCTTCTTGCCATACGGAACTAAGAGAAATCAGCGGATCAAATAATAACAACAGCAAATATCTACGGCAAAGCTTCAGGGAAATGCCACAATTTGCTTCACCGCTGGGAAATTTCAACGAGAAGTTGAAACCTTAAAGCTAGGGAGATAAATACAGAGCCGGCGTTTTCTGTCGGGTTGGGAGCAATTCCCGGAGTTGGGCGGAAGGGAACATCCCGTATGAACCCCGAGAGAGAGAGAGAGAGAGAGAGAGAGAGAGAGAGAACCTCCAGCCTTGTGGGGAAACACCGCGAATCGAGCTTCGGTCTCCCGCCGGCGAGCTCAAAAACCACCGGGAGCTGGAAGAGAGAGAAAACTCATGAGCCTGATGGAAGGAGGGAGTAGGGTCCTAAATTCTTTGAAAAAAAGAAAAAGAAAAATGGGTGTTATGTAATATTTTCAAGACACGGGGGGTAAATTCGTAAAAAAAATCCATGGATTGCTAGTGACTCCTTTCCCCAAGACCATTCTGGTAGCATCTAATGTTTGGAACTAACTCTTGTTTTAAGCATACGTGTAATAATTTCTTTTCTTTTTTTTTCTTCCCTCACGTTACAAAGCCTCGAATTACCCAAATTTAATCATGCAGAAGAAAAAGAAGTGGATGTTGCCCGAGGATTTTTTTTCAAACCCTTCGAAGCTTGAATTTTCTTTTTTTTTTTCTTCTTTCGTGGACTAATTCAAAGCTAAAATTGGCAAATAAGTTTTTGCATGATCACATAGAAAATCAATAGAATTACGGTTCGATCGTCTCGATCAAGGAGCATACCTCCTAATTTTCTTCTGTGGTCTGAAATCAGGTGCCACCGGTGGCAATCACAAGAAAAACGAAAGAAGAGGGTCTGTAATCAGATCAAGGAAAGAAATGGAATTGGAGGCTTTCGACGCTAATAGACGAGCAAGTATGCCTATTTCGACCACCGGGCTTTCACTTTAGACGATGTTAAGAAAGATGTGGAGGAGTGAACTATCTTATATGGGAGTCAATTACTGATAGGTTTTATCAATGTATTTAGCAAGATTTTAATTACCGTTAATTACAGTCCCTCCGTCTTCACCGTCGCCAGGCCTAGCTCGCAGATTCACCGTCGAAACCGAGGCGAGCATTGCGCTTGTCAATTCGCAACGAGCAGGAGATATACAGGCTTCGTTTTGCAGAATTTCTCAATGGCAAGACAGATTGTTGCGGTCGGGCTTATCGAATTTGGTTTGTCGATGCTGATTCAAAAGCTTTAAGGAGACGTGACTTACTTCATTGCTTTTGTTGGAAGAGCAGGGGCGCAATGAAGAAGACGAAGACCTCCCGGACAAGCGCAGCGAAGAGCCTGCTGAATCCGATGGCGAGGATGCAGCTGCCGACGCAAATGGGTGGATTACCGCCTCCAATGATGTCGACATGGAGAATCAGATCATTCTCGCCGAGGATAAAAAGCATTACCCCACCGCCGAGGAAGTTTATGGTGAAGATGTTGAGACGCGGGTTATGTATGAAGACGAGCAGCCTCTCGAACAGCCCATAATCGAGCCCGTTTGGAATATAAAGTTCGAGGTCGGTGTGAAGGATTCTTGCACTCATGCGTCGACCCAATTCCTTATCGGTCTCATGTCCAACCCGGCTTTAGTCTGGAACGTCGCGCTCGTGGGCCACTTGCGTCACGGGAAGACAGTGTTCATGGACATGTTGGTTGAGCAAACACGCCACATCTCTACGTTTGACGTCAACAATGAGAAGCACATGAGATATACGGATACAAGGATTGATGAGCAGGAGAGGAGGATATCGATTAAAGCCATTCCGATGTCTCTTGTGCTCGAGGATAGCAATTCAAAATCATACCTCTGTAACATCACGGACACCCCTGGACATGTCAATTTCTCTGATGAAATGACTGCTGCTCTTAGGCTCGCCGATGGAGCTGCGCTCATTGTAGATGCTGCTGAAGGGGTTATGGTAATAATTCTGTCCTTCTTGTTGTAGCTTCTCTAGACTGGAATCAATCATATATCTTGTATATGGAGTCATAGTTATCGTCGCTTCGCCCACCAAACTTTTGCAAGCGTGAAAAATGTTTTATGCTGCATATGCAGTTCATAGAAATCCTACATTTGTTTGTGTATAGTGAAAAAGGTGTCTAAGCTGTTCTCTTTACATTGAATGTAAAAGGTCTATTACAATAATAGTATTTCTAACAAATGTCTTTGCCATTTTCTTAATTTGATTCCCACCCGGTGGCCCACCAAGTGGGCACTCTGACCAAAGAGCGGTGCATGTCGATTTAAACGAGTTAGGGTTTGGGCCGCGTTGTGACAGCAACTCTTGCCTATTTCATTTCTCTGTCCAAGAACATTAGATCACACGAAAGGACTGTGGAGCAGATGATAATGGCGTACATGAACCAAATGTCACATGTAATGTCCCAATTAGAATACTTATATTCATGGATGCAGCTTATGAGATAAGAAAAATATAATGTCGAATAACGAAATGCTTACTCCTCAACACATTAGAATGATCATTATAGAAGACGGTGATTCAAACAGTTGATTCGAGTGATTAATGCATTCCTCTCTTCTTCTTTTCTTTTATTTAGTGAAGCCAGTAAAGTTGTGTATATCAATTGCGACTGATAGGGCACGTGATGTCTATGCTCCCATGGTTCTAACATAAAAGATAAATACATGAATAAGTGATTCGCTAATGCATACATATTAAATTAATTGGGAGGGACGCATATCTTAACTCGGCCTAGTTAGATAAACCCGAGTATTGGATAAACCCATGATACAGTTAACCTAGAAATTAGATTTCGTATATAAGCATTTTTAACTTTGACACAAAATCCCTTTTGGCATTTTTCCTTTAGGTTGTCATTTTCCCGAATTGTGATTCTGTAGTTTATGAGTACCAGTTTTTGCAGAAGAGATTTCTAAGGAAAGCATCTGCGCTTCCGTTTGCTTCTGCCTATACTTCCTGCAATCATGAACAATAGAATAGACCCCTTGATGCGACCCGCTTTTCTTCCGAAGATCCTGAACTCTGATGGCCTCAAAATCTAAGGAGTACCCTCACATATCAAAATTCAGTAGGTGGGACTCTTTATGTCAGAACAATAAATGTTGATAATGATATTCTTATTATCATTAAAAATAGTGCCAACCTCACCCAGTAGAGGCTTTGCTTTCGTTGGGATTCTCAACAACTTAAAAAGACCCTGGTTAGCAGGATGGCATTCAGCGGGTGTGTTGTCGCTGGAGGGAAGCGTGAGAGGGATTTTTATTAAAGAATGCGAATTCCTTCTTAGTTATATCTGTACTTTTTATTAAAGAAGGAGAGAGGAAGAGAGAGAGAGATGAGGTGTTCGAGACTTTGTGGTTTCTTATGATTCGTTTTGACCCGACTGGGACTGAATACTGTAGTAAAACTGACATCTGCCTGAACGCACCGCACAAAAGAGTTTATGCAATTTCAATTTTTTTCCTCCTCAACTTAAAAAAGCTTCAATGCTTGGATTCTTTCTGATTACCCGAATGGGCTTTTTGATGCGTATTCATGCTCTTACTCGATTGTAATTGATCTTGTAATATTTTTTCTTACCTTAAATAATTACTTTCAAGTAAGCCTGACACCCTAAAAAACCTATCAACTTTAACATCTTCTGTCCCAATTTACTTTTTTATCCAGTAAAAAACCTCAAACTTTAGATCCGATCTTAATTCTACCGTAAATTTTTTTTTTTGTTCCTTTAAAGCCCTTCAACTTTAGGTACTGTACCAATTATGACTGATCTTATAACATCTTTTTTTACCTTAAATAATTGCTTTAAAGTATAGAGGAGCTATCATGCACTCATTGAAATAGAAAGAAATCATACAATGAACTTCGCACTTTTGGCACGTTGCTTGCCTAGTTAGGGCTCTCTTTCGTAGCTTTTGTCTTCTCATTTTGAGTTCAGTTTGGGACTCGTGGTGGTGGTGCGTCATGGTGCATCACGCCTGACGACGGAGGTTTTGGTGTTTCTTCGCATTTACGTAGAAAGCGGTCTCTGAAAAGGTAGGCGTGCAATGCGAGCAAGCATGGCTCATCATCCCCAAAAGGGAGAAAAGGAAGAAGAAAGAGGCGTGAGGGGCAGGTCCTACCTACTCCATTCAATTTCGGCAATCAGACCAGCAATTGCTTTGTTTTGACCCGACTGGGATTGGAAACTGTAATAAAACTGACACCTGTCTGAACACACCACATAAAGGGCAAGATAAAATATCATTCGACTGTGATTGGCTAGGCGACGAAGAAAGCACCGCGGTGCCTCCTTGCAAAGTAGAGTGCAGCTATTGAAGTGAAATTGTATTGCTACAGTTTTTCATGAGTTCTCGAAAATTTTTGACCCATTAGTGACCGAACAATAGTAAAGTCATTGAATGTTGTTTAAATTACTCTTCAAGTAGTGGCTACCAAAATAACCGCGTAATCATCAAAACCAAGAGTTTCGGGGAGAAAAACCAAGTGGTTCCCTTCTTGTCATACGGAACTAAGAGAAATCAGCAGATCAAATAATAACAAGAGCAAATATCTACAGCAAAGCTTCAGGAAATGCCACAAGATTTGCTTCACCGCTGGGACAATCTGAACGAGAAGTTGAAACCTCAAAGCTAGGGAGACAAATACAGAGCCGGCGTTTTCTGTCGGGTTGAGAGCAATTCGCCGGAGTTGGGCGGAAGGGAACATCCCGTATGAACCCCGAGAGAGAGAGAGAGAGAGAGAGGAACCTCCAGCCTTGTGGGGAAACACCGCGAATCGAGCTTCGGTCTCCCGCCGGCGAGCTCGAAAACCACCGGGAGCTGGAAGAGAGAGAAAACTCATGAGCCTGATGGAAGGAGGGAGTAGGGTCCTAAATTCTTTGAAAAAAAGAAAAAGAAAAATGGGTGTTATGTAATATTTTCAAGACACGGGGGGTAAATTCGTAAAAATAATCCATGGATTGCTAGTGACTTCTTCCCCGAGACCATTCTGGTAGCATCTAATGTTTGGAACTAACTCTTGTTTTAAGCATACGTGTAATAATTTCTTTTCTTTTTTTTTCTTCCCTCACGTTACAAAGCCTCGAATTACCCAAATTTAATCATGCAGAAGAAAAAGAAGTGGATGTTGCCCGAGGATTTTTTTTCAAACCCTTCGAAGCTTGAATTTTCTTTTTTTTTTCTTCTTTCGTGGACTAATTCAAAGCTAAAATTGGCAAATAAGTTTTTGCATGATCACATAGAAAATCAATAGAATTACGGTTCGATCGTCTCGATCAAGGAGCATACCTCCTAATTTTCTTCTGTGGTCTGAAATCAGGTGCCACCGGTGGCAATCACAAGAAAAACGAAAGAAGAGGGTCTGTAATCAGATCAAGGAAAGAAATGGAATTGGAGGCTTTCGACGCTAATAGACGAGCAAGTATGCCTATTTCGACCACCGGGCTTTCACTTTAGACGATGTTAAGAAAGATGTGGAGGAGTGAACTATCTTATATGGGAGTCAATTACTGATAGGTTTTATCAATGTATTTAGCAAGATTTTAATTACCGTTAATTACAGTCCCTCCGTCTTCACCGTCGCCAGGCCTAGCTCGCAGATTCACCGTCGAAACCGAGGCGAGCATTGCGCTTGTCAATTCGCAACGAGCAGGAGATATACAGGCTTCGTTTTGCAGAATTTCTCAATGGCAAGACAGATTGTTGCGGTCGGGCTTATCGAATTTGGTTTGTCGATGCTGATTCAAAAGCTTTAAGGAGACGTGACTTACTTCATTGCTTTTGTTGGAAGAGCAGGGGCGCAATGAAGAAGACGAAGACCTCCCGGACAAGCGCAGCGAAGAGCCTGCTGAATCCGATGGCGAGGATGCAGCTGCCGACGCAAATGGGTGGATTACCGCCTCAATGATGTCGACATGGAGAATCAGATCATTCTCGCCGAGGATAAAAAGCATTACCCCACCGCCGAGGAAGTTTATGGTGAAGATGTTGAGACGCGGGTTATGTATGAAGACGAGCAGCCTCTCGAACAGCCCATAATCGAGCCCGTTTGGAATATAAAGTTCGAGGTCGGTGTGAAGGATTCTTGCACTCATGCGTCGACCCAATTCCTTATCGGTCTCATGTCCAACCCGGCTTTAGTCTGGAACGTCGCGCTCGTGGGCCACTTGCGTCACGGGAAGACAGTGTTCATGGACATGTTGGTTGAGCAAACACGCCACATCTCTACGTTTGACGTCAACAATGAGAAGCACATGAGATATACGGATACAAGGATTGATGAGCAGGAGAGGAGGATATCGATTAAAGCCATTCCGATGTCTCTTGTGCTCGAGGATAGCAATTCAAAATCATACCTCTGTAACATCACGGACACCCCTGGACATGTCAATTTCTCTGATGAAAATGACTGTTGGCGAAATTCAAATGGCATTAGGTTAAATATCACAACAATAATTTCTCAATGGCAAGACAGATTGTTGCGGTCGGGCTTATCGAATTTGGTTTGTCGATGCTGATTCAAAAGCTTTAAGGAGACGTGACTTACTTCATTGCTTTTGTTGGAAGAGCAGGGGCGCCATGAAGAAGACGAAGACCTCCCGGACAAGCGCAGCGAAGAGCCTGCTGAATCCGATGGCGAGGATGCAGCTGCCGGCGCAAATGGGTGGATTACCGCCTCCAATGATGTCGACATGGAGAATCAGATCGTTCTCGCCGAGGATAAAAAGCATTACCCCACCGCCGAGGAAGTTTATGGTGAAGATGTTGAGACGCGGGTTATGTATGAAGACGAGCAGCCTCTCGAACAGCCCATAATCGAGCCCGTTTGGAATATAAAGTTCGAGGTCGGTGTGAAGGATTCTTGCACTCATGCGTCGACCCAATTCCTTATCGGTCTCATGTCCAACCCGGCTTTAGTCTGGAACTTCGCGCTCGTGGGCCACTTGCGTCACGGGAAGACAGTGTTCATGGACATGTTGGTTGAGCAAACACGCCACATCTCTACGTTTGACGTCAACAATGAGAAGCACATGAGATATACGGATACAAGGATTGATGAGCAGGAGAGGAGGATATCGATTAAAGCCATTCCGATGTCTCTTGTGCTCGAGGATAGCAATTCAAAATCATACCTCTGTAACATCACGGACACCCCTGGACATGTCAATTTCTCTGATGAAATGACTGCTGCTCTTAGGCTCGCCGATGGAGCTGCGCTCATTGTAGATGCTGCTGAAGGGGTTATGGTAATAATTCTGTCCTTCTTGTTGTAGCTTCTCTAGACTGGAATCAATCATATATCTTGTATATGGAGTCATAGTTATCGTCGCTTCTCCCACCAAAACTTTTGCAAGCGTGAAAAAATGTTTTATGCTGCAGATGCAGTTCATAGAAATCCTACATTTGTTTGTGTATAGTGAAAAAGGTGTCTAAGCTGTTCTCTTTACACTGAATGTAAAAGGTATATTATAATAATAGTATTTCTAGCAAATGTCTTTACCATTTTCTTAATTTGATTCCCATCCGGTGCACACCCAAGTGTGTATCCGAAGCTAATATTTTTTCTTGTTATCTCTTTTCCAATAATTCCTAATATTGCTAACACATTATATGCATGGCTTTTCTATCACAAAGATGAGTCCATTATCCAAAACAAAGACGAAACTCACGCGGCCTAGAGCTAGGAACAAGCATCGCATGACTAGTTAAAAAAGATAGATCGTGCTTTTAGACACAATATCGAAATGGGCATTCTGTGACTCATATTTTCAGGTTTTGGATTATATATGGGTTGTTTAAACATCAAAGGACCAGGTGAAAGTGAGTTTAAAAATTCGAAGTTAAATCAAAGTAAGTTTTACTTGGTTACCGAAGTACCCGCTTTCTTCGTCCAAAAAAAAAAGAAAAAAGTACCCGCTTTCGACCCATTTTTTGGCCCACAACCAAGAAGGCCCCTGGCTCTCCTTGGCTCGGGCTTAAAAGTACCTGCGTTTCGGGTTGAGGATTGAGGAGGAAGCAGTTTCAGGCCACGTGGAGCCAAGAAAAAAGGCTTTGTTTAATGTCCCAACTAATTTTTTTTTTCCGAATTTGGGTTGTTGGTGCAGAGTCCACGACCAAGGGGGCCCTTTAGGATAATATAGAAATTAAAATACATTTGTGATTATTGACTTACATTTCATTAGTATTTAGCTGTTAAAAAAATTAATTAGGCATTTTATTTTTCATACTGGCACAATTATATTATTTATTATCAAAATTATGATAACCCGGTATCATGAAAATAGATTATTTTTTATTTTCTTATGTGCAAATTTTTTTTATGTTTAATTTTTTTTAATTGAGTAGTTTCTTTTTTAGTATGCTATTGAATTTATGATTTTTCTGAATTCTTTTTCTTTTTTTTATTATTTCCCTTCATCAATCCGTGGCATCACCCAGATTTGACGAATGCTGTGACCCCCTGTGGCCGGCGAGGGCGTCGCGACCCTTGCCCAAGCCCTTATCGGCTATCCTCACTGGCCTACAGTCAAAAAAAAGAAAAGAAAAGTGAAGAGAAGAACCTTTGGTGCACGTTAGAGTCAAACATTGACATCTTTGATTGAAGCTTAAAAAAACAATTGAAACTTCCTATTCAGAGCAATTCCCATCAGGAACCATGCGTTTAATTGTCACCCCAAGGTGTTGAGGATTGAGCAATTCAATGTGACTTTTCTTTTTGTTTGGATTTACACATTTATATTTGTTACAAGGGATGAGGAGGGAAGAGCAAGGGTTTAAAACATAATCGTTTTTAAATGGAGGGAAAGAGACAAATGGAAAGGATTAGAAGGGATTAGGGGACATCAAGGGAGATTGGTTCGATCAATTTTATTTACATGTTACAACCTATCGAATCACTTCACTTATTTTCTTTTTTTCAAAGTTATTCTTAACAAAATTATTTAGAGGGGTTTAGGCATTACTTAACAAAATATTTGTTTTCTCATTTATATTCTTATTTTATATATATTTATAAGTACATTATACTATATATGCAACTTTAAATTGATCGGACTAATTTCTCCTAATCCCTCCATCCAAACATGATAGTGTTTGTAAAACTCTTTATCTTCCCTCCTCATCCATCATAACAAACATAGTTGTAAACGCGAGCGAACAAACAAATAAATGTCAGTTTAGTCTACCCACGATATTTATGACATGCATGGTATTGCCATAAACGAATTGCCAGGACATACAATAAGAAGGTTAGGACACGTTCTTTTTCAATTTGAAAGATTTAGTTTTGTGTCAAGTATTACTAACTATCAAAGAATCCAAAGGAAAATTTCACCAAACTTCGAGGGTCCTTATATAGAAAGCATTCTCCAGAGGTCGGCTTATTCTAATAGACGAGAAAAGCAATATCTGATCCTGCAAGTCTTCATGCTGTAAAGAAACATATCCCTTGAAATATCATATGAATGCAATCGACCATTCCCCGATTCTCCAGCAATTCGGCTCCATACCCGTGAAAATTGTAAGCAAGAAATGATTGATTGCCCATATATTATGAACCTGAATAATTTTGGATGTCTAAATTGAACAGGCTTTACGCAGAACATCAACTTTAGCAACTGACCCACTATTATGATAATTAGCAGTGGCATTGACATATTTCTGATTAGCCGAAAGTTTCACCTCGCTATACACCATCCGGCGTCAATGAAGGACTTGTTGAGATTAAGCATCGACTTAAATACATTTTCATGGGCAATCCATCTTCTCCCAACCAAGAAAGGTTTCTACTTTTTCTTTCCTCCCGCACCAAACATGGGGGCAATTGTCGCATATCTCTTTGTCATATCGGCATTTAGATCGAGATGTTTAATATTTCTCCAAGGTTTAGGCAATGTTCCTCATTTTGCTAGAGTACCGGATGTATCTTCAATTTGGACGAGCAAGCAAGAGCTGGTTGTGCAGAAAAATTGAACTTTTCGCAGTCCAGCGAGATGTCCAACTGCCTCAGCTAAATGAAGCATCTTCAAATGTTTTGCGTGAGAAACATTACAGTCTTAGGCCAGAGTCAAGATGGACCCATGTGGACTGCATTGCCAACCCATTTATAGTGTACCCTTATCAACAATTCCTTTCGAATGGGCCATTCGGGGTCAAGAAAGCACCGCTATCAACAAGAATAACGGCGCCGTTACGATTAGCAACATCCAAACGAGAAGACCGCTTTCTTTATGTCTTCTTCGTTTATATTGATTTTTTCAAAAATGGTCTCGAAAGGGGGATAAATTTTTACATTCACGAATGACAAATATTGGGTGTCAACGTCAATGATCAAAGAGGCAGAGTGGGTGGGTGGTAGAGAGTTCTCTCTCTCTCTCTCTCTCTCTCTCTCTCTCCTTCCTTCCTGTCAATCTAGCCTATAAATCCACGACGCCACGCGAGAGGGACTCAAGGTAGGGCAGCCGGACGAACCCATCTACCTTTCCAGCTGCAACGGCACTCGGAGAAGAGAATCCGCCGGTGGCGAACTACGTCGAAGTAGGAGATGGAAGGGGAAGAGGGTGCTGGTGAGGAGAGCGCACCGGTGATAAGGGCAGCGCGACCAACTACGTTGATGCGGTGCCCATATCACCTGCGCCCTCCCCTGGCCTCCGTGTACGGCTCCTGCCACACCCTCCTCGAAACCAACTCCCATAGTGCCCCGCACCTGGGACGGCGGTCGAGGCCACTTGGCCGCGAAGACAAAAGTGAGAGATGACTTTGTTCACGGAAATATTTCTCTTCGAAGTGGAGTGAAGGTCCACAATAGGATTTAAACAAGTTGGCACGAAAGTGCATTCGAAGCGCATGCGGAAGTTTTTTATATGGGTCATGACTGCTCACATCATTTTGCTGCTCCATCTGAATATCGTTGGAGGTGGTCATCAAGTTGGATAATATATATATATATATCAAGATGTGATGGTTTACATCCCTGGAAGTGCATGCCCTAACCCTAACCTAACTTTGTGTTAAATACCCGGTTCTTGTCATGCCATCAGGGGATGTCCTTAGAACGTGACTCTCGGCCATGTGCAGCCGCAAGAGGTGGGGATAGTGTTGCTGTGGTTCTTGCGGGAATCGACATGAGCCTAGTGATATCCTGCTGGGTCCTTTGTCACCCCGATTTCCCGATTTCCATTGCGAAGCATGTGGAGCTGAAAGTGCCCGTCGTGGATGGTGCTTCCCCCATCCTAATTGGTTCTCAGGTGACTTTATAGTAGTTGCAAGTTTTGGCTCCGTTATTCCTGTGAATCTTGGTGCTGAAACTCTTATCATGTTCTTGTTTGGTATGGGAAGTTGAAATTTCATATTCACCGTGCGAAGGAAGCCGCCAGAGTTGGAAAATATGGTGTCTTTGCTCGATCCTGAGACTGGCTAGGTGATGAAGAAAGCACCACGGTGTCTCCTTGCAAAGCATAGTGCAATTATTGAAGTGAAATTGTATTACTACAGTTTTTCATGTATGCTCGAAAATTTTGGACCCATTGGTGACTTAACAATATGCTCCAAGGTCTTGTAAATATATCTTCTTCATTTATAATGGTTGTTCGAAAAAGAGTCTCGAAAGGGGATAAAATCCTACTTGTATTTTATATTCATGAATGACAAATTTCGGTGTCAACTTCAATGATCGAGAGCAAGAGTGGTGGTTGAGTTGTCTCTCTCTATCTCCTTCCTCCCCCATAAATCCACAAGCGAGAGGGGCTTAGGGCATCAGTGTATATCTAAGAAATATCTATACCGTGTGCAATATCTGTACTATATTTGGTGCTGTGTCTATGGGTCCTATGTCCCTTGGTCATTGGTACCGTCCTACTTAGTCTCAATAGCATGGTTTAAACAAATACTCGGAATTTCAAGGAAAATTTGGACATAGGGGAGAAACTTATTTAAATGCTTCATCGTCTATGGCTTTTCCCTAGATAGGGGCAAGTTCAATTTCATCTGATATAAATGATCCTCAATTTGCATCTTCTAGAAACTAAAGTCCTTCCCATCAAATCTGTCAATTCTCACTTTTCCTTCTTCTGTCGCCATTAATTCGCTTTAACTCAACTGAGCCTAGCTCTGATACTAATTGTTGTGTAAGCCAAGCGATTGAATAATAAATTTGACAGAATAACAAAATAAATCGGACATCAGATTTACATGGTTCGATCGTAGTGACTTACATCCACGGGGATAGCAGTACGGAATTTCACTATAGATCAAGCGATATAATGAAGATTACAACCATACTCGAGTCACTTAATCACTCTAAGTGTTTCCTAAGCCTCAATTACGCTCAATAACTCACGCAGTGTTTAACTTGATATATAGAATGAATTGGAAAATATTTTTCACCGTTCGGTATCCGATTTGATTTTATAGGGAAAATTACCAAAAAAATCAAATTTCTTCATTTATTTTTTTTATTTTTAATTATTAAATTATTTTTATTTTTTTTTTTTTTTCATTCTTCCTTGGCTAGTCGCCGACCATGGCAATGGCTGGCAACCGGCTACAAGCAAGCTCGAGCCTCACCACAGGCTGGCAAGGCTCGAGCTCGCTAGATTCTGGCGGGGTCGAGTCTGGTCCGAGGTTGCCAAAGGTCGTTAAAACAAAATGTGTTTGATAAAAGAAAGTGAGATAAAAGAAGATATAGAAAATGTTTTTCACTTTCTGAAAAGCATGGCTGGACAACTGGCTTTAGGCCTCATATTGGCCTTATAAATTAAGGTCCCTAAACGGACCTGTGGCGAACGCTTTGCGAATTGGCACCATTTCCATGTCATTGGATGCTTGCATCGCATCTAGTTCAATTCAAAGCATTGTATTTGATGATAAATAAAAAGAATAAAGAAACTCTGGATTGCATTTAGATAGTAATTGCATCATGGGGCTTAGTTTAATTCAACCTTAATCCTATTCCATTGGGTTTAATGTTTATCGTCATCATCTAGTTCATTGCAAATTGATTTTTATGCATAGTACGCAGGGCCCCTACCACGGGGCTTAATAACAAAGCGATGTCAATTTTTTGTCCGATATGGCTCGGGTATTACTTTACTACACTGCATTTGTGTTTATACTATGGTACCTTAGCGAGTTTAAATTTTGTTCGTTGGACACTCTTGGGTGAAGATCCAAATTCCCATGTTTTAAGAAAACATAAAAAATGATGATGAGATAGACCGCATGGAATGTTTTCCGTAAAAAGAGAAAATGTATAAAATTTGGGTGTTAAGTAATATCTAACATAATCAAATTCCTGTGCCCCGAATCTCTAGTTTGCATAAGTAAGATGAACTGCTAAATTAAAAAAAAAACAAAAACAAAACCAAATGTCATAATAAAACTGAGAAAATCAAGTTGCGATGAGTTAGGTTTGAAAGAAGCCAAGCTAAGCACGAGCGTCACCTCGCAAGGGGGACCATTTGCACTTGCTTGGCAATCCGTCAAAGTCTCTCGGGAATATCAAAAACCCCTTCAGAGGGTCGCGATAAATACTAAACATCAAAATATCAAAAATCATTAAGACATTTTAAAATTGTGTAACGTCGTAAACTCTTGGAAAACATCGAAAATTATTAGTAATGATGATAATAACTTCCGAGGAGCTCACGAATACTCAGTTTATCATGGATATTTGAATCTTTAGTTCAAATAGTCTTTGTAAGCACACATTTTTACCCAAGTTTTGGTGAAAATTATAAAGTTCAAAAGGGACCGACACATGTGACCTCAACAAGGAAAAAATACGATATTCACAAAGTTGGCACCAAAATTTGTCATTCATGAATACAAAATATAAGCAGGATTTTATCCCCTTTGGAGACCCTTTTTTGAACAACCATTATAAACGAAGAAGATATATTTACAAGATCTCGAAGCATATTATTCGGTCACCAATGGGTCAAAAATTTTCAAGCACGCATGAAAAACTGTAGCAATACAATTTCACTTCAATAACTGCACTCTGCTTTGCAAGGAGGCACCGCGTTGCTTTCTTCATCGCCTAGCTAGTCTCAGTCGAATGATATTTTATCTTGCCCTTTATGCGGTGTGTTTAGGCAGGCGTAAGTTTTTACTACAGTTTCCAATCCCAGTCGGGTCAGAACAAAAGCAATTACTGATCTGATTGTCGAAATTGAATGGAGTAGGCAGGACCTTCCCCTCACGCCTCTTTCTTCTTCCTTTTCTCCCCTTTTGGAGATGATGAGCCATGCTTGCTCGCATTGTACGCCTACCTTTTCAGAAACCGCTTTACTGCGTAAATGTGAAGAAACACCAAAACCTCCGTCGTCGGGCGTGACGCACCATGAGGCACCACCACCATGAGTCCCAAACTGAACTCAAAATGAGAAGACAAAAGCTACGAAAGAGAGCCCCAACCGAGCAAGCAATGTGCCAAAAGTGCGAAGTTAATTGTATGATTTCTTTCTATTTCAATGAGTGCATGATAGCTCCTCCATACTTTAAAGCAATTATTTAAGGTAAAAAAAGATGTTATAAGATCAGTCATAATTGTTACCTAAAGTTGAAGGGCTTTTATCAACAAAAAAAAAAAAATTCTGGGTAAATTAAGGAACTAAAGTTTAAGTTTTTTAAAGTTGAATCGGGAAGATATTTTGATAAGTTTTTTAGAGTGTCAAGCTTACTTGAAAGTAATTATTTAAGGTAAGAAAAAATATTACAAGATCAATTACAATCGAGTAAGAGCATGAATACGCATCAAAAAGCCCATTCGGGTAATCGAAAAAGAATCCAAGCATTGAAGCTTTTTTAAGTTGAGGAGGAAAAAAATTGAAATTGCATAAACTCCTTTATGCGATGCGTTCTGGCAGATGCCAGTTTTTACTATAGTATCCAGTCCCAATCGGGTCAAAACGAATCATAAGAAATCACCAAGTCTCGAACACCTCATCTCTCTCTCTCTCTCTCTCTCTCTCTTCCTCTCGCCTTTTAATAAAAAGTACAAATATAACTGAGAAGGAATTCGCATTCTTTAATAAAAATCCCTCTCACGCTTCCCTCCAGCGGCAACACACCCGCTGAATCCCATTCTGCTAACCAGGGTCTTTTTTAGTTGTTGACAATCCCAACGAAAGCAAAGCCTCTACTAGGTAAGGTTGGCACGATTTTTAATAATAATAAGGATATCATTATTAACATTTATTGTTCTGACATAAAGAGTCCCACCTACTCGAATTTTGATTTGTGAGGGTACTCCTTGGATTTTGAGGCCATTAGAGTTCAGGATCTTCGGAAGGAAAGCGGGTCGCATCAAAGGGATGTATTCTATTGTTCATGATTGCAGGAAGTATAGGCAGAAGCAAACGGAAGCGCAGATGCTTTCCTCAGAAATCTCTTCTGCAAAAACTGGTCCTCATAAACTACAGAATCACAATTCGGGAAAATGACAAACCTGAAGGAAAAATGCCAAAAAAAGATTTTGTGTCAAAGTTAAAAATGTTTATATACGAAATCCAGTTTTTAGGTTAACTGTATCATGGATTTATCCAATGCTCGGGTTTATCTAACTGGGCCGAGTTAAGATATCCGTCCCTCCCAATTAATTTAATATGTATGTATTAGCGAATCACTTATTCATGTATTATTCTTTTATGTTAGAACCATGGGAGCATAGACGTCACGTGCCCTATCAGTCGCAATTGATATACACAACTTTACTGGCTTCACTAAATAAAAGAAAAGAAGAAGAGAGGAATGCATTAATCACTCGAATCAATTGTTTGACTCACCGTCTTCTATGATGATCATTCTAATGTGTTGAGGAATCAGCATTTTGTTATTCGACATTATATTTTTTTTATCTCGTAAGCTGCATCCATGAATATAAGCATTCTAATTGGGACATTCAAAAGAATGAAAACTCCTAGATCTACAACTTTTATGTTTTGAGTTTTTTTAGAAAAGCACTGTAGAGTTGTAGATTTGGGAAGGAAGTGGATAGTCGTGACTAATCATAAGCGGAAATTTCAATTCTGTGCTAGTTAGGAAAAATGGTCATAATTTTTTCGATATAGATCGGATTAACTTGATTCCAAATCCAAAAGAATGAAGACTCCTGGATATACGACTTTTATGTTTTGAGTTTTCTCATAAAAGCACTGTAGAGTTGTCGATTTGGGAAGTAAGTGGACAGTCGTGACTAGTTAGATGAGAAAATTTCAGTTCTGTGCTAGTTCGGGAAAATGGTATTAACTTTGTAAATACAAATCAGATTGGCCTGATTTCAAAGCCAAAAGAACGAAGACTTCTTGATCTACAACTTTTATGTTTTGCGTTTTCTCATAAAATCATTGTATAGTTATCAATTTGGGAAGGAAATGGACAGTCGTGACTGGTCAGATGCGGAAATTTTAGTTCTGTGCTAGTTCGGGAAAATAGTGATAACTTTATCGATACAGATCGAATTGACCTAATTGCAAAGCCAAAAGAATAAAAACTCCTGGATATACAACTTTTATGTTTTGAGTTTTCTCATAAAAGCAGTGTAGAGTTGTCGATTTGGGAAGGAAGTGGACAGTCGTGATTGGTCAAATCACGGAAATTTCAGTTCTGTGTTGATTCGGGAAAATGGTCTTAACTTTGTAGATATAGATTCTGGCGGGGTCGAGTCTGGTCCGAGGTTGCCAGAGGTCGTTAAAAGCAAAATATGTTTGATAAAAGAAAGTAAGATAAAAGAAGATATAAAAAATGTTTTTCACTTTCTGAAAAGCAGGGGCTGGACAGTTGGCTTTAGGCCTCATATTGGCTTTATAAATTAAGGTCCCTAAACGGACCTGTGGCGAATACTTTGCGAATTGGCACCATTTCTATGTCATTGGATGCTTGCATCGCATCTAGTTCAATTCAAAGCATTGTATTTGATGATAAATAAAAAGAATAAAGAAACTCTGGATTGCATTTAGATAGTAATTGCATCATGGGGCTTAGTTTAATCCAACCTTAATCCTATTCCATTGGGTTTAATGTTTATCGTCATCATCTAGTTCATTGCAAATTGATTTTTATGCACAGCACGCAGGGCCCCTACCACGGGGCTTAATAACAAAGCGATGTCAATTTTTTTGTCCGATATGGCTCGGGTATTACTTTACTACACTGCATTTGTGTTTATACTATGGTACCTTAGCGAGTTTAAATTTTGTTCGTTGGACACTCTTGGGTGAAGATTCAAATTCCCATGTTTTAAGAAAACATAAAAAATGATGATGAGATAGACCGCATGGAATGTTTTCCGTAAAAAGAGAAAATGTATAAAATTTGGGTGTTAAGTAATATCTAACATAATCAAATTCCTGTGCCCCGAATCTCTAGTTTGCATAAGTAAGATGAATTGCTAAATTTAAAAAAAAAACAAAAACAAAACCAAATGTCATAATAAAACTGAGAAAATCAAGTTGCGATGAGTTAGGTTTGAAAGAAGCCAAGCTAAGCATGAGCGTCACCTCGCAAGGGGGACCATTTGCACTTGCTTGGCAATCCGTCAAAGCTTCTCAGGAATATTAAAAACCCCTCCAGAGGGTCGCGATAAATACTAAACATCAAAATATCAAAAATCATTAAGACATTTTAAAATTGTGTAACGTCGTAACCTCTTGGAAAACATCGAAAATTATTAGTAATGATGATAATAACTTCCGAGGAGCTCACGAATACTCAGTTTATCATGGATATTTGAATCTTTAGTTCAAATAGTCTTTGTAAGCACACATTTTTACCCAAGTTTTGGTGAAAATTATAAAGTTCAAAAGGGACCGACACATGTGACCTCAACAAGGAAAAAATACGATATTCACAAAGTTGGCACCAAAATTTGTCATTCATGAATACAAAATATAAGCAGGATTTTATCCCCTTTGGAGACCCTTTTTTGAACAACCATTATAAACGAAGAAGATATATTTACAAGATCTCGAAGCATATTATTCGGTCACCAATGGGTCAAAAATTTTCAAGCACGCATGAAAAACTGTAGCAATACAATTTCACTTCAATAACTGCACTCTGCTTTGCAAGGAGGCACCGCGTTGCTTTCTTCATCGCCTAGCTAGTCTCAGTCGAATGATATTTTATCTTGCCCTTTATGCGGTGTGTTTAGGCAGGCGTAAGTTTTTACTACAGTTTCCAATCCCAGTCGGGTCGAACAAAAGCAATTACTGATCTGATTGTCGAAATTGAATGGAGTAGGCAGGACCCTGCCCCTCACGCCTCTTTCTTCTTCCTTTTCTCCCCTTTCGGGGATGATGAGCCATGCTTGCTCGCATTGCACGCCTACCTTTTTAGAGACTGCTTTCTGCACGTAAATGTGAAGAAACACCAGAACCTCCGTCATCAGGCGTGACGCACCACCACCACGAGTCCCAAACTGAACTCAAAATGAGAAGACAAAAGCTACGAAAGAGAGCCCCAACCGAGCAAGCAATGTGCCAAAAGTGCGAAGTTAATTGTATGATTTCTTTCTATTTCAATGAGTGCATGATAGCTCCTCCATACTTTAAAGCAATTATTTAAGGTAAAAAAAGATGTTATAAGATCAGTCATAATTGGGACAGAAGATGTTAAAGTTGATAAGTTTTTTAGAGTGTCAAGCTTACTTGAAAGTAATTATTTAAGGTAAGCAAAAATATTACAAGATCAATTACAATCGAGTAAGAGCATGAATACGCATCAAAAAGCCCATTCGGGTAATCAGAAAAAATCCAAGCATTGAAGCTTTTTTAAGTTGAGGAGGAAAAAAATTGAAATTGCATAAACTCCTTTATGCGATGCGTTCTGGCAGATGTCAGTTTTTACTATAGTATCTAGTCCCAATCGGGTCAAAACGAATCATAAGAAATCACCAAGTCTCAAACACCTCATCTCTCTCTCTTCCCTTTTCATCTCTCTCTCTCTCTTCCTCTCGCCTGCTTTAATAAAAAGTAGAGATATAATTGAGAAGGAGTTCGCATTCTTTAATAAAATTCCCTCTCACGCTTCCCTCCAGCGGCAACACACCCGCTGAATCCCATTCTGCTAACAAGGGTCTTTTTTAGTTGTTGAGAATCCCAACGAAAGCAAAGCCTCTACTGGGCGAGATTGGCACGATTTTTAATAATAATAAGAATATCATTATTAACATTTATTGTTCTGACATAAAGAGTCCCACCTACTCGAATTTTGATTTGTGAGGGTACTCCTTGGATTTTGAGGCCATTAGAGTTCAGGATCTTCGGAAGGAAAGCGGGTCGCATCAAAGGGATGTATTCTATTGTTCATGATTGCAGGAAGTATAGACGAAAGCAAACGGAAGCGTAGATGCTTTCCTCAGAAATCTCTTCTGCAAAAACTGGTCCTCATAAACTACAGAATCACAATTCGGGAAAATGACAAACCTGAAGGAAAAATGCCAAAAAAGGATTTTGTGTCAAAGTTAAAAATGTTTATATACGAAATCCAGTTTTTAGGTTAACTGTATCATGGATTTATCCAATGCTCGGGTTTATCTAACTGGGCCGAGTTAAGATATCCGTCCCTCCCAATTAATTTAATATGTATGTATTAGCGAATCACTTATTCATGTATTATTCTTTTATGTTAGAACCATGGGAGCATAGACGTCACGTGCCCTATCAGTCGCAATTGATATACACAACTTTACTGGCTTCACTAAATAAAAGAAAAGAAGAAGAGAGGAATGCATTAATCACTCGAATCAATTGTTTGACTCACCGTCTTCTATGATGATCATTCTAATGTGTTGAGGAATCAGCATTTTGTTATTCGACATTATATTTTTCTTATCTCGTAAGCTGCATCCATGAATATAAGCATTCTAATTGGGACATTCAAAAGAATGAAAACTCCTAGATCTACAACTTTTATGTTTTGAGTTTTTTTAAAAAAACGCTGTAGAGTTGTAGATTTGAGAAGGAAGTGGATAGTCGTGACTAATCATAAGCGGAAATTTCAATTCTGTGCTAGTTAGGAAAAATGGTTATAATTTTTTCGATACATATCTAATTAATTTGTTTCCAAATCCAAAAGAATGAAGACTCATGGATATACGACTTTTATGTTTTGAGTTTTCTCATAAAAGCACTGTAGAGTTGTCGATTTGGGAAGTAAGTGGACAGTCGTGACTAGTTAGATGAGAAAATTTCAGTTCTGTGCTAGTTCGGGAAAATGGTATTAACTTTGTAAATACAAATCAGATTGGCCTGATTTCAAAGCCAAAAGAACGAAGACTTCTTGATCTACAACTTTTATGTTTTGCGTTTTCTCATAAAATCATTGTATAGTTGTCAATTTGGGAAGGAAATGGACAGTCGTGACTGGTCAGATGCGGAAATTTTAGTTCTGTGCTAGTTCGGGAAAATAATCATAACTTTGTCAATACAGATCGAATTGACCTAATTCCAAAGCCAAAAAAATGAAAACTCCTGGATATACAACTTTTATGTTTTGAGTTTTCTCATAAAAGCACTGTAGAGTTGTCGATTTGGGAAGGAAGTGGACAGTCATTACTGGTCAAATGCAGAAATTTCAGTTCTGTGTTGGTTCGGGAAAATGGTCTTAACTTTGTAGATATAGATCGGATTGACCTGATTTCAAAGCCAAAAGAACGATGACTCCTGGGTCTACAACTTTTATATTTTGAGTTTTCTTATAAAAGCATTGTATAGTTTTCGATTTGGGAGGGAAATGGACAGTCGTGACTAGTCGGATGCGGAAATTTTAGTTCTGTGCTGGTTTGGGAAAATAGTCATAACTTTGTCGATATAGATCAGATTAACCTAATTCCAAAACCAAAAAAATGAAGACTCCTGGATATATAACTTTCATGTTTTGAGTTTTCTTAGAAAAGTACCGTAGAGTTATCCATTTGGGAAGGAAGTGGACAGTCGTGACTGGTTAAGATGTGGAAATTTCAGTTCTGTGCTAGTTGGGGAAAATAGTCATTAAAGTCTTGTCTGCTTACAATGGAGGACTCTCCTTTATTTATAGGGGATCTAAGACTTAGGAAATAGATAAATATTAAAGAGATATGGGAACTACCCAACCATAGATGGGAACTAGAAAGCATTTAAATACATGGAAACTTGAAATGCATTGATGACACACGGAGACTCGAAATCTTGAGCCTTGTGATTTATCTTCAAAATTCGTCCACCATCTTTGACCAGCGGATAACCATCTTAATAAATCAGCAAATGTCATAGGAAAGTGCTTGGAACAACCTTCCATCGATATTCTATCAGTCCATACTAAAATTAGTAATAATTTTGGTGAAACGATATTGAATCGGCTAAATCAAGAATCGACGACTCCTTTTGACAACTACAATCTTTGACCCATCGAAGCAAATTATAACCAAAGTCAGTTTTGGCTTCGATGATCATCGATCGTACTAGACTTGTCGATGGAACCGAATCAAAATGTTCCATAGAATCTGATGCTCCCGTATTAGGAGGGGTCTCGAGCTCCCAAATTTTGATTTGAAATGAAAGGTGCCGGGAACTCTCAGCCGGAAGAGAGAGAGTTATTGAGAGATTTTTATCTAAAAAATGACTGAACCCCGCAAATTTTGGTGGGAAAATTTGTCATATACTCCCACTAGTTTGAATCTCAACTATTGGATTGATCACATGGCTCATAATTGATCCTTAACTCTTAAGAAATCACCCCCATTGGCTCGTTTCATATGGCACAAATGGATTGCTAGGATTAGTTATTAATAAATGGCCAAGATCAATTCCTTAATCATTAAGGAATTCTCTCATTGGTTAATTTCAAGTGACAAGGATTACGGGCCTTTTGGTCATTTTATGCACAAAGGAGAGGGCTGGTCGGCCGGCTGAATTTTGGCCGGAAAAAATGGCCCCAGTCGAACCGGGTTGATCCGGTTGGACCGAGTCGACCCGAGTTTGACCGGTTCAACTGGTTTGGTCCTTCGGCTCCGATTTCATGCGAATTTAGTCCAATTTCATTCTATGGCTTGACTTGTAAGATTTAATAGGACTTAATTGCAAATTGTATTAAGCTTTTGCCAAGTGAATGAGTCAAATGGGATTGGTATAATTCAAATTGAAACAGTTCAATGCAATCAATACTTACTATTGATATCCCAATTGCATTAATTTGCCCTGTTTGCACCATGGGCAATGTCAACTTCATCTCAATAGATTCCATGTGCAAAATTGGGGTTTTACTGAGTTCGTTAATTTGCCGCTTAAGGGCTTCCCGAACTGCGGTCATGCGAAGCCTAATGATGGGGATACGCCGCCTCACTTCCAGTAACTGAGCTTCAAGGGCGTTCGCTTCCTTGAGAAGCTGAATGTGGTCCTGTCCGAGGGCTTGTGGTAAGAATTATACAACTCAGAAGCCCTTCGCCTTTTGCGCTCGAGAATGTCGGCCAGGGAGATGGCTCCTCTTTCGGACAATGTAAGGTGGTTGCACCTTGTCAAAGTCCCGTTTAAAAGTGTCGATGCTTCCGAGATGGCTCCGCTTCGCGCTCGTCCCTCAACTCGGTTCATTGGAATCAGTAAACATAAATCGCTTTGGGCCGGTAACATAAAAGTCCTCCTCATGAATATACGAGCTTTGGGCCAGTGACACAAATCTCCTTCGTTATTGGAATCGATCTTCAGCGTTTCAGTAGATGTGGACAGAGAAAATGACTGACGCGGTTGCATGATTTTAGCTAATTTTAGCTACTCTTTATTTGTGTGAATTGTTGAACTTACGGTCCTTGTCCTTCAATTCTATTGAACACCATTTCACGGATTCAGCCATATGATGGATCATGGGGTAATCAACATCATGTTTGCCAAAATTACATATCTCATCACGAGGCTGTCTGATCCCACGAACAATCCCAATAGCTTCAGAATTTTATGTTCGTGGGGATTGACAAGAAATCACTATCAAGGTTATGGGATTTTGAAGGATTTGAGCAAAAAAAATAAAAATAAAAAAAATTTGCTGGGCTTCAAATTAGGCTTCCTCAGCAACATTTGACTAAATAAATTAGGCCCGATTTCTCATCAATCAACGCCCTTACATGCTTTAGACCATTTCTTAGTGCAACATGGACAGATTAGGGCATGTTACAGCTTCTCGTAGCGGCTGGTGAGATCATGAGAGGCTGAACGAAACTGCTGTAACGAGGAAAGACAGAGAAAGGCAAACTTTTCACTTGATACTGAGTGATCACAGCTAAACAGCACAACTGAAGTTTAAGTTTCAGTATCGAAAGTCCAGAGGGAATGGTCTATAAGATTCAATGATTCATCATCTATGTCTTATTCTCATACTAAAATATCGTAATCGTAAAATCATCTCGCTCTTAACCCCCCAACCCTAGTTGGTCGACAACGCCCGCCCGTGGACACTACAAAGAGCAATTTCGGTGAAACAGTAACATTGTTTTTTAGTCAACAAGCAATTGAAAAAAAAAAAAAAAGACTTGAGCAGTAGAAAAAAGGTACGACATTCTCTTTACGCCACGGTTGTTCCAATCTCCCACTTTGAAACCCAATTAACACCACCCCCAAATTTAAAAAATAAAAATAGAATAGAATAATATTGAAAAAAGGCCCTTACCAAAAAAAAATATTGAAAAAAGGCAGCTTGCAGAAGTGGAATGCCTTCACTGGGAAGCTTTGCTTTTTTTATTCTTCTGGCCTCAAAGCTTTAATGTCACAACTCAAGATTCAAAAAGGAAAAGAAAGCCCCAAAAGACAAGCTAGTCAAAATTAGGGATTGTTGACTTGAGCACACATCTTACCCATTTCATATCTGGCAGTGAGTGTAGCGCATGCATTTTCAAATGCATTCTTACACATTTTTCATTTGATTTGTGCATATATTGCAAACTGTATGTGATCCAATCCTTCAGTCTCTATATTTTACTTGCACATACTTCAAATTCTAGCTAGAATTAAAAACATTTTTATTTATATATATAATTAAGTGCGAAATGATTAGTAATTTTTGGCTCTTTCATGTGTGCTAATCCTTTGAAGTAAAAATCACGATTAGTAATTTCAAGAGGCATGGCATCCAAATTTCAATTTCAAAGGAAACTTTTTTCCAGTGAACAGGTGATGCACGTTACACGTTTAAATCGTTGTCCTTATGTTTTTAATAACAGAGTTATGCAAACCCCAATATATTAATAAATAAGGATATTCACTTGTGTATGAATGTGACTGGTCTCTCTCCAAGGAGTCAATCATTTACTGCAGGGAAAATTTCCAAATGGTGATTGTTCCGACCACCAAAGAAGGTACATTTTTGTCCAAAAAAAATTTATGGGTTGATCTTTATTTTTTCTCCTTTTCTTTCTTGGGTGAGTTCCGGGACTGGGAATTGCTACACGACTCCGGCTCCGAGTCCGACTCGGTCGACAAACCCTATGAACTTCGACAAGATTGAGGATGAATCGGGGGCATGATTTGGGCCAATTATTTCTCGATCGATGGTCCCGGCAGGTACCCCAAGACCACCATGTACAAGGACGAAGCCATGTCATTCACTCTCTCTCTCTCTCTCTCTCATCATCGGTTTTCCCTCCTCTTTTGTTGAAGATATGATTGGAGAATCCGATTGTGGTGTCGATCTTGATTACGGACCGATTGATTCAGTCGATCCGTAATTGTTTTGGTAAATAGGAAATTGTTATCAATTGTATATTATTTCCTATTCTTTTCTTTCATCCTTACACTATAAATAGATCGATGTACTTGTATACAAATCATCGGAATACAATACAAGAAAAGTTCTCGGATTCCTACAATTTCTTCAATTTCTGTCATCTTTCCCGCAAGACCTTTCCCTCCTTTTCCTTAGGGTTTCTCTCTTTTTGTCTTTTCCCCTCATTTTCTCTCTCGATCTCGCCCTTCCCTTCGTTCGCGGATGGAACAGCGACTCATCATGATCAATTGTGATCATGTTGAGATAACATGAAGTGGGCTTGTTTGATAATCGATTAGGTGTTGAAAGTTAAAAACTCGGCATTTAATGAGATTAAGCTCGTTTGTTAGCCAAAAAAAAATTGGCTTGAATGATTCAATTAAAGTAAAAAAAAACCACTTAATCTAGTTTGTAAGGGACGGGTTATATAATTTGTTTCATAGGAAATAATTAATGGTGTGAATAATCTCACCGAATATGATAGAAAACTTAGCAATAATGGTCATTAGTCTATGTTCAGTAAGAGATTAATAATATTCACTTATCAATTTTAATTATCACCGTACAACTTTGTAAATCTATTTTCAAAATTTTAAAGTTCAACACTCAAAAGTTTCATTAACCTAATTTTTAGTTTCACCAAACAGGTACGCCCTAAGATAATGGCAAAGGATCTCTAAAAAGAGTTCTCACTACTTTGCTTCCCTCCCGGGACGCAGGGAGGAAAATTAGGGCGAGAACTACATTGAAATTGAACTCACCCCACAAATGAATAAATAAGTAGATTCCTTGACTCAGTCTACACGGGAAGAAGTAAACAAAATTGATCCTCCAAATCTCAAAATTTCACCAAAACAAACCTGTCTTGGTCCGGCTTATCAACTTGAAGTTGTCGGAAACCTCCTCAACCTTAAATTGATCTAATCTCGCTGTCACTGAACATTTCACAGATCAAATAAAACATAAGGAAGGGGTTGATATTAAGTTGGACATTCAAACCGAATCGAGTCGAGCTTTTATTAAGTCCCAATTCGACTGAATAAAAGATCGCGACAGTTATTTTCTTAAGGAACGGGCTGATATACGCAATGACTAGTGCGAAATTAACGGTGGGGATCTATTCCGACAATTTTAATTTGGTCTGACGCGGGCGGAGTACGAAAACGCCCTGCCTCGGTGTTTGTTTTGCTCAATATACCTCAAAGAACGGCAACAAAGCCCCTTGCCTAATTGCTGATCCCCACTAAGTGCAAAAACGCATTCCATCGATCGATTTGGACACTTGCCGCCCATCTCCTCACGATCCTCAGAGATCCAGAACTTCCGGCGAGATTAGCTTGAAAACAAAAATCCGATCTAATCGTACCAAAAGAAAAAATGAACGAATTACCATAAAACTAAGCGCCCGCGAACCTCGCCCCAAATCTAACGATTCCTCCACGGCATTTCGCAGAAAAGGCGAGGCTCTCTCTCTCTAATCCCAATCTGCCGAATTGGCAAAACCTGTTCCCCATCCCCCGAAGCCTCAAAACCACATGGACAGATCGATTCCCTAGAGAATTCCGCCGTCACGGTGTCGCCGGCTGAGGGGCGCCGAGTTGCGAATACGAGCACGTGAAGCGTGGGATTTATGTATATAGCAAGAGAGTGAGAGGATTGTTCTGCTCAATTACATTACGTTTGTATTTGGGTCCTGGTACGTATGACAAAGTTCTGCGCGGGGAAGCTACTTCAAGCGGAGGACTTTAACCCTGTCTAAGTAATTCAGACTTGGTTTGCTTCAGCTGATTAATCGGTATTTCTACCGAAAGGAAAACGAACCCCCCTGACTGAAAGGAGGATTCCCTAAACCCATTTGAATACTGGGTTTTTCGATACCTCTCTCGTATAAAGAAGAGCACGAAAGACTAGTTGAATTACTCAACTTCAGTCGAGACAAGAAAAGTTATTTGGGATGACATATTAGCGAGACGAGGTTCGATACCGTAAGATGAGCCGCATCTAGACCTGTTAAATGGGTCTTAAAACCCATAAACGGCCCATTTAAAAAGTAAATGAGTTATAAATTGATCCATACAATGTTGAAGGACCTATCTTAAGTGGATTTTAAAGTTTTAAGTCTATCATAGATGGATCTTAATGGATTGAGTGTGGAATCGAATTCCAACTCACCCATTTTGACCCAAAAAAAAAAAAAAAATCCACCCATTAAGCTCACCCCTTTTTTATAATTTTTTTTTTAAAAAATTTGAAATCATTTTTGATTTTTTTAATTCTCTTTTCTTTTCTTTTTTATTTATTTATTTTCGGCCGGTGGCCGGCCACGGCGATTCCGCCGGATTCTCTTGGGGTGTCCGTGTCGGTACCCAAACCGGCCTCCAATCAATCGGCGACCAATTTTCGAGTAATGCGCTCCGCTCTGCAAAAGTTGGTGCCTCTTATCGCCTTCCCTCCACCGCAAGATGAAAATCGAGACAGCTCAAAGGCCCCGAACTGCACTCGCCAAAATCCAGAGCTGAATCCCTCCATAGAAGCAAAGCACACCAAGCATTTTTGTTCCCAGGCGCAGAGAAAAAAAAAAAAAAGAACCATCTTTGAGAGGGCATTCCACACCCAGTCAATCGCGAAACAAACGGAAGGTGCCAATCTCTCACATGCCAGCACGTCTCCCTGAACAGCAGTGCGCATGCGCGAGGTCGGAAGATAGGAAAGAAAAACAAAACATATCTCTCCCGCCGCAATATCACGAGCAAGAGGGGGCCTCGTCCGCTGCGAAGAAGAGTCCGTGAGAATGCGAGAGGGAACAGAGAATTAATGGAAACTTCTGAAGGGATTGGACGAGAGAGAGAGAGAGAGAAACCCAGCTGCGATACGATCGAATATGAATTTTGGTGCATTTTTCAGTTCGGATCTTAGGATCGGTTTAATCCAGAAAAGCAAGGTGAAGAAGACGAAAAGACAGAGTGACCTTACAGAAGAAAATTGTCGAAAGTTGGCTTGCTAACCTCGATAGGTTTAATTAATATCCAGCGATGGCCGGCAACCGCCCACTGGCAAGTGGCCACAGGGGAGGAACGATCTTGTCGGAGGCTGGCGAGGACTCGGCCTTGCCACATCAGCAAGCTCGTCCTCACACATGGCGGTGGCCGACCGCTAGCCAAAAATAAAGGAAAATAGGAAAAAAAAAAATTGATTTTAAAAAAAAATAAAAAATAAAATAAAATAATTATTAAATTGCGTGCATGAAGCAAAATCAAATCAGATTTTATATACCAAACGTCGGAAAATATTTTCCAATTCATTTTCAAGTTTCAAATAAATACTAAAATTTTTTTTATTTCTTGAATAATGACTTCATGGAAAATATTTTATAAAAATGTTGCATTTTTCACAAAAGAAACAGAACCTCAATTTTAAAAAAAAATTATAAAAGTCGTTCGCTAGCTTTATATTGTATGAAAATGTTTTAGTATTATAATTTTTAAAAAGAGTCATAAGAAACAAGTTTATCTATATTTAGTTAAATATAAAAGTGTTTTACTAATACGGATCGGGGTCGGGATATGGGTTGGGATGTTTACATTACAAATAAATGGATCATGAACGGGTTAATGGGTCAATTTGAGCCGAATCATTTATGACCCAATCCAATCCACCCATTTAACAGGTCTAATCGTATCGCCTCGAGACATCCTATTTTTCGAAATTCGTAGATTAAAAGGGGGGAAAAATTGTAATCTATAGGACAAAACCCTTAAATCATGGGACGATACAATGGTGTCCCTTCTACTTAGTGTCGCGACGGAAAGAATCGGGGGCAATATAGACAAAAGCCAAGATGATAAGATGATAAAATAATAATAATAATAATAATAATGTGAGGAATGGACGGTACGCTTGCATGTCTGCCTGCCCGCAGGCCAAGGCAGTCTCCGTCGGCGTCAGCGTACGTGTCGGCTTGAGCCAGAGGAGGAGGAGGAGTTTAAAAGTGTCAGAACGGTCGAGCGATACGAGGGCGGCGCTCCCTCCCTCCTGCTCCTCTTCCTGGGGTCCTCCACTGTCGGGCCACGTGTCAGGATCTCGAGGGCTCTTTCCGCGTGTTTTATTAAGCTAAGAAGTTAAAGATGATTGACCTTTTCCACGTGTTTTAGCTTTGGATAGTACCCCAATTGTATAATCTAACCTAGAAGGAATTTAGCCGGTTCTAATGCGAATGCAGCAGCAGGTATTTAGGAATTTAGCCGTAGTGGGCGCGTGGTAAGGAGTGTTTCGGGCGTATAAATGGCAAATATGTGTGGAGCTTTAAAGTTGGGGACTTTCTAGGACGTGTTCCCATCTGATGAATGGAATGAAAAGAGGTTTAAATCAGCATAAGTAGTTAGATTTAGAAATTTCATGGTCACACGGTTATGAGAAATTGATCTGTATAAATTTAATCGATTTATTGTGTTATTGAATAGGGGTTTATTTCCTGCTATATATTTCAAATAATAGTTACATGCCACGGACCTTCCTCGTCTTGGATCTCAGCCTTTACATTGTCCTCGCTCTTCATCACCTTTTTACTTTTCCATTTCTTTCCCAAGGGCAATCTGTTCCTAACTCAAAAGGCTGTGGAAGCCGCTATTGATGCTAGGGAATTTAGCCCTGCCCATTAACAAATGCCATGCTTGGAATTTAATTATGTTGTAAAACGAAAAAAAAAAAAAGGAAGAAAGAAAGCAGAAAGCTAATTATTATAAAAAGAAAGGCAAAATCATACGGCTATTCCACTTCGCTGGCGAGGGTAAGCGACCTTCATTGGGGTGTCGGCAAGGGCTAGCAACCTCCATTGATATATGAAAATTAAAAATTATAGTGAGCAACCTTGGGTTTCATATATTTTTCCGTCCAAATGCAGACAGAAATAACACGAGGTAAAAATTAGTGACACCAATAACAAGAAGGAGGATAAACACATGTCAAAATGAGTTTCAATAAAAGCATGTCGAAATACATTTATCAAATGTATATCCGCATAGAGCGCGGACGACATAGCCCGTCCTTAGCAATATTTGATAAATTGGTTTTTCGTAACGCACATTATACTAAATTTGACGTCCAAATCCAATTACACAGCAGCCCTTATCAATCCTTTATAAGAAAGAAAGTATTAGGAGTAATTGTAAAATGGTCCCTGTACTATATTGTCACAATTTCATGTTAGTCCTTGTACTTTTTCTTGTGAGAGATTTGGTCCCTGAACTAATCTCACGTCACAATTACAGCACACGTGTCCTATTTTTCCGTCCAAATGTTGATAGAAAGTGCTGTCATAACACGAATATTAGGGGTGTCTGTGGCGAACCGAAAAACCCGAACCGAGACAACTTGGAGAGAACCGAACCAAAAAATTTGTAGATTTCGGTTCGGTTTGAATTCGATTCGGATCATCAAATTAACCATTTTTTTTCCATGCGATTTAACCATTCAGTGCATGACTCGTGGCAAAAAGGGGCCCACTGTCAGACTTTAAAAAATTTTACACCTTCTCTTCTCTTCTTTTTCCTCTTCTCTCTCTCTCTCTCTGCTCTTCTTTTTCTTCTTCTCTCCCCAGTTGTCTCTCTTAAGTTCGACCGCACGCCACAGCTCTCCGCTCATTCACGGATTTTTGATGAAGTTTCCTCGAATTTCCGAGCTCTAATCAAAACCTCCACTGTTCTTCTTCTTAATTCTCCGTGCTCAACAAAAAATCAAGAAATGAAGAAATCTTCAACAGACTAACAAAGGGGAAAAAAAAAATCAAACTGTGAAGGTGGAATGAATTAAGACGAGGAAGTGGTCCCCATGTTCCCTCTCTTTGCCGATTTAATCTTTGTCTCGCGTGGGGTTTTGCCATCTCTGTTTTGCGCCACGATTCAAGGTCGCCCATTATGTTTTTTACGGATCGAGGCCGCCGACGCGTGGGCAACCATCGGGAGGTGGTCGGATCGAGCGCAATGGGCGTTGGATTTGGGATCGGCGTGGATTTCTGTTTCTTGGCAAAGTGGGTGCCGTTCTTCCGTATGCATTTTCTCACCGTAGGGATTTGAGAGGCGCGCGGAGAAGGTGTTTGTCGAAATGGCGAGAGGATGTCATTTCGTGGAATCATTATTATTGCAGCCGAGGTTTCGGTGAATGGTTTGTATGAGGAGGCGTTTGTGTTTTTCAACAACATAAATTGAGCACATTAGTTATGAGTTGTTTTTCTGCATGTCATGAAGTGATCAGCCCACACAAAGCCATCCGAGTTTCAAAATTCACCGTAACTTGAACTTCTTTGGAGGCCATCTCCAATGGAGATTCTCCATTCGATGGTCCTCAATAACATTTTTGACGTGTGGCTTTATCACTTAAAGCTGAATCATAATCATTCTAATGCACATGAATATTTTTTTTTTGGACATGGAATGGATGGGGAAAAAATAAAATGCTTAGGATTGTTCATATGAGTTTTATAGACAATCGTTGCTTGGTAAAAGACTCCGATTTCAAATATCCTGAAGAACTTAACTCAATAAGGTGGTCGCCAGTTATTTTTAAGATCTCGAGGGCTGGTTTTTCAACTTCTTTTGATGGAACGGATTGGTTTTGTATCCCTTCTAGGACAAAAACGCTTTTCTCCGAGCCAGCTCGCTGGATTGGCGCCTCGTGTAAAGGACGCCCCCAGCACAGCGGAGGAAGAAGAGCAACACAAAATAAACGGAAAGAGCATGGGAAAAACAAATCCCACTTTCACGAGAAAGGGTTCCTAATGAAGTTTGACCATTATGCCATTGCCGTGACATATAAAGATGTCGCCGCGTAATCGTATCGGTCGAATATAAAGATCTCGCGAGATTAATCAAATGGTGCGGCAGAATATTGCATTCCCGTATGTTCCTTTCTTTTTCCAAGATTGAATTTCACCGATTCTTGAAAACATTAAATATCTCTCTTCTGGTCTGATCGATAATCCAAATGAGGATGTTATCGAAACTTTGATGAAACATTATGGTCTCATTTATTTTGGAAATGATTGTTTAGGTTGGGAATAAACAATTTGGTTCATTGGGTGTTTAACCCTTTTTGGATCGTAGTCCTTTGTTTTCTTGATTGTTTTTTGGTTGAATTCATACCGACCGATCTATATTTTGAAAGAATATCGAGTAGATAAGGAGCTATATCTTCTTATGTTTAATGTACATCGAGGATCCACTAGGTTAGAAACACGGTAGGTTGATCTTGATTAAGTTTGAGACTTTGTCTTATAAATTACATATCAAGAGATTGGCATTTGAACAAGAAAGGACCTAGGAAATTTATTTTATTAGACATTCACTCGACCAATATGCAAAAGATTGATTATTGTAACCTTTATTTTAGACCCTTTTGCATCAGCACTTATTTATTTTTATTATTATTATTATTTACTTATTTGAGCTTGTAGATGCCCGGGCAAATCAATGTATAAACTATAAAGCATCTTCGTTTTCCTCAGATTTGGAGCTTAGCATGCAAGTAGCTTCTTCTTGTGTTCCATTCTCTCGTGTAGTTTAGATAGTACCCCCAGTATGAAATTAAGGTGACATTAGAACCGAAGTCACCGGCACCCAACTATTTCACAATCGCGTGCATAGAAATTCGACCCTCGGTCACATCCCATCCATCGCGAATGATTTTTGTTTAATTTAGTTGACTTCAACTTTGTGTCGACGAGTGTCGTGTTTTTTTGTGCGCTCTTGAAAAAACTCAAATTACAAAGTAGCATACGAGCGCTTTTTATCGGCCAATCGGACTCATTATTTCTCGAGACAAGCTCCAAAAAGTTTCGCACGATCAAAGCCCAAGCAATGCCGACCATAATGCAAACCAAAATATCATAATCCACGACACCCCCTGAAACACAAGAAAACCATTTTTGTCTCGGAATGCTAGGGCGAACTATAGCCCTTAATCTTTCCCTTTTTATTAAGCTAAGAAGTTAAAGATGATTGACCTTTTCCACGTGTTTTAGCCCTGCCCATTAACAAATGCCATGCTTGGAATTTAATTATGTTGTAAAACGAAAAAAAAAAAAAGGAAGAAAGAAAGCAGAAAGCTAATTATTATAAAAAGAAAGGCAAAATCATATATTATTCCAACTTCAATATATCGGGTAAGCCTAACTTTTTGGGGTGTGAGAAAGGGCTAGCAACCTCCATTGATATATGAAAATTAAAAATTATAGTGAGCAACCTTGGGTTTCATATATTTTTCCGTCCAAATGCAGACAGAAAAACACGAGGATAACTAAATTAGTGACACCAATAACAAGAAGGAGGATAAACACCATGTCAAAATGAGTTTCAATAAAAGCATGTCGAAATTTTTTATCAAATGTATATCCGCATAAAATTATCACGAATAGCCCGTCCTTATCAAAATTTGATAAAAAATTTTCAACGCACATTATAAAAAATTTGACGTCCAAATCCAATTATAAAAAGCCCTTAAAAAAAAATAAGAAAGAAAGTATTAAATCAAACCCATTGTAAAATGGTCCCTGTACTATATTGTCACAATTTCATGTTAGTCCTTGTTCTTTTTCTTGTGAGAGATTTGGTCCCTGAACTAATCTCACGTCACAATTACAGCACACGTGTCCTATTTTTCCGTCCGAATGTTGATAGAAAGTGCTGTCATAACGCCGGAGATGAACAAGTGGCAATGACGTGTAAATCACAACAACTTGAGGGGGAATTACAAAAATCATCCCTGTAGGAGTACCCTCTTTCATTTTTGGTCTCCGTACTTTATTTTTGTCACATGACCAATCTTCAATCTTGATTTTAGAATAAACTCGATTTCCTCGTGCAAGTGCAAATGCAAAAAAAAAAAAAAAAAAAAAAAAGAAGAGAGAGAGGCGATTTAGGGCTAAAGAGTATTATCACGCATCGACATTGACATGCGATAATGGTGCAAAGCTAGTAGGCACTGCATGTTATTGCGGAAAAATAACTTGCTATATATTTGACACGTCAAAAAAATAATGAATAAATAGTTTTAAGCGTGGTTGGACACTACGGTCACTATCATCAAGTACATTTACGAAAATCATCTACAATTGATTATGAAAATGCATTACATGCCACTTAATTTAATATTGATTTGTCTGAAATGATAGAAAATTGTTCTCGTGTCGTATGTACCTTCTACAGATTATGCTATGATAGGTCCATGCGAATAATTAAATGACCAATTGCTTCGGTCAATTTTGCTTAAAATTCTATTATTTTGAGTAACTTTATCACTTTCTTTCCTTTTTATGGAAGAATGACTAATCTGAAGTTTTAGGAACCCGAGAATATCATAAAAAGTAATACAAACTCCAAAATCGAAAAGCCAAACCTACAATCTTTCTTTATCTCGTTGATTTTGCCTCCTCTTCAAAGGATTAATCACCAAAGACAAACGAAAAGGCACATGTTTTTGTTATTATTGATAAATGAAACAAACTTAGATAGACAGGAAATAGAGAGAGAAATAAATATCATTTGGCATGAGGTGCCGGGATTCGGGCCGAATGAGGAATTTAATAATCCTTTACCACTATTTCGTTGCCAAATATTAAATTACATGTGCAAAATGCAATAGTGTAATTACATATAGGAATGTTTCGACCAAAAAAAAATTACATATAGGAATTTATAGAATATTTATTCGTGCAATTGAAAAAAATATATAAAAATATAAGATTAGAAAAGTTAAAAATGATTGAGAGAGATATGGAGGAGGATGGAGATTCAAACCTGGCGCCCTCCTCTCCCCGTGCCTTCTGCTGCGTTTTACAAAAGCGGGCCCCACAATTTGGTTGTGTTGTGCTGTGCGCGTAAAGGGGACACACAACCAACACAAAATGACACGTGGCTCGCTCTTGGAAACCTTGACGAGGTAACGTTTCTCCGGTGCCTTTAGAATCGATCACTTAGGCTACGCATGATAATCATTCTGTGTTCAAAAATATATTTTGATTAGAAATTATTCTTTTAATTCTGTACCCGAGAACTGATTCTAAGCATTTAAAGACGTATAGTAATGGTCCAAAATTCATCTTTCGAATGCAATCGCGTTTGATAACGACATAAAAATTCTTTTTATTAATAATATTTTAATAATTTTTAAATATTTTAATATTTCTTTCTTTTCTTTTTTCTTCTCCTCTTTCTTGGCCATGACCAGTAAAATATTTTTTTAATTAATAATAATTTTATTTAAAATATTTTTTTTATTTTTTTTGTCCATGGTCGGTAAAAATTTTCTTATAAAAAATTTTTTTTAATAATTTTGTTAAAAAATTTACTAAAAATGTTTTTATTGAAAATATTTTTTCTTTTTTTTTTTTCCATGGCACAGTCATTTGGCCATGGTTGGTAAAATATTTTTTTATAAATATTTTTTTTATAAATAATAATATTTTAATTTTTAGTAAAAAATATTTTTATTGAAATTAGTATTTTTTTTTTTGCCATTTTGTCATGGCCATGGATGGTAAAATATTTTTTATAAATAATTTTTTATTAATAATATTTTAATAAAAATATTTTTATTGAAAATATTTTTTTTTTTTTTCGCCATGACACGGTCGTTGGTCATGGGTTTGGTAAAATATTTTTTATAAATATTTTTTTATTAATAATATTTTAATAAAAATATTTTTTATTGAAATTTTTTTTTTTTTTTACCATGGCACAGTTCTTTGGCCATGACTAGTAAAATATTTTTATAAATAATTTTTTATTAATAATATTTTAATAAAAATATTTTTTTATTGAAAATATTTTTTTTTTTTTTCCATAAATAATTTTTAATAAAAATAAAATATTTTTATTGAAATTATTTTTTTTTTTTTTTGCCATGGCTTGTCATTTGGCATGGTCGGTAAAATATTTTTATAAATATTTTTTAATAATAATATTTTTATTAAATATTTTTTAAAAAAATTTTTTTTTAAAATATTTTTTTATTTTTTTTGGCCAATAAATTTTTTTAATTAAAATATTTTAATCTCGCTAGATACTTGGCCAGGGTGGCCCTCATGCCGTATATAAAGAAGCTATATTAAAAATATTTTTTTATTAATAATATTTTTATTAAATATTTTTTTTTTTTTTTTTTTAAGCATTTTTTGCAAGAATTTGTGCCTAGAATCAAAAAATTAAACAAATAGATTTCTATTCCCAAACTAATGGAAAATTTTTTTTTATTAATAATATTTTTTATTTTTTTTATTCCATGACCAATTTAAAAATTTTTTTTAATTAAAATATTTTAATCTTTAAAGCTTTGATATCCAAAATTTTCATTCCTAAAATAAAAAAGAATGCAATACTTTGTCTTAACGACACAAAATTTCTTTTTGCTAACATTAAAAGTTATATTAAAAATCAAGAAAAAGAAGAAAAAAAAAAACCGATTCTCATTTTTGTTCCCAAAATCAAAAAGCTACTTTTTTTTTTTTATTCCCGATTCTATTTGCAAAATCGATTACAGGCACAAATTTGCAAGAATTTGTGCCCGAATCAAAAAAATAAACAAACATATTTCTATTCTCAAACCGATTACGGAACAAAAAAAATGTAATCAAACACTATTTTAGCAAGTTATTATCAAAATTTAGAGTGCATTTCATAACCCTTCTATTCTAAAAAATAATTTATATTTAAAAATAAAATTTTTTATTCTGTCCCCGAAAATAATTTATAAGCATTCAAAGACATTTGATAACGGTCCAAAATTTCCATTCCTGAAATAAAAAAAGAACAGAAATACGTTTGGTAACGACACAAAATTTCTTTTTATTAATCATATTTTCAAATATTTTAATTTTTTTTTTCTTCTCCTTCTTGGCCATGGCCAGCGAGGGCATCGCGGCCCTCGCCAACCACAAGCGAGGGCGAGGGCTAGACCCTCGCGACCTAGGCTAGGGCCACCCTCACCGGATCTGGTGAGGGCTGCACCCTCGTGGCCTAGGTGAGGGTCACCCTTGCCAGATCCGACGAGGGCTAGACCCTCACCGCCACCCTCGCCGGCTAAAACTCCATCTCGCTTTTAACTTAAATAATTCCGTGTTCAGTATATGAAGGTTAAATCGCTAGTTTTTCTAATTCAATGAGCATAATAGATCCAATCCATCTAATTATGTAATGGTATTAGAATTTGGATAAAATAGATTTCCTCATTTACAAAAGATAACGTTGATCATGCTAATGGTCACTCTGATCCAATTTTAAATTTGATTATCACAATTTCCCAATAGATCAAGGCATGTAGAGTCGGGTCATGTCCTTCCGAAAAATGAGCTAAAACTTCACCCATCCATGCATGAGTTTGGCTCCTTTTAGGCTGCTTGAAATTGAATGAATAGTTCCATTGGCTTATGAGTTTTCTCGATGTCACTTAGCGAAAACTAAATACTCAATCTTGTGCAAAGAACCTTAAAATTTTAAAATTTTCAAGGTAAATAAAAAAGTTTCAAGACTTAAAACACTCTAGGAGATGAATTTAGAGGGTTAGAAGATAAGGAGAATTGTTTAATAGGTGGTAAAAGAAAGAATGTATAACAGCTACATTTATTTTGGAAAATAAATGTACACGGACATAAAACTGGGGAAGTTTGCAAAATTAAATTTATCTCGTCTTTTTTATTACTCATTCATTTTATCCATTTTCCACTAACGTAGAAATCGTTCTTTGTTACAGCTTTTCGATTATATTAATTTTGCACAACAAAGTATGATCATAGCATATATAGATGGAAGAATTTATCACTCAAGTAAACTTTAGAACTATTTAAAGTCAAAGTGGTTGTTTTGTCTAATTTTGACGGCATTTGTTTCGCGTGAGGTTTCTGGATTGTCATAGAGATAATTAACCAAGTGTCTAATGATTACAAACTTTTTCACGGGCACTTGGATGAGGTTGTAGCAGTGTATCTTGACATATACAGTTCATTAAGCTTATCATCGAATAAGCTTGCCTCTCATAATCCAATATGTTACATTGAAATTTTAAGGCAAATTAGGGTAATTTGTTGTCTTTTTTTTTTTTTTTGGTCGCTTTGTCGGGATTGGATCTCGAGCGCGTGCACCCGGTTTGTTCTCTAGGTGAATACAATCTTAATGTAATGTCTGCAAAAGCTTAAAAACTCATGTTTGAAATGGAAAAAAAAAAAATCTTACCCTCAAAAGCAATAAGGATTATCATTTTATCCTTCCTTCTATAATAATAATGCGTAATATATACCAAGGGTGTTCTTTTTAAAGTGGACATCGAATTTGTAAGTTAAATTTGCCATACGATGTTGATGAATATAGGTTAATCAATTCAATCACTGAAAAAAAGGAAGAGAATCAATATTATATAAGCGAGCCCAATACTCTGCCTTCAAAATTAATACTTCCGTCGGTAGTCCCTCCCTATATTCTTGTGCAAAATTCAAAATCGTCTATCTATTTTTTTAGTCAAAATGATCCATTGTTCGTCCGTGGAGAAATATTGGCAATAAATATTTTGTTGATGTGGACTTAAAATCAGTTTCCTCGAACTCTCTCTTTTTCTCAAATTTGGAAAAAATTTCCTTCTCTTATCCAATGCGCAAATGGGTGACTCACTTTTCGTGAGAAAACTACCGAAACAGTTCTAAACCTATTATAATCACGCCAATTTAATCCTAAACCTTTTGTATTTATGCTGATTCAGTCCTAAGAAAATATTTAAAAATCACCACATCAACGCCAACAGACCAACGCCGACAGATCAAAATTGGCCGGATGGACTTAATTGGCACAAATGCAAAAAGGTTTAGGACTGATTAACATAGTTACAATAGGTTTAAGATTGTTTTGGTAATTTTTCCCCACTTTACGTCTATGTACGTCATAAGCAAAATCAAGCTGATCATATCGTCCAAAATTGAAAACAAGAAGAAAAATGTTGAAGCTAATGATACATCCACAATAATAACGATTCACAGGTTCTTCAATATTTACTGTCATCGACATTGCTTTTCGGGACGAATATGGCTAAATATAGGTATTGTTTAACACATGCATAGGTCCTTACACGGTGTTTGTTAACTAAAGACACCATGGACAACGTCGACGATAAGATCCAAAACAAGGAGGTCCTTCATTTTCTTTCACCACTATTTCGATCATGAATTTAAAATGGCGCGTTATCGATTGAGGGACAAGATTGAAAATTTAAAAAGCAAGGTGAATCTCTAATGTTTCCCATCGTAGTTTTTGTTTAGATCTCTAACACTTTTCAACTTTAAATGTTTTGCGACAATAATTAATGTTTAGTTTATTTTGCTTATGTCGAACTCAACTTTTAGCAATGATTAGCTTCATTTTGTTTATATCATACGTTGATTTTGATTGATATGATTAGCTTCATTTTTCTTTCTTCTTTTTTAATTTTGCCCGACTCAAAATAAGAGATGGAAAACGAGCCTTAAGATAGAACGACCCAAATGGGCCTCTTCAGTCTCGGCTTCGATTATTTTATTCACACTCGAGCACAAAAATAATTTTATTCATTTATCATTTAGGGACTTTTCCTTTTCAACAAACAAAATAATGCATAGGTAAATTAGAAATTGTCCTAAATCGAGTAGCGAAAGTCCAAATGATACAAAGACGTTAAGATAAGTTTCGGGATAATAGAGGATTACTTAATTGGGATTTATGAATACGAGAGATACAATGGGCGTGTGCTGATTGGAAGGGCACATCTGCCCCCAATCTCATCTTCAAAGTTGCCTGGTGTGCAGCAATTTATCATTTATGGATGCCTAGAAACAGGAAGATTCTTGTAGATAAACTTTTTTTTTATTTTATTTTGAGTAATGCCATATTCTCTAAGATTCATTTAGATATTTGGCTCCATTAGTTTCACGGAAAACGGCTTTTAGGAAAATGTTTTTTGGATTTTCCGACAATCGTTTCACGAAAAATAAACTAGTCATGGAAAATATTTTCCATCAATGAAAAAACATCTTCAAAAGTGAGGAAAATGGTTTCTGCTTACATTTTCCATATCTTCTTTCGCATCATTTTCTTTTCAAAATTTTATTTTATTTTATTTTATTTTTTTAAAAAATCAATTTCTTAATTATTTTTATTTTATTTTATTTTCTTCCCTTTTCTTTTTTTTTTTCCTTCTTCCTCGGCCGATTATTGGCCATAGACGAGCTCGAGCCTCGCCACAGACCAGCAAGGCTCTGCCTCGATTGATCCGGCGAGGTCGCCAGAGCCTCATCAACGCCTGGCGACCTCAAGCAAGGCTCGAGCCTCACCCAGCTCGCCAGATCTGGCGAAGCCTGAGCTTGCCCAACTAGCCTTGGACGAACTCTGACCTCGTGAGATTCGGCTAGTGGCGAGGCTCTCACGACCTCGGGAAGCCTCATCCAACTCATCGAATTTGGCGAGGCCTAAGCTCACCGGCCTCAAACGAACTCAACCTCGCTAGATCAGGCGAGGCGGAGCCTCGCCACAAGCCGGTCGATGGCTATTGTCATGTCTGGCGACTAGCCAAGGAAGAAGAAAAAAAAAGAAAGAAAAGGGAAAAAAATATAAAAAGAAAAAGGAAAAGAAAAAAAATAATATAAAATTTTCAAATTTTTTGGTAACTTTCCCTAGAAAATCAAATTGGATATTGAACAGCGAAAAATATTTTTCATGTCATTTTCAAGTTTTAGCCGTATACCGGAAAATATTGTCATTTTCCTAGAAAAATGGCTTCCTGGAAAATATTTTCCAAAAATGTCACATTTTTCGCAAAAAACAAAAGGGAGCATTTGCATAGATTTCATTCCCGAATTGCATTGATGTTCACTTGAAATAGAACGAATGGTATCCATTAATTCTTGTAAACATATATTGTCATTTATGAATTTTTTTAACGACACCTAGCAAAAACCAAATACTCGAGCTTGTGCAAAGAACCTTAAGGAATTGATATTTCCAAAGAAAGAAAAAAGTGTTTCACAACTCCAAGCATTCTAGGAGATGAATTTAGAGGGTTATATGATTAGGAATTTTGTTTAATTGGTAATGGAAAGACAAATGTATAGCTACCAGATTTACTTTGGAAAACAAATTTAAATGACGGACTTTTACCATTGAGATTCAACCTGGTATGATACATAGTATAAATCCTTAGATTATGCCAAAATATAAGGTTTCAAACTTAAAACTCTTTCCCACCAATTTCATGAAAAAGCATGGTGAATCAAGATGGTATGTTATCAAGTGACGGACGAGATCAAAATTTACATCTAAGATGAATCTCTAACGCTTTAAATCACAATTTTTTTAGATCCCCAGCACTTTTCAAATTCAAATGAAAATCTTCCCTATCTTTGGCAAGCTAAACCATTCTTACATTTTTTTGGTCGGACTCCACTGCTTCAATTCCCTCGCCGGAAAAGGTAATTCCTTTTTTGTTTTCTTTTCAATTCCCTCGCCGGAAAATTCCTTTCAACCATTTTCTATTTTTAATCTTTCAACCATTCCTTATTCGGTTTGTACTCCAAACAAACGCATGATAGATTGCGCCTCGCGGAACTCGCGGACGTGAGGCCTCTGGTTCGAAAAGCTCAACGCGTGAACTTAAATGAAGGGCAAGATGTTCGCAGCTCCACTCGTTTGGTGCGATCCGCCCGATAAAATTCTTCGGCACATCCTAAGTTTTCTCCGGCTGAAAGATGTGGAGAGAACGAGCACGCTGTCAAAAAGGTGGGAGTACTTGTCTAAGGACAATCCTAGGCTTGATAGCTTGGAACGCGATTTCCCAGGGCAAATAATTATCTTTTACTTAGTTAGTAATTTTCTGTACAGTTCCCATATATTACATAAGAAAAGAGCGAAAGATGTGGAAATACTTTTTTTAAAAAATTGAAGTTCAAATAATGAAATTTATGGCAGTTTTTGGAATATACATTTAAACCACAGAGGTCTCACTCCAGTGGCCACCGTTCTCGTTTGAGATTGGGGGTTTCTAGGTTAATTTATTCCCAGTTTCTGTAAATAAAAAGCTCGTAATTGTATTAAGAAAACATTTCTGTTTATAATTTTAAGATTTTTTTTTTTACTTTACAGTTTCCATGTACTCAAAGCACGAAGAGTCCAATCTATGTAAAAGCATATTCGTAACCATACTTCTTTAAAGAAATATACGGAAAATACAGAATACCTTCCTTCTACAATTCCCAATTGCACAAAGAAGAGGAGATTGTCTTCTCAAATGGCACACGCATTGACACCCAAAGTTTTCGTCCCGAAGATTTTCCTCGCATAGGAAATTTAGGAATCGCACTTGTCGGAGTTTAAACGTTGAAAGAAAATTAGGGACATGTTTCAGGAATCACATTTGCCCGCACCAAGCATCGACTTGTGCTGTATCATGGAAGTTGATGCCCGTACTAAAAAAATTCCATTCAGATCCATAAAACATTGAAATCGAAAATTAATTGCAACAAAGTCGGTTGCCATGGCATAAACCATAAACAAAAGAACTGGCCAAGACATCGCCAAGCCTTGATAATGCAGTGAGTCACATAGAAGAATTTTTTGATCACCAGAACTTTACATGTACTCTAAGAGAATCGGATCACTTTTAATTCCATTGGCCACGCCTGATGTATCAACGCGACTATATGTGGAGTACTAGGCCGAAACATAAGGATCATTTGCATGGTATTTGTAATTGGGCACGGCCAGATTCACAACATCTATAGCTGCTTCCATAAACCTCCATCGAAAATGTCAAGACTAAACCAAAAGGATAGGACATAAACCTTAAAAAAAAAAAAACCTACTCACAATTAGAAACCGAAACCGGATAAACACCCTAGACAAAGAGCGCTTGGAGCTCACAAAAAAACCAGAAACCAATAATTCGCTAGGACTTTATCGCCACTTCAATCTTGAAGAACGGTCGAGTTGATTGAACTCTCGACAGTAGATCGTGCCTCGAGAAGCATGGTTACGAGTTTCGAGTTTCCAGCCGAAGCAATTCGCTCGAGATCGCGTTTAAGGAACCTTCTGCGGTGAGAATTACTTTTCTATCGCGAGATCGTACACGGCAAATTGAAAAATTGCGACCCGCAAAAATTAAAAGAGTTGAAAGGAGAGAGACATCCGATCCGGTCCCCAAGTTGACCGATGTACTCATCTCAAACAGAAGGAGCAGCCACAGTACATAATCACAGACGGCCACCTCCTTTGTCTCCTCCCACTCTCTCTCTCTCCCCACCCTCAAAGATACAACCCCTCCATGCAATGCATGATCAGAAAGTACTTTGTAGGGTCATCATGCACGCCATGGCTATGCGCTTGAGATCAGGACAAGTAAACTTTTGGTGAATTCCAGTACAATAAGAAATTTGTACGTAGGGATATCTGAACTGCTTTATCCACATTGTAAAAAGACAGAAAATAGAAAATCATCAGGGTCTATTATATATAATGTTGGATACCGATATTTGCTTTCTTTAAAAAAAATGTGGAAATACTTTTTTAAAAAATAGAAGTTCAAATAATGAAATTTATGGCAGTTTTTGGAATATATACGTTTAAACCTCAGGGGTCTCACTTCACTCCAGTGGCCAACGTTCTCCTTTGAGAATGGGCAAGATTTATGGCAGCTTCTATTCCCAGTTTCTGTAAATAGAAGCTGGTTACTGTATCATAAAAAACATTTCTGTTTATAATTTTTAGATTTTTGTTCACAATTTCCATTTACTCAAAGCACCAAGAGCCCATTCTGTGTAAAAGAACATTCGTAACAGTACTTCTCTAAAGAAGCACACGGAAAAATAGAGCACCTTCCTCTTACAAATTCCCAATTGCACGAAGAAGATGAGATTGTCTTCTCAAATGGTACAAGTGTCGGCACCTAAAATTTTCGTCCCAAAGATTTTCCTCCAGAAAATTAGGAATCACATTTGTCGGAGCTTAACCCTCGAAAAAATTAGGGAAATCCTTTCGTTTTAGGAACCGCATTTTCCCGCATCAAGCATCGACTTATGCTAAATCATAGACTTTGATTCCCATACTCTTAAATTCCATTTAGATCCATAAAACATTGAAATCGGAAAATAATTGCAACACAGTCTATTGCCATTAACCATAAACAGATAACTGGCCAAGACATGTCTAAGATAGAACGTAGTCCAATGCCATTAAAACCTCTAGTATCTTAAAAACAGCAGAAATGTCTAAGACAGAACATGGACATACCAACACCACAGAATCCAGCAACTTTCCTCTCAAACCATGTCTTCCTCACGACAACAAAAACACAAAAAAAAAAAAAAAAAAAGCACGATCGACTTAAGATAGAAAACTATCGAAATGAAAACACCTCAAGACTGCAGGAGCTCCGCATGCGACCTATGCAACCCCCAGCAGCTTCTTCCAGTCATATACGAGGGTAGGAACAAACCCAGATCGCGGTAAATCGCGCTACCGGTATCGGAACAGAAGGCCAATGGAGAAAAGTTTCGGGCGCGTCCACCCCCACAGCCCTCATTTGTCGCTCTATCATCCCATTAAAAGCCTCCATCGCTTCTCGGCGCCTTTCTTCCCGAAACGCATCTTCAAAAGTGGCTGCCAACCTCAGCCGCCCCAGCACATAGCCTCTCGCCCATCTCGTTACAATGGGATCCTGAATCAGCAGATCGTGCTCTAAACCAAACGAGTCCACGTTGAGTACGTGCAAATAGCTCTCGATCCCGTTGCGCAGGATATACAGGGCCTCCCTGCATTCCGAAGAAGAAGAAGAAGAAGAAGAAGAAAGAAGGAAAAACGGGTACATGAAACGGAAGTATCTAGGAACAGAGAGGGGATTGTCAAGAGACAGTTCAGAAAAAAAAACACACCTGGTTGTTGGGATGCGGATGTTACGCGCTTGCCGTACGATCATCAAATTAAAATTTTGTGGGCGATTCTGGAGAAAGAGTCCGGCGTTACCTTCCGCTCCCAAGAGCGCCTGAAGGCCCAGCTGGGGCCGAAGGGGACCTCGTGGCGGCGGCGGCGGCGGCGGTGGAGGGGGTGGAGGATCCACCCCGTCGAAACAGAGAGTAAAAGAGAAAGCCAGAGAGAAACCAACGGTACATGGCGGCGGCGGCGGCGGCGGCGGAGGTGGAGGTGGCGGTGGAGGTGGCGGTGGCGGAGGTGGAGGCGGAGGTTCCATGTTAGTAAAACAGTGGGAGAGGGAGCTGCGAAAGGGGCTTTCAAAAGCGAGAGAGGAGGAGCAACGATGCTGCTCCTGCCGCGGCCGCTGCACTCGCTAATTCTCCTATTCGCGCGCTAGGCTACCCCCTATAAAACCCTGGAGAAATTTATTTGGTGCAGCTGGAGCTCCCTCGGCCGCGCTCCACGTGTCCCTATCGGGCCCACAATCCGCCGGATTTCAACCCGTTCCTCCATTCCACCTCCAAATTTCGAAGCTCCCCCATCAATGGCGAACAGCGGGTTGGGTTGGGAGAGAGCCGTCGCGGGTCTCGAGGGCCCGCCGAAGACCTTCGCCACCCGTCCCGGCCCCACCAACCGGCGGCCGGGCCCGGCGACGGGCTGTTCCCAGATCTGGACGAGCGGCCCACGAGCGGCGCCGAGGGCTCGGCCGCGCCGAACGTTGGATTCGCCACATGCGCGGTAGGGGACAGGGGCCGAGGATGGGGATCTCCCGCCGCCGGGCTCGCGCTGCCGGCGTCGTGGGCGGAGGACTTGTCGACGAGCTCGAGGGAGAAGGGGGGAGGAGGAGGAGGGGCGTCGTCGTCGTCGTCGTCGCGGACGAGGACGACGGTGCCCGTTGCTCCCTTACACCTCAAGGGGGCCCCGAGGTTGTCCACGTCGAGCTCCGCCGTACACGACGGCGGCGTTGACGGTGGTACGACCGTGCGTGTTGTGGGAGGTTTGAGAAATCAATGAACGGAGTGGGAGCTGACGTGGAGGTCCAGAGAAGTGACGGCTCCGAGTGACGGTGGTTAATTAAGTTTAATTACCATAATTGCTACCCAAGTGAACGCTGGCAAACACGTATATATCATTGAGTTAGTGAAGTCCATCGTATTTAACGCGAGACTAATTAGTGAAGTCCATAGCATTCCTTCAAGTTTCATAGCATTTTCCCCATCACGGGATAAGTCATTGAATTTGTTTACGACTAACCTTTGAAAAAGCTAATTATTAACAAAGGATATAATAATTACATTGATCGATAACAATTAGGATTTGATACGGTTCGGTACTCAAGCTCCACTGGACTCAAACATTCGAGGATCACAGCTATACTTTAATAAACATTCGAGGTTCAAACGTATCATACTCCCACAGAAAATTAAGTCTCGATATCTGTGCTCCTAGATTATAAATATTTTCATATCTACTGCTTGTTTATTTCTTTCTAGTATTATGTTATTCATGAGCCCCACATCCAACAATTTCTAGGAAGCACGTGAGAATTAGAATTGAATATATATATATAAAATAAAAAATATATATAAAAAAAAAAAAAGCATACCTAAGAAAAGCTTATAAAAAGACACATGATCCCATGAAGAATGAAGAGGTACGAGCAAACTGCATAAAATCGACAGAGGCAGTCTCGGCACCTTCAAAGTGCAAAAAAAAAGAACAAAAGAAGCAAAAGCCAATATCGGTGGATACAAGGGATAATGACATAAGCAATTCCTAAACTTTAACTTAATATATAATGTAATTCATAAACTTTTAATTTGTTCGATGTAATATCTGAACTTTATCCTAATATTTAACGCGGTCTCTAAATTTTTAATTTGTTCAATATGGTCCATAGACTTTTGATACATGTCAAACGTAATCCTTGAACTATATGAAAATGTTCGATACAGTCCTTAAACTGAAATTAATTAAAGGATTACATCGAATATTTTCGTATAGTTCAGGGACTACATTAAATATTTTTCAAAAATTCAGAGATGACATCGAATAAATTAGAAATTTGAGGACTATATTGCATATTGAATTAAAATTTATAAATTATATTATATATTAAGTCAAAATTTAAAAGTTATTTATATTATTTTCCCTCGATAAGAAGATGCAATGAGCGAAATCGCTAGCCGTGGTTGCTATAGGTGTCCCGGTCGTCCGAGGAGACGATTAAGTGCACTTTTGTGCAGCGCCAAAGGCAAACCCTTGTCGGGTCACGGTGGTCCTTGTCCTCTAAAAATTCTCTTCTTTTTGTCTCTTTCGGACCAAAGCTCAGAACTTTCAATGTTTGTTTGGCTTTTTACTTCAAAGTTTCAAATTATTTCCTCTCCTAATAATCAACGGACCCCCGGATCAATCTATTTATTGATGACTTCCTTGCTTTTCCTCGTACTTCTGTCCAATCGACTCGTTCACGGTAGCCACATGAAATACAATAGAGCAAACATACATGATTCGTTTTCCTTCTTCCTTTTTTTTTTTTTTTTTCTTGCCTTCCTGTCCATCGATCTTAATTTGAAAAAAAATTAGGCGATTATAACGGGTCACGTCATTCATCGGCCATCGATGAAATGCTACTCTGAGTAACTGGTCAAATTTTGAAAGGTTGGAAATTCCAACGGCTTTAGCTAGCGGTCGAGCCGATTATTCATGGATAACGCTAACGTTAATTATCATTTGATTTGAAGCCCTGACTTAGAAATAAAACTTTTTCTTTCTTGTATTAACAACTACGTTAAATAGTTGAAAATCGATTGGGAAATATAAGGCTTTACACTTTCGGCCCTCCTGTCTGTCATTCATCCATTCAATTAGAGGACAACACTTTTTTCATGCAGACGATAACCGAAATGCACATGCAATTGAAAAGAGAACAATCAATTGTAACACTGAAAAAGATCGTTTCGGGAACTAGGAGGGACGACATAACAAAGCTATCGCTGATTGTTCTTACACTCTTTTTTGCTTTTATTGTTATTTGCATTTTTGTTTCGGGGATGAACAAACGTTGATTATCCCTCAATCGGACGACTTATCAGGCACAGAGAATTCAAGACACTCTCTGCTCTTCTTCTCAACCATCCCCCACGAAAACTTGAGGACCAGATCGTTTGGACAACTTTGGGGAAGAAGGGGAAAGAAAGAACTTCTTCTCGAATACTATATGCCATAAATTTGACCTATACGAGACAATCTTATCTTACTTACGTGACATTTGCGAATAATTTTATAAGTTCATATCTCCGGAAGGGAAAAATAGTTGTCACTGAGAAAATTTAAAAACGGAAGGAAAGAGTTTAAGACGGTAATCTCGGTTGAAATTTTTAGTACAACATACTCGTCCACTTGCATCGATGGTCCGCTGTCGAGCTTGATCGTTTTTATGAGAACCTAGATCGAACTTTTGGTTTAAAGTGATTAAGTTTGCAAAAGAGGCCTAAAGAATTTTCAAGTTACGAGGGGGTGAATTTTTCAATTTTTCTTCTTAATAGGATTGTCGAACCATTCGTGGGGTTGCTTCTGTAATTTTACCCGAAAACAAGAGTCGCGAAAAGCTTGCCCCAAATTCGGAGAGGCCCGATTTACCATTTTTAACCTCTTCATGACATCGAAGTCGACGGAGGAGGTGGTTCTTTGCCTTCGGGACAACTCGAGGGGCAATTTCGTCAAAGTAGGGGTTGCCATTGAAATTCCCCCATTCGGATCGAGAGATTTTTACGAAAAGGGGAAAACCAAAAGAATCGTAAAAATCCCAGTTAAACGAAAACGCATTTAACGATGAGTTAATTACTACATATGGTCGTGATCATGTTAATTACTACAGGCGTAGGGTGTTAATCCCATCTTTGATCCTTAATTACTCACACCGCTCTCTCCTTTCTTTTCTTTCATTTATGTGAAATGTTAGAATATTTAAATAATAATCACGTATTCATTTAATAATTTAAGCTTTTAAAACAGTTGTCAGTGATTCAACGAAATCTCACGCAAAAAATGAACATTGTTAACTTTAAAAACCTCTCAAACTGTCTTTACTCACAAAAAAAAAAAAAATCAAAGCACAAACCCCTGAAATATCTCAACATTGCATGAGCTCAGCATGCGAAATTGTGCAACCTTCTTCATGGGGTGAGTGGCCGCCCCAAAATTCCTAGATCCATAATTGAACCAATGTTCAATTTTTATCATCATATGATATAACATGAATGAAAAATTATATGCTGCATCAAACGGACCATTGAGACACGACAGAAGAAGTCAATGGCTTTTCAATAAGTGTATCATTCGAAATTTTTGTGCACTCTGTAATGAAAGATTCAATAGGACGAAATTATTTGCTCAAAGCAAGACTATGTGTTTTAGTGTATTTTCATCCTTCATGTACACCTGTATATTCTTGTTTCTAATTAGTAGCAACTAAGTACGCTACCAAGAAAAACTCTATTGTTAACACTAACCAATGTCATTAGCAATTCCATAACTAATCAGTAAAAAGCTGGATGGAGATCCTCTGCTCCATTGGTCCTTTCAATCTTTCATTTGATTTTTGATCATCTAAATTGTCGATTCTTGTGAAAAAGTTGATTAAAAATCTAATTACTCGACGGATCGATGGTTGAGGATGACCGAGGCACCAGATGGGAGCACGAAATCAACGAAACAAAAGGGTTTTTATTGGAAAAGAGCAAATGACACGTCCTGTTATATTTTCAGCTATTATCAGACAATCTTTCATTTGCATTTTTGGTGTTTAAGATTATCATACTCTTGTAATTTCAGCTATTTGAATTCTATCAAATAGGCTATAGACGCGCTAATTCTTCGATCACCTTGCTCTTGGCCATCCATTCTCTACACCCCTCAAACAAGAGTCCACGAGGGTTGGACTTTGGAGGACTCTCCGATACTTAAGTCAATTTGAATTCAAAAAATGTGAAATTGACAGAATAATAGCTAATGTATCTCGAGTCTCCCATCCATTCTCATTTTATTATTATTTTTTAAAAAAAACACCACGTCAATGAGCTTAATTTTTTATCATCGTCAAAAGAGGTGAAATCACTAGCAGTGGTTGTTAGGTCTCCCGGTCGTCCGAGGAGACGATTGAGTGCACTTTTGTGCAGCGCCAAAAGAAAACTCTTGTTAGGTCACGGTGGTCCTTGTCCTCTAAAAATTCCCTTCTTTTTGTCTCTTTCGGACCAAAGCTCAGAACTTTCAATGTTTGTTTGCTTTTTTCCTTCAACGTTTCAAATTATTTCCTCTCCTAATAATCAACGGACCCCCGGATCAATCTATTTATTGGTGACTTCCTTGCTTTTCCTCGTACTTCTGTCCAATCGACTCGTTCACGGTAGCCACATGATACATAATAAAGCAAACATATATGATTCGTTTTCCTTCTTTTTTTTCTTTCCATTTCTTGCCTTCCTGTCCATCGATCTTAATTTGAAAAAAAATTAGGCGATTATAACGGGTCACATCATTCATCGGCCATCGATGAAATGCTACTCTGAGTAACTGGTCAAATTTTGAAAGGTTGGAAATTTCCAACGGCTTTAGCTAGCAATCGAGCCGATTATTCATGGGTAACTCTACTGTTAGTTATCATTCGATTTGAACCCGCGACTTAAAAATAAAACCTTTTCTTTCTTGTATTAACAACAACGTCAAATAGTTGACAATCGATTGCGAAATATAAGGCTTTACACTTTAGGTCCTCCTCTTTGTCATCCATCCATTCAATTAGAGGACAACACCTTTTTCATGCAGAAGATAACCGAAATGCACATGCAATTAAAAAGAGAACACTCAATTGTAACACGAAAAAAGATCGTTCCGGGAGCTAGGAGGGATGACATAACAAAGCTATCGCTGATTGCTCTTACACTCTTTTTTTCTTTTAATGTTACTTGCATTTTTGTTTTTGGGGATGAACAACATTGATACGACTTATCAGACACGGAGAATTCAAGAAACTCTCTGCTCATCTTCTCAACCATCCCCCACGGAAACTTGAGGACCAGATTGTTTGGACAACTTTGGGGGAAGAAGGGGAAAGAAAGAACTTCTTCTCGAATACTGTATGCCATAAATTTGACTTATACGAGACGATCTGTCAATGAGAAAATGTAAAAACGGGAAGAAAGAATTTAAGACGGTAATCTCGGTTGAAATTTTTAGTACATCATGCTCGTCCACTTGCATCGATTGTCCGGTGTCGAGCTTGATCGTTTTTATGAGAACCTAGATCGAACTTTTGGTTTAAAGTGATTAAGTTTGCAAAAGAGGCCTAAAGAATTTTCAAGTTACGAGGGGGTGAATTTTTCAATTTTTCTTCTTAATATAATTGTCGAACCATTCGTGGGGTTGTTTCTGTAATTTTAGCCGAAAACGAGAGTCCTGAAAAGCTTGCCCCAAATTCAGATAGGGCCGATTTACCATTTTTAACCTCTTCATGACATCGAAGTCGACGGAGGTGGCGGTTCTTTGCCTTCGGGACAGCTCGAGGGGCAATTTCGTCAACAGACGGGTTGCCATTGAAATTCCCCATTCGGGTCGAGGGAGGGGGACGAAATTGAACAAAGTTTTTACGAGAAGGGGGTAAACAAAAGAATCGTAAAAATCCCAGTTAAACGAAAACACATTTAACGGTGAGTTAATTGCTACATATGGCACCAAGTGGTGAAGAGCCTGGGTTCCCTCAACCAAGATCTCGAGTTCGAGCTTTGTGTATGGAGCGAACGATATTGGGAGAGCCACCCCCTTGTGGGTCCGATAGTGCTCGATTCCGAATTTAGTTGGGGATACCCCAGATACCAGAAAGGTCATGGACCAAAAAAAAAATTCCTAAAAATGGTCGGGGTCATGCTAATTACTACAGGTGTAGGGTGTCGATCTCATCTTTGATCCTTAAGCACTTTATGCACAAAATGAACATAGTTAATTTGTTAGATATCTCAAATGAACATTGTTAACTACTTTAATAGACCTGTCAAACTTTGTCTTTACTCACAAAAACAAGAACATCAAAACACGAACCCCTGAAATATCTCCAAATTGCATGGGCTCTGCATGCGAAATTGCAACCCTCTTCTTCGGGTGTCAACCGGTTCAATTTTCCAGGACACCCGAATTGAACTGTTAGGGTGAGCAATTGAACCGAACCAAACTGTTATCCAAACTAAATACTGAACAGAACCAAAAATGCACCGAAAAACCGTCCAGTCTAGTTTGATTTGGTTTTCGGTTTTTTTTATTGTAATCTTAAAACAAATGTTTGGTGAAAAAGGAGAGAGATTGTGTAAATTATAATATTAAGAAGAGTGGCGATTTTCGATTCGGTTCGGTTGGTTAATCGAAACTATCCGAACCAGAATATAAAAATAGTTATTTTCAATTATCTGAACCGAAATCCAAACTCAACCGAAAATGCACGAAATTTCGGTTCGGTTCCGATTTGGTTTCCAATTCGGTTCCCCTTTACAACCGCCCCAAAATTCCTAGATGTACAATTGAACCAATGTTCAGTGTTTATTATCATGTGATCTAACATGCACGAGAAATTATATAAACGCATCAAACGGACCATTGAGACACGGTAGAAGAAGTCAATGGCTTCTCAATGAGTATGTCATTCGAAATTTCTGTGCATTCCGTAATGAAAGATTCAATAGGACGAGATTATTTGCTCAAAGCAAGACTATATGTGTTTTAGTGTATTTTCATCCTTCATGTACACCAGTATATTCTTGTTTCTAATTAGTAGCAACTAAGTAAAGCTAACAAGAAAAACTCTATTGTTAACACCTACCAATATCATTCGCAATTCCACAATTAATCAGTAAAGAGATGGATGGAGATCCTCTGCTCCATCAGTCCTTTCAATTGATTTCTCGATCATCTAAGCCGTCGATTCTCGCGAACAAATCGATTAAAAATCTAATTACTCGACGGATCGATAGTTGAGGATGACCGAGGCACCTGGACGGAACAGAAAATCAACGAAACAAAAGGGTTTTTATTGGAAAAGAGCAAATAACATGTCCTGTTATATTTTCAGCTGTCATTAGACAATCTTTCATTTGCATTTTTAGTGTTTAAGATCATCGAACTTGTAATTTCAGCTATTTGAATTCTATCAAAGAGGCTAGAGACGCAGCTAATTCTTGATCACCTAGCTCTTGACTATGCATTCTCTACACCCCTCAAACAGGAGAGTCCCCAAGGTTGGACTTTGGAGGACCCTTCGACCTTCGAGTCAGTTTGAGTTTAAGAGAGGTGAAATCGACAAAGTAATAGCTAATGTATCTTCAGTGTTCCATCCATTCTCATTTTATGATTTTTTTAAAAATCATGTCAATAAGGTTTTTTTTTTTTTTTTTTTTTTTCATCGGGCTTCGTATAAAACCGATGCTATTAAATGCTCGAATTCATTTTTGAAGCTTCAACTGGAAATTCTTTTTTCCTATAACAGAATGGTTTTTCCCCAGGAAAAAAAAAATGAAAAAAAAACCATCTTCATAAGAAACACTAAGTACCCAAAAAAAACGCATTGTGCATAGCATCATCCCATCGAGCATGACCACAAAGTAAGGTAGACAAACTAAACACGGGTGTTAATCTAGCAAAGCTCCGTTTGTTTCACGATAAATAAAAGATTTGAAAAATATTTTCTCAAAAATAATAATTTATCTCGCTCGAAATAATTAATCAATTAAAAATGTTTTCATTATCGATAACAATATATGTCTAAATATTTTTCGTGAACGATAAAAAAATTTTTTTTTGCTTATTCATTTTTATAAGCGACACGGATGATGATTTTTAAGAAGATATTTTTCAGATCGTTTGTTTGCCACGAAATAAATGAAGCCTAAAAATTCTTTGCGAAAAAAAACATGAACCTTGGCAAATTTCGTCTATCCATGGTTATCGGAAGCCCAAACCATGCGTACAAGGTCCAATTTCATGTCAGTGTTCGGGCCCATGTTGGGCCCGAGATCATCGACTTCCTCCTCTTCTCTCTCTTGCTCGAACTCGAACAACTGGGTGTGCGTCTCTCTCTCTCTCCATCTATGGCATCGATGGCGAGATCTCGGGCGCTCCTCCTCGCGCTCTCAGCTCGGTTCTTCTTCCTCGTTCTCTCCGTCAGCGCTGTTGTTCCATCTGGGTATGTTGTTTTTTCTCATCCAATCGCTCTCCGAAGCTTAAAGTTCTGTTTTTTTGTTCTCTTTTGCGGATCTCCTTTTGGTTGCTTCCTTTTCCGATCGAAGACGTGAACTCAATGGGAAGGGAAGATTTTCAATTGGGTTTCATCTTATTTTCAAGCGGACCGAAGAATTATGCTTCTTGCCCAAGTTTTATGCTATTGCTTCGCTTGATTAGCTGTTTTTGATGTGGTTGGGTCCGTCCTCGTTTTCTGCAGGTCTGCTGATGGTTTCACGATCAACGGCCGCGTTAGGATCCCCGGTACGATGTTGAATCGCCCTCGGGTTGTTCTTATGTTGATTTTCGTTTGCTAATCTGTTGCTCTGTGCGCGGAAGTTTTCGTTTTTGTTGAGGTGTGATTCTGATTGTAGCTTGTGAGTACTGCATTGGGTATAATTTGCTGAATGCTTGATTCTTGCCTCTGGAACCATTTAAAGTGCATATTAGAACCTTATTTTTCAGCCACACGTATCTATTAGTGGTTCAAGACGGACGATGTGATAGTGAAGACTGGCGAGAGTATGAGCTACTGCTCGAGGTAGCATTGGGGATTTACCGAGTTGGGGCTTGAGCTTCTTTTTAGGGTGTTTATAAGCTCTTGGGGTTGGGATGAGGCAGGTATTACTGAGTTCAAAGAAATTGTTAGGGCATGATCGTGTTTTCCCCATAGTATTATGTCTGGAGCAACTACTGGATGCTTGCTTTCAGGCAGTTGTGTTTCATGACATCTTCTATATATGTAGATTAATACGGTCTTGTTATTATTTGACTGAGAAATAATAGATATTGCGTCCAATCAGTTATAAGATTGTCCGTGAGACCGGTCTTTATGGAATCATGTGATGGTGAATTTACACAATTTACCATCATGGAAGAGAGGGAAATGTCCAACCTTGCTGCAAATAACTTTTTAGCATATTTGATAGAACTAGAAGAGAAATTAAAGAAAGGTAACAATGCTCAGAAGTCTAACCTGCTCGGTTACTCAAACAGAGGCAAATAGTTTTCACTGGAAAATTTTTTATCCTTCCATTTTTAGTTCTCAGTTTCGGTAATAATCTATTCAATCTTCCTTTCAATGCAACCATCCTTCTTCTCTTGTTCACCCAAATTACAAATGCTTTGGCAGGAGCTGGTGCAATAACGTTTGGTCTTCCGGGGAAAGATATCAGATGCTAAAGTTATACTCAATGGTGGCAAGAGAATTACTTTCCTAAGACCGGATGGATACTTTTCATTGTATCCTCTTCTTCAACTGTAGTTGTTTTGTTCCCAATGCTTCTTATAACACCTTCTGCCTATCCTACTCTGTTCATGTAACTTCTTTTGACTTTTTTAAAACAATGTTAATGCAGGGCTTCCTTTCTCTAATTTTTAAAATGACTTGCTTTATTAACTTTTTTAATCTGTACTTAGAATGTCACGAGCTGATATGGGCAAAGATGGCAATTTGGTTGTAAATGATAATATTTGGTATGAGAATGTTCCTTCATTCATATTTCGATAAAGCCATAATATCTCGGCTGGGACGCATCTAATTGAGGTGTCCGCCCTTGGATATTTCTTTTCGCCGGTGGGTATGATCTTGATTTGCTAGTTATCCACCAGTTTCAATCACTGTCTGACTCAAACGAATTTATTGCTTTATAAATGCTCAGGTACGAGTTGATGTCAGCGCTAGGAATCCTGGCAAGGTGCAGGCTGCCCTGACAGAGAGTAGGAGGATCTTGAATGAGTTGGTTTTAGAGCCATTGCGAGAGGAACAGTACTATGAGGTTGATTTGACTGGAACCTGGGCTTATTGATGGTTCTACTTACATGTTTTGTTAACTTCTTTCCTTCAAATCTTGATTTCAACAGATTAGAGAACCCTTCTCCATAATGTCCCTGGTGAAGAGCCCGATGGGTCTGATGGTTGGTTTTATGCTGATTGTTGTTTTCCTAATGCCAAAATTAGTTGAGAACATGGGTAAGTACTCATTCTTAATATCATAATCCCAGCATAATGATCTTGAGAATATGCAAGTATTGTGCTGGTGTGCATCATGGAATTTGCTGTCGAACCTAGTGATATGATGTTATATTTCAGCCTTTTTAATTGATTTCCAGTTGAGTTGGCTTTCAAACACTTTTCATCTTGTTTGTCCTTTGATCAATTTGCTTGTTTATGGTAATAGATCCCGAAGAAATGAGGCGAGCTCAAGAAGAGATGAGGAATCAAGGAGTTCCATCTCTGTCAAACTTGTTGCCTGGAGCGGCAAGGAGCAACTAAATGCATCAGTCTGATTACTAGGGACCTCTCATTGTCTTTGAATGGCATTTGAATCGTCGGGTGGAATCACGCAGCTTAAACATTTACTTGTGAAGAACTTTTACTTAGGGGAGGATCTAAAAAGCATTTATGGAAGCATTTTCTCTTGAACCACTTGGTGGATGTTTTGATTTATGCAGGTTAATTTAGGGATGAAATTGTTTAGCTTGATGCTTGAGGCATACTTTGTGAGTCACCGGAGGTGTACCTTCTTCATGTAGATTTGTACCTCTGCTATGTTGTACCATTAGCCACGAAACAGGGGATATATACATTAGTTGAGTCACTTGGAAGAAGTTTGCTACTAATGTCTGATCGGTGTGTCAGGAAAGGCACTTTATTTATCTGAGTGATCCAAAGCATTACTGAAAGGGAAAAATAGAACCAGTCCGGCTTGTCATAAACACCCTGAATTTTATTAATTGACTGGCCTTCACTTGCAAATGAATCCATTTTACATGTGCTTGTCACAATCTTTCCAAGAATTAATTATCTACAGTGGTCACTTTATAGTTACGATCACAAATAGCAAGTTCACTGTGTCTATGGTCTTGTACTATGTGCATGCGGTGACATTCATACTAGGGATCCGAGCAAATACAACGGAGAATGGAGCCACCGTAATTGGATCTGAGTGGCTTACATTTATCGGATCGAAGGAAGGAATGATGCCAGATGAGTCTGTGTTTAGAACTTGTCCATTGAGAAGCAGGACTTGGCTCTGTATATTTCCTTCTAGGGCGGTCAAGTGATACTCTTCTCTGATGTGCCCATCTTTAGATGACCCTCTTGACATTCTGGCAAATTTTGTCCTGTGATTCTGGCTCTCTTGTTTCAGAGACAGTGTTCCATTACTGGTTACATTTCCAGTTGAAACGTGAACTTGGACGGTTGTGTTACTATCAAGGTTGATCAGCAGCAAAGTGACACCAGGCTGTTGACATCAACAAACAGCAATATTAGCCAACTGCATGGTTTATCCTCTGGTTTCAAGAGTAGAAGACGCTTACAGAGTTCTTTGAGCAATGAGAATAAGCACGGATCTTATCCGTGCCCGAGAAGCTAGTTAATAAAACTTTGCTCCCCATCAGCTTATGCCAAAGAAGAGCACTGCAGAGCACGAGTGAAGTATTGGCATCAGCTTGAACTTTTTATTAATTCATTCAATTTGTTTGTTCATTTAGCACGATAATGTGGTCAGTTAGACGAATCTGGTTCTTCCACTTGTTTCTATTTCTCTTTTCAACTTTGGATTACGACCGGCCTTTACACTGACCAAAGCTGGTTATTTCTTAGTTTACTGTCTCCTCTGGCAAAGCTATTCCATTACCACTTGACTAACAGTTATGCACTTTGTAGAATTAGAGTTTTAATTTTTTTCCATGTGAAAGATATCATAAAGAGAAATAAGGCTATCAGGAAAGTGTCTTTTATCCCTTTCCTTTCATTCATGTAGGAGTTAGTTGAGTTAGATTATGGTTTTTAGCTAAAATCACATGATTAACCTACCTGTAGTAATCTGGGTTTGGTAGGAATGTTTGAGTGTCTAGCAAGCCATAGTTTCCGCCAATCAATGTCTGTCTGCAATATGTTTTTGTATTGTAAGTGGCCGCCATTCCAAGTTGGTCCAAGTACCTACACAACACAAGACGGCAAAAAATTTCTTAACTCGTGATCTCCTCATCAGAATCATCAGTATAAGTTGTTGATGTATAAGAATCTTAGTTTACCAGAAACTAAACACAAAGGAATTAGTGACAAGGTTGCGGCCGCTATTATAAGCGCCCAGCTTCACCAACCCATGCAACTGCCGAAGTTCCAGAATTCTTCAGAAGAGTCTGAAGGCTGCTGAATGTTTGCAGCTCACCGTCAAGATAAGAAGGATCAAGGATCTTCTGAATAAGGTGGTCATCGATTCCTACATATATCAGTTGAACTTGATGAAGATGAAGCACGGTGTCTCAAAATAGCATAGTTCGACAAAGGTTTGATTCTGAAGTGGTATTACCTGGACCAAGGTTATAAATGTGGTGGGTGACAACTTGAAGAGTTTGACTCGTTTGATTTACAAAATCAGCGAACCAATTTGCATCAAAGAACCCCCCTGGTGCTAGGACTAGTGGCTTAACTTCAAAACCTGCATATATATCTTCCACTAGGCCTTGAAGGGTTTTTATATCTGATGCATACTGGTCGGCTGAAACTCTTGCTCCAACTCCATTTCCACTTAGTTCGTTGCCTAAACAGCAAAAAAAGCACAAATTTCAGAGACACAATATTTACAGATGAAAAAACACTTCGGGAAAACAGCGGGAGTAAAAAGTCTGGTGTATCTCTGTCATATCCTTATGCAGAGTAAATTCAATCGGTGGCTCTATGGTAATATTTAAACTGGTGGAAATCGTATTTTTGTCACCTTTCCTGGTCCATGCCGAGACAAGAACATCTATGCTTACCAAGCTCCAAACCGAGGATAGAGTAGCCTTTATTGACAGTGTACCGAATGAGAGATTCGGCATTGCTGGAATTCCAGGGCCCATTAACAGCACCATCTGAGCTGATTGTCCTGCCGTACAACGCATTCAGCCCAAATGTGACAGCTGCCCTGTAATTGATATATATGCGGCACCATCGGTGCACTTAGACGTTAGGACACGAGGGGCTTCACATGCCATTTGTGGGACAAATTGGGAGAAAAATCTTTGCTTTAGGCCTACCCTGTCTGCTTGCAAAAGGAGTTCAGCTTGTCCCATCGAGCCAAAGGTAAGCATCCTTGCGAGAAACCAAGGAATTCCGAGCTGTTCTTGGTGAAGATGTTGCAGGGTGTCTGATCACCCTGTATTTCATATACTACTTTATCTTGTAAGGTCCCTCCCATTCTAATCCGTAGTGGTGAAAAAGCTGCAATACAGCGTGGAAACTAACTTCAATCTTCATGTACTGAGATGATGCGACAAGTTGAAAGTTGTTGAATGAGGATCAGCATCACATACCTTTTACAGCATTGATCAGAATTGGGTCTGTCAGATCCTGGTGAGAGAAAATCAATTTTGAGAAGCCAAGATTTGCAAAAACAAACTTATGATTAACAAGGAAAATGCTAATGCTTATGCGATGCTTGTCAAAAACTCAAATTAAGCTCCCTTTGATTACTTTTATCTTTTGGTGGCTGTGTGTGTGTGTGTGTGCAGAAATTGTCCAGCGCTAGACTCAAGTATCTGTGCATGATTTGAAGATCATCCAGAATCTCCCAATTCCACGTCCCACACACACACACACAGAAGAGAGAAGAGAGGGAGAGCGAGAGAGACAGAGCATACCAAAGTGAGGAGGGTGGCTCTTCCCCAGCTGCAAGTGCCATAATCACATTTTTCAGGAGGCCACCAATCCAAAGTGGCACAGATGTAATCGTCATCCGTCTTAGCAATGGATGCTGTTCCATTGATGAACACAGTACCAGAAAGAACATCCCCGGAAGTTCCGGTACTCTGCGAGAGCGCTGAGCTGGAGTTGTGATGTATCCAGAAAATTAGAACGCCCAACCCCACCAGAACAAGCAGAGAGGCCATCCCACAGTACATCTACACAATGGCTCGTACAGTCTTAGGCTCCATACGAATTCATTGATTGAGCAAGCATGAATGGTTTTATAGCTATCTCCGCTTGGTAGCTGAAGAAGCTTTTGTGAGAAGCAGGATGTCAAAGGAGAGAAGAAGAAAGTTGAAAATTGAAAGCTGTGTTCAATGGAGGGTCCGCAGAGATATAGTAGCTTTCTTGATATATTATATTTCCTCTACTTGCAGGTCAACTGAATTGGTCACTTTCCTCCCACAAACCTCAATTTTTTATGAAGCTAGTACAACTGCCTTGTGATTGGTTAAGAAATATATAGATATGTTGGCTGAATTATGTTTGATAATGATGAACTAGTGGTGGAGTGCTGGTGCACATGATTGGTGTTGATAAAACAGATGCGGTTTTGACCAAAGAAACGAAAGCTCCATGTGTGGAACAAGGAACCCAGAGCATTTGATTCCTTGAACTTTTCATAAATAATGCAGATTCGAGTCGCCAAGTGTCTTGGCATTGTAAGTGAGATCACTAGTAGGAAAGACATTTTGACAAAAACATTGAAGAGGGACCCATTGACTTAAGGTGGGATATGTGGGGGAGGGAATGAAATTGTAGAATGCAAGGCATATTAAAAACCCCACACGTTCTTTAGCCTTTTTCGTTTTAAGTGCATGTATCCCCAGTTACATGTTCCCCTGAATGGATGTACATATAACAGTGCCCTATACGCGTTTTGTTTAATCAATTTATTAATCGGAAATCCAAGGAAAGGTCAAACTAGTGCTCCAAAATATGCCAAAGTTACTGATCTCAAGCAGAAAGCGCACCTTTCAGAACATCCAACCTGGAAAGGTTTATCGTAACGCACCCAAAGCAAGCTTTGAAAGACCCTTTCAATATTCGTGGATCGTGTTTATCTTGCTCATAGGCCTTCCTTTTCCAATTTGGAAAATTTGGACAGAACATATCACAATCAAAATCACCAGGGCGAACAATTTGTCGGTATGCTCTTTGAAGCAAACTGTCCAACGCAAGGTGGTCTCAATCTGAAAGAGAGGAAAAAGAACGAGCAAGTGTGCTCAAGGCAAATGGACAACCCAGCATGATTGAAGGACATAAGTCTTGGGAAAAGTACCAAAAAAATTCTAGGCCAACAAGGTAAACGTTAGGCGACGGTCCCCTCGCTGAATTTGATGAGCGGCGGCCTCGCTGGCCCACACCAAAGGCTGGCAAGGCCCCTAGTGATGGCAACGAGGGGACCCTCATCTAGACCTTGCTGAGGTCTGTCGCTCAGCTCTCCACAATCCACCGCCTACCACCACTAAACCTCCTCATCAAATCGGAGATAAGTCTATATGCAAACAACTTCTCTTTATTCGACTTCAGCTTATCCGATCCAGTATTTGACTCTCTCTCTCTCTCTCTCTCTCGATTTGCCTCCTACCCCTTTCACCCCTCGAAGTCATCGAGTTTCACTACGCCTTGCCCTCACCTAGGCGCGGCTTAGTAAGGGCAACCCTCGCCCAGTTGAGGCCAGCCCTTGCCGGCCATGGTCTGTGGCTATTGGCTGGCCACCTACAAAAGGAAAAGGCGAAAAAAGGAAATAAAAGAAAAAAATTCGAAAAAATTATTTAAAAATATCTAAAAATGTCAACATCAACGCCTTTACGCTTATCTTGCGTGGACAAATTAAGATCTTTGGTCATCAAATTCCTGCCTAAATTGGCCGGTTTAACTAAATTGGTACCAATATGAAATTGTTTAGAACTAAATTGGTTTAATTAAAAAGTTAGAATTAAATTGATATCAATGCAATAGATTTAAGACTTTTTTTTTTTTCCTTTTATTCATAAGCCTATAAGCTGTAACTTTTTTCATAATTTTTTTTTTAAATAGGAAACTGGGGCCCCATACTAACACAGGACGGTTGCAACTTGGAATTACAATTTGTGTTCATCAGGTTCAAAGTGTGAATACCTCTAGATCCCAGGCGGCTTTGGTGTTAAGCATAAAACAACACATGTACACCGCATTTAATATTAATAAACATCGACGAAAGATGTCTTTGGGAGGGTTAGTGCATTCAAATGGCAATTGTTAATTGCGCAGGTAGACAATCGAAATCATTACATCACGTTTGCCAATTTGCAATATACATTAAGAGAGAGAGAAATCATCCTCAGCTTCTTCCTAGACACGACACGCCAATCTGATTAGGTACTTAAAAGTCAGTCAGCCAGCCAACTTTACTAACTGGGGAAGGTTGGATTCATGTGGTTGTATTCATGTTCATCTCATGGCGACTTTTCTTGGGGAAATCGATCTGTTTGTCGGGATGGAAACATTGCTAGCACACCGGATGTGCATGTTCGTTAAAATAGCAAACGATTTAATATTTCCAGTGGCTGGTATTATTTGGAAAATGGGTAGCAAGTTCTCAGAGCTAAATATGTCGTATAATTTATTGCACACGACACTGCCAGAACAAGCTATATGCAGTTTGACTTGCAATGCCAACATAGGACACATTTAAGTCACCAATTGGGAGTGCAGCCGGTCTTTACGAGTTGATACTACTAATTGTATGAGATGACATGCTAACCCAATGAAATGACAGCAATATGATCAGTGCACCTGTTTCCCAGGAATTCAATGAAGATTGAACATTAGATGCAAATCATAGAAGTGGAACGGTTGAATTTGGGCTCTAGACTAGCGCCGGATGGTATGAACATCTCATTGGAGAAAGCAAGTTTAGCATTGGCAGTCTCTTTCTTATTTTTGGATCTTGTGGTGGGTTTGGAGGGCTTAGGCACGCTAGAAAGAGTAGTCAGAATATTAGTTTGACAAATTTACAGATTCGGGAAGTGATTATGATGCAGATAGTGATCTGCTTATATGTATGAGTGATTGTGTATGGATCCAAAATGCACACCACTTTGCACAGAGAGCAGATTGGTCGGATGAATCGAAGAAATAGAAGCTGGTTAGGAACTTCTCACAAACTTCCATGAATTTGCATAGCAAAGGAAGGAGAAAGATACACTATACAGAAATCACAATAATTTTTATCTATAGATTACACCAAGAAGATGTTGCAAGTATCTACAGTTCAGAGAAGAAATTCCATTGTGTTTGTGTGTGTGTGTGTGTGTCTTGAACTATCTGCAAGCTGTGACATTCATGCTAGGAAACCGAGCAAATATAACAGAGAATGAAGCCACCAGAATGGGATCTGACATGCTCACTTTTATAGGATTTAGGGCAGGAATGTTCCCAGAAGAATCAACCCTAAGAATTTTCCCATTGAGAAGGGTGACTTGGCTTTGCAAGTCTGTGTCTTTAGCTGTCAAGTGGTACTCTTCTCTAATGTTTTCATCAAATATCGACCCCTTTGGAATGCTGGAAAATTTATTTTTACGGGAAAGGATTTGTGGTTGCAAAATTAATGTCCCATTTCCTGTGATGTCTTCAGTGGAAACATGCACTTGTGCTGTGGTGTTTCCATCAAGATTGATCAACAACAATGTGACGCCAGTCTGTCATGCGTCGAATTTTAAGGTGTTAGACCATAGTTCAGGATATGATGGCTGTAAATTTAAGATAAGACAGTACTCACTGAATTCTTTGAACAATGAGAGTAAGCACGGAGTTTGTTTGTGCCAGTAAAGTTGGTGAATAGGACATTGTTTCCCATCAAGCGGTGCCAAAGAAGAGCACTGCAACTTACATTAATGCACTCTATCAACACATCAATTTTCAGCAGAATTCTCCCTTATTTCCTGCCTTCTCCATTATTTTTCTTCAGTGTCATCTTTTGTTTTGTAAATAAGAAAAGGAAAAAAGTGTTTTCTGTTAATCTTTAAGTTGAACTAGTGTGGACCTGTAGTAGTCCGGGTTTGGTTGAAATGTGCTGGAGTTGAGTAAACCGTAGCCCCCGCCAATCAATGTCTGTCTGCAGTATGTTTTGGTATTGTAAGTCGCTGCCATTGCAAGTTGGTCCAAATACCTATTCAGATTTCAGGGAAATTCAGGAGTAAACAAACTCGTTGACTGCTAATAAAAATCATGATAAGTTTTTCCCATGAGAATCACAAAAATCTTGGTACTAAGGAAAATGGATAAGGAAAATCTGTAGGATAAAACTTACCAAAAACTAGACACAAATGCATCAGTGACAAGGTGATGACCACTATTATAAGCCCCACCTGCTTCTCCAACCCATGCAACTGCTGAGGTTCCAGAGTTCTTGAGGATGCTTTCAAGACTGCTGAATGTCTGAGCAATGCCATTGAGATAGGACGGATCCAGAATCCTACTAACGAGGTTGTCATTGGCTCCTACATGGAACAGACAATGAAGATCCTTCACTTATATGTTCTGATGTTCACTGAAGAATGTGTTAGACACGCTAATCACACAAAATTGTGCAGTCGAATGTCCAAGATTAAACAAAAAGTAATTCATGCAATTTCCTTTTGGTGAAGTACCTGCACCGAGGCTGTAAACGTGGTGGGTGACCACTTGGAGTGTTTGTGTTGTGTGATCCACAAAATCCTTGAACCAGTTGGCATCAAAGAATCCACCTGGTGCTAAGATTAGCGGCTTAACTTCAAAACCTCCATAGATATCATCCAATAGGTTCTGGAGGGTCTCAATGTCAGATGCATATTGTTGTGCCGAGATTCTTGCTCCCATTCCTTCCCCACTAAGTTCATTTCCTAACAGACAGGAACATATTCAGTCAGATACAAAGATACATCATCCAACTTATGCAGGAGTAAGTTGGACTCTCCAATTTTTGACATCATAAGAATTTTTCAAAAGTAGACATGAATATGCTCCATCACTGGAGAAGTTAACTCTTGAAATGATGCACAGCAGCTAAATGGTAAAGACAGATTAATGTGTCTTGACACTTATGGCACACAGTGAAGTACTAATTTCAGGAAAGCTTTGTCCAGAATGAACAATATGTGAATTGGAGCATCTGATAAAACATAATTCAGAAGTTTCTGGTTTTCATGCTATAGAAACTTTTAAGTATCAAGAATTTGCTTCCCGGTTGGACTATAAATTTTAGAGTACTTAACTCGAAACGATCTTATATCCCTCAGACAACTACAAGGCCAATTGCTTATGCCTTTCAAGAGTCAATGGAAACAGGACGAGCTAATTAAGTTTTATCGTATATCATATTGGATAATGCTAACTGATCCTTTTGTTAATTCCAAAAAGACCAATGAGCAAGCAAAATTAGCCATCCCCTGTGAAGGTTGGAACAAAATACTGGATTAAGCTTCCAAAGAAAATATTTTTTCTTAACCTGAACTTCTGTTGCAGTTCCTAGCAATAATTTATTGTTATGACAGCCAGTAACAAGCATAACTATGCGTACCAAGCTCCCATCCAAGGATGTTATAGCCTTTATTCATGGTGTATCGCAAAAGGTTCTCAGCATTGCTTGAATTCCAAGGTCCTTGGACAGATCCATCTGATTGCACAGTCCTTCCATATAAGGCATTCAAACCAAAAGTGACAATAGCCCTGCCTTTCACAGAATTGACAGACTTTAAATTAGTCAACAAAGCATTAAAATAAGCTTCAGCAATGTGAATGAATCTTATCTATACATGATTCTTAAATTTCTGAAAGAGAAACAATAATTCTTACCCTGCACGCTTGAAAAATGCATTAAGCTCGTCCCACCTAGACATGGGCAGGCATCCTTGAGAGAAACCGAGAAAGTCCGATTTATTGATTGACTGGTGTTCGCAGGGTCCCTCATCTCCTTGTACATGGTATATCAATTTATCTTGTAAGGTGCCTCCCATTCTGATTTTTAACGGCGAAAATGCTGCAAAACATTACCACTCTTCAATTGAAATCAGACAAAAACGAGATGGCAGAAACATTCACGATGCCTGTTGAAATTCAAAGAAATGACTTCTTACCTTTGATTGCATTCAACAAAATTGGATTGCTGAGGTCCTACGTATAGAGCAAAGATTAAGAAAGTGAGTGAACCAAAAGAGACAGCAAGAAATCAGGCAAACACCAGTATCAGTCACAGCTGGCAACTTCTACACACACATGCACACATAATCGGTCTCTCAGAGAGAGAGAGAGAGAGAGAGAGAGAGAGAGAGAGAGAGAGAGTCCTGACCACAGTGAAGAGAGTGGCATTGCCCCAGCAAGTGCCATGGTAGCAAACATCAGGGGGGCCATAATCCAAGGTGGCACAAATGAAGTCATCATCAATGCTAGCAATGGAAGTTGACCCATTAATGAACACACTCCCATCAACTACAATCCCTGAGAGGCCTGTGGTCTGTGAGGCCACAGAGTTGTGATGAATCCAGAAGATCAAGAAACACAGACCTGCAAGAACAAGCAGAGACCCTATTCCACAGGACATTTAACACTTTAATGTGATCACTCCCAATGCTTATTGCATCAATCTATGTCTCTTCTCTTCTTTGGTCACTGAAGAGATGAAGGGGTCGCAAAGAGAGAGGGAGAGAGAAATGAATTAACGTCTGATGCTTTCTCTTGTTTTGGAGAGGGACACACAGAAATGGCTCTATATGTGTTGCCTTTATATATTTTTGGGAGGTTCAACGTTAGCTCATGGAAGCATTCTTTTCCCTCTTTTTTGACCTCATATTTTATATCATTCAAGTGGAACAACTTGATATAAGTTATTACAATGTGTGATGTAGCTATCTGAGGGCTTGTTCCTTTCATTGGCCTTGGGATTTGGAGGATGATTGTCAATGAGACTCTTTTGTTTTTTTTTTTTTTTTTTTTGTTGTTTTCTTCTTGAATTTTATCAAAGATAGTAACGTTAAACAGGTAAAGGTCGAATGAGAAGCTTCATTTCCTCCGGCCCACTATTGGCCTTTGGAAATATTCCATGTGAATTCTCCTTAGTATAATTACTTTCCCAAACAAGAAACATTGTATCTCTATGCTTATCGAAACATGATGAAGCTTGCAAGCAATTGTTTAAAACCTTTGAAACCAGCATATTAATTAGCGAAGCACATGTATTGAAAATTGTTTTTTGAAACAAAAAAAAGTTCGATGAAGGACCCTATCTCTGGTTTTCTCATTTATCTGATTGTAAAAAGTAATTAAAAACTGGTGAAGAAGTGATTAATAATGTTCGACTTTTTCAGAGTAATAAGAGCAAGTAAAGGTTCGTGAGTCAGAGAAAATGGCGTGGAGCGGGTCAATTTCTCTTGCTTGTTTCATTAACCTACCGTTTTGAATACGTTATTCCATTTGGACGTCGCAGTTGAGTTGGCTTGTCTCTTCTTCGGGACTCTCTGTACCGTAACCTCAAAAGACAGCATTAGCAATAGGAAAATCTCCAGATGTATCGCTTGTCCAAACCTAAAAAATCCAAAAAGGAGCTCTACCAGTCGAGAACGAATGATGTCAAATTTTCTCTTCCTCGTGTTCGAGATCAAGAATCCCCAGATGGAATTTCCACTGATTTGATCCTGAATCAATGATGATCCCTTTCTCTTGGACAATAATTAGATAAACTATCACTGTTTGATGATTCTCAGGCAGAGATCAATAAGAGGTTCAACTGGAGAATAAACAACCGGTGCTTTGTTATTCTCAAGGACGTTGAATCGGGCGTTGGCGATCTGCCAGACATCCCTTTGACGGGACCAAAAGCTTCAATCTCGATGGCTCCCAATACAGAAAATTATTAAGTTGTGTATGAAAACAAGAACCGCATACGTCAAAGCTAACCTAACTATTCAACTAGGATATCATGTGTCTTCCATACTGTATTAGGAATACCCTAATGAACGTCACCATCCATAACGAACCGTTCGTAGCTTTCGAGCCAAACAAATGGGTCAACCTTTATCGTTCGTGTCGCAGAAAGATCTATAGATCAAAGATATCTTCAGAGTATGTAAATAATTACTCTAAAAGCTTATCATCATTGTGACGTGAAAAATTATCGTTTGAGACTCGTTCTACTTATTCTTTCCCCCATTGCAAAACTGATATAGGTTGGCGTACGAATTTGAACATCATCCCGTCACATATAAATATGAAAAGAACATAAATGGGACAAAAGGAAAGCGTCAAAAATAAAACTTTTGAGAGCTCTGGAATACGGTGTGCTTTACATCTTATATCTTGATGCAAAGGACCACACATACAATATAGATAAAAAGGATTTTTCATTAGAATTGCGAAGTATATAAACAGCTACAAAACGGATGAAATCGTCGATTAATTTAATGCATGTTACAAGAAAGACAAGATGTTTATCGCTACGGGTGTTCCTATATTATTCCTGAAGTGTGCTAATTGGACTTAAGATTAAGAATCGGGATTAGGTGACTCAGGTATTGACATGTTGGAGGCGCAACCGAGCTATCATCTTCTGGTGCATATCAATGTTCTAGAATAATGAGGAGTTCATAACATTGGTCAACGAATAAAAACCTTAAACCAAAAAACCTAGACAAGGCTCTTGTCAACAAATACCCCTTAAGGCACTCGTTAAGATCCCTCAGCAAGTATATCGAAACATTTTGAAAATTGAAAATAGACACATTTTCGAAAAAGTTATTTACCGGGAAAATTGTCTAAAAAATCCTAAACCTATTGCATTTTTGCCAATTCAGTGATAAATCTTTCAATTTTATCAATTCAATCATAAACCTTTTGCATTTGTATCAATTCAGTCTATCTGGCCAATTTTGGCCAGCCAGCGCTGATGTGGACACTACCTGGCGCTGGCCATCTGGCATTGATATATATGCCGGCCAATGAGAGGTTGACCTCGTCGGCCTGTGGCAAAGCTCACCCTTGCTTGCCAGGGGCAACCACTAGCGAGAGTGAGCCTCGCCCGCCCCTAGCAAGCCAACCTCGCCGTCACAGGGTTCTCCCTCGCCCAACAACGGCAAGGTAGGTCTCGCCATGGCAAACATCACCCAGCCAGGGGCAAGCGAGGCTCACCCTCGCCAATGGCCCGCGGGGGTGAGCTTTGCCAAAGGCCAGTGAGATTCGCCTCTGGCTAGTTACGAACAACCAAGAAAGAAGGGCAAAAAAATAAAAAGAAAAGAAAGAAAAAAAATGTAAAAATAAAAACTAAAAAAATATTAAAAATTGTCACGTCAACATTGGCCGGACGGCCGGTGTCCATGTCGACACTAGCCAGTCAATATTGGCCGAATGGACTGAATTGGCACAAAGGGAAAATGTTTAGGATTGAATTGGCAAAAATGCAATAAGTTTAAGACTTTCAGACAATTTTCACGTTATTTACTTGATGTCAAAAGAAAGCCTAACTCCAAAGAGCGAAAATTAAATCTCCAAATCATGTTTTATGCGACTTCACAAGTATTATAAGGGCATTACTCGACATGTATAAGAATCCACCGGCTGCAACTCGTAAACCCTATCGCCAACTTTGGGAATATGTATGAAACAAATGAGGTCGTGCAATAGCCAAGGCACATGTTTAGCTTTCTGCAATAATGGTGGCCTCAAAAAAAGAAAAGAGCTATCTTCAAGAATGGATTCCTTTAAGAACGAGGGTTTCTAGGATGTTCCTTGGTCAAATGCGTCCGTGGGAACTAGGAAGGGATTTCGGCACGAATTAGGAAGGCCATTATTCCCCATGACTACTATTAAAAAATTACTCCTCGTCTTTGTCTCCGGCCTGCGATTTTGCTTGCACTCACGTCAAAATATCAAGATATACAGAAAGAATTTAAATTAGAAACTAAAGTAAAGTTCTACTTTAACTGAATCCAAGGCTCAAACCACAATAAGGAAAATAAGAAAATGAAGGCTTTAAACCTACGTGAAGCATGCTTGTAAGGGGTGCATGGGACTGACAATGGCAACTTAAATTAAATTGACAACTGCGCAGGAGATAAGATGATAATGGTCTTCCTCAGACTTGCTCAATATGCAGAGCGTGGAGTGAAAGTTGGAGAAATCTAACAGTTTCCATCTGGGGAAGGTTCAACGCTTCTCTTACTGTATATGCCGATGATATTCTTGGATTCTCTCCCAAGGTTTGACCAGTGAGAGAAGGGGATTTCGCAGTTTTATAAATACCCAAGTCATCCTCCTGACAGCAACTGGCGTTTGAGTATGGAGCGTGCCCCTACACACTTGAGTCAACCTTGACACATCTTGGTTGGCCGAGCAAGCAAAGGGACTTCTGGGAAAGTTTGATCTGAGACGGGTAGATAGAGTTCTTCTGAAAATCTTTAGAAAAATAGGCTGTTTTTTTCTTTTCTTTTTTTCTAGTTCTTGCCTATTGAAACCAAGCAAACATTTATGGAATCATGAGATTTAGAATCTCACTTGGCACGATCATGATTACATCTAATTTGATTATGAGGTGAGAAGGTGGATTTGAGTCATGAGTATCGATTGAAAAGGCTAAAAACACGTAGGCGAGCCATCCAAGTACAACCAAATCAGTCGGGTCAACGGGTAATCAAATCTTTACGAGAGTAAATTCGAACTTTTCTTCTTAGCTCAACTGAAATGCAGGTTTCACCCTTCTGAACTTGATAAAAAGGGTGGGCGTTGAAGCTCGTGGCGAGAAAGTGACTTTAAAGAGAATAATATCTTGTAAAATGTATAATTTTATGATCTTTTCGGAGGTCTTTTCTGATGCAGAAGAGTTGGTGACAACACAAATCCGGTTTGACACTTCCCATGATAGAAATTAGGATGTTGTATGAAGCTAGTGTGCATTTCCACTCAGCTACCAAGGGAACACTTAACACCGGCTACAAAAAAAAATATGAAAGACAATCTGATTTTCAGAAAATAAAATCAGTTCTCAAGTAAAGCCGGAACATGGGACTGACCGGTTCAGCTCTAGGCTGATTATAAGCGCAATCAATTCGGTTCTTGATTATAAAATAGCATAACTAGCACCTGCAGGTTCGGTTCTAGGTTTCGGCCTCAACCTTATTTTGAAACCGATTACCTCTATTGTTAATTATTTGAAAGGAATACGGGATAAATAATATAAGTATATATGTAATCCATGTTGGTGAATTCTTTTGTTTTCCGCTTTGGGATCAATTTTGCATTTTGATTGAGACGGTCTCATGCAATGTGCGGTCATCTAGGACTTGGCCCGCGTGTTGCCTCGTGCTGCTTAAAAGATAATAACCCAGCATTATGTGAGCCCAAAGAAGAAGCGATCTAATCATTAATGGGCCAACAGCCTTAAAATCAAGCACAATGCACGAGTGATCTGAGAAGTGACATGATAATGTAGAGCAGTTATTGCAAATTCCAAGAGTAAAATGTGGCTACATTTTTAGACCCACGACCGTCACCCTACTAAACCAGAGCAATGGAGATAGCAGTTCAAAGGGGGGAGAAAATTGCATGGACTCGTTCAATAGACAGGATGGACAAAATCAACCACAGTGCGTCAGTTATGTTAGATTTCGTGTAGTTCGATGGAAATAAATGTGGGTTTTAGAAATTTATGATATGCGATCGAGTCGATCCCGATAAAATGAGTGTAGCAATACTTGCTACAGATCTCTTTTAGTAAAACCCTAATACATGCTTATGTAATTTCTGGTTCAACTTCTGCTTCTCTTTTGTTTTTTTTAGATTCATCAAAAAGTACTCATTATTTTTGGTTAAAAAAGTGTATATGTATCATTACGGGCACGATATTGTACTCACGTAACTGTTTTCCATTCCTTTTACATACATTGTTGAGTCATGTAAAGTACGTAGTTGTTTACACACAAAATCCAATACAATTACATCAAAACTATATAGATAGACATAGGAGAAATTGTCCAATCAAGCATAAACTTATTATACAGATGTCAATCCTATTTTTGCTAGTTTAGTCCTAATTTTTTGTGCAAATTCCAATGTAATCCTTCGGACCACTTTTCGTTGGAAATCGCTAACGTGGCGATGTGTCTACATAGGACGGTCAATGACTCAGTCACTACATCAACGATTTGTGGCAAAAATCGATTAGAAGTATTATATTGGAATTTAAAGCAAAAGTTTGAGATCATATTGACAAAATTGAAAAGTTTAGGATTTAATTGATATCCGTCCAATAGATTTAGAACTAATTAGGTGATTTTCCCGATAGACCTATATTCTTTTGCTAAATTTAGATAAACACATATTCTTCTTATGTATGATCGGATAGTACTAAATAGTAGTGATATTCAGCATTTCTTTACCTTCTATGATGATAATAGTATAGAATGCAAGTTTTTCAAACGAAAATATATGTGATGTAAAATCACGATGATACCTATTGTAGAATATTATCATATCCTTGCTCTTTCTTTTCCGTATCTGTCGGACAGAATCGATGATATTTATGGTTCATGAAACATCTTCGCGCGTTATACTTTACTAATAGAGCTCGAGACATAGGTACCGGAGAAGCTCAGTGACGGTCATTGGTCTGAGGGAAAGCAAAGGAACGTCATTTGGCATCCAAGATTTTCGCCTTGATCCGAGTCAAATTCGGCTCATCTGCGATGCGCTAAGGTGGCGCCTATCATGCACGATCGGCGGTCAAAGAAGGAAACCCCAATCGATGCTAGATAACTTTCTGGTTTATCTTCTTCCTCTCTTCTTTTAAAGCCCTCGTCAAGCTTCGCATTTCTGTGTGCGAGACAAAGCGCGATGGCAAGAATCGTCAGCGTCGCTGCTCTGCTCACCATTTTCGTGTTTGGTCTCGCTTTCAGAGGTAAGAGCAACTAACATTGTCCCTGCTCGTTGATCTCTAGGGACGCCAATGCCGAGGTCATGTTGATTTTTTTTGCGGGTCACGTTCCATTTCAGGGGCTAGTAAGGATCAGTGCAGTCGCACTCCAAAAGACATCACGATAACGCAAAAAGCGGGAGGGACCGGTGAGGGCGGGAAGCCGAAGTGGAGTGTGACCATCAGCAACCCATGCCTGTGCACCGTCCTGGAGTTGACAGTGACCTGCGATGGGTTCGACCCCGCGGCGCAGAAGATCGACCCGTCCATCCTCGCGAAGCAGGGGAACGTTTGCCTCGTCAACAACGGGGATCCGATTCACGCGAACGAGTCTGTCAGCTTCACCTATGAGATGGATGCTTCTTTCCCGTTTGCCGTCAGCGACGGCCAAATCGGATGTTCTTGAACTTTGTAGGGCGCGGCTCGATTTACATGTTGCAGAAATAAGATGTCGGTTTTGCACTCCGCGATTACTTGTATGTATCGCATTTACTTTCTACCGTTAACTTCTCTTTCGTCTCGCTATTTTTTCTTACTAGGGGTGAGCGGTTCCAGGTTCGGGTAGGTTCCGCCTGGAACCTGGAACCTACCCTCGGGTACAGGTTCCTCAAAATGAGGAACCTGGAACTTACCCGTCGGAACGTGGAACCTGGAACCTACCCTGTCACAGGTTCCAGGGTCGGTTCCAGGTTCCAACAGGTTCCAACATGTAAAGGTTCGTGTCCTTTGCTAGTATTTGTCTCCTCTTAAACAGCCGTTGAGGTAATCAATTAATCATGTCCTAATCAAAGCTTTAAACCAGCACTTGTGCAAACCAACTGACCACGTTTATTGAAAAGAATTCAGACTCCAAGTAGCAGTGGGTAAATGTCCAAATACCAGATGACCCAATGAGTTTGAATCGGTCCACAAGGCAGTGTGCATCCGATGGTAGAAGACGAGATAGACATCCATCCATGAAATGAACTTTACAACTGGAAGAGCTAACCTCAATGATAAAGCTGGCCCCTTGAAATTGACCCTGTCCAGCCCAATATGACTTGAAAAACCACGAACAAAGACTACCCCCCTACCATCGATGAAAGGCACCGTGCAGACGAACCATGCCCACCATCAAATCAACCAGCCATCAATGATTACAATCCGGAAACAGAACCAAATAGTTGAATTTTCAACGTCAAATTCAGCTCTAATCTCCATTAAACCTCTCGCAAAGACTTCATTCGCACGTTCAAATCTGATTAAGATCAGCTTTGACATTACCACTGGCCCCAGTCCTACTCGCGCATATATATATGCCCAACACGGCATTTGCGGGCCCTTCTGATAAATTTTTTTTTTCAAATTCCAAAACAACCAAACTCAAACCCAGAAACGAAAACACAAATAAGACATTTAAATTAAACCAAACGGTTTTTCAAAGTCCCATGACATGAACAAGCATTGCTCTATCCCGATCGCCCCTACAACAACGCCAGCCTAGTTCCCGACCCCACAGATTTACAGAAGCAACCCCATCTAAAGACGACGAACGAGAACCACCGAGGGAAAAAGAAAAGAGCGCTCGGCCACCGGTTCTGAGGCCCGGCCCTACCTCTTGAGGGCGTACCACGACGTCCATGGCGGTTCGGTCTTCCGGCGAGCGTGCTCGGTGTGGAATCATAGCGTCGCGGATCCGTTCTCACGGAGAGATCTTCCAGCACCGGAAGGTCTCCTCGTCGTCAGGGCGTGATGCGCTTCCGACGCTGGCCCGGAGCTAGATCTTCCGGATCGGCAACCGTGATACTGCAGATGTTGTCGCGCGGCACCTTCACAATACCCTTCCGCCGCCTGCCCGGCCTGCCTCCCTTCCTCGGAGCGGGCGAGGCAAGCGGGAGGCGAGGCAGCCGCTGCGGCGGGAGGCGGGTGAGGCGAAGCGGGCGGAAGTGGGCAGGCGATCGGGCGAGGGCAAGCGAAGTGGGCAAGGGAGGACAATATGGAGGAGTGAATTAGGGTTTTTAATTTTTTAGGGATCCGGTTCTGGTCCAGTTCTGGTTCAGTTCCAGTTCGATTCCGATCCGGTTCGGTTCCGGTTCCTATAAGGCAAAGGCAGGAACCGGAACAGCCGGGTCCAAAAAATGGGAACCGAGAACCGGACCCTCTGTCCATGGAACCTGGAACCGAACCGGACCCTTCGGGTCCGGTTCTCCGGTTCCTGGTTCTACCCTGGAACCGCGCTCACCCCTATTTCTTACCAAGCTTTCAATGACCTTTCTTGACCTTTTCACACGACTAGATTCGATGTTGGTCTCTCAATAACAATAATCTCCATCTTAAGACTCTTCCAACTTTGAAGAACTTTCTAATTTACAGGACCGACTTAAAGTGAGAAGTGGAGAGCACATTTGTTGAAATAAGCTCGTCTTATCGGGTCGAAACTAAAATTCTATCCGTCAAATGTCACTAGTGTTGGAAAATTAACTTTGAAAATGGATTGAACAATAAAGTGAGATTTTGAGGCGTGATATCACTTTCTTTAAGGAATTATTTGCCCCACGAAATTGCTAATGGTCACCGGCAAATTTCCTCCAGGATACAACAAAGTCTCGATGAGAATACTAGATAGCAATTCTAATATTTCTCCGGGGTCTCTCTACGAAACAATTCGAGAAGATGGCTGTGTTTTTAGGAATGAAAATTTTCGGAAAAGAAAAGCATTCTATCATACCAAAAAATCGACGAGTATATATAAAGATATTTTTAACGAACAATGGCAACCTTTCGATAAACGGTTAAAATAATCGAACACAACTCTTCGGTCGACAGTTCATAATTGAAAAGGTATGCAGCCGAAATGGTATGTGAAAGACACGAAAATCCAGAATTAAAAATAATTAAAAATAAATAATTAAAATAATAAATATATATTTTTCACGAAATTCCGAATTTCATAATTTTCAAAAATTTCAAAATGAACAAAGACACCCTTTCGACTAATAACAGTCGCAAAGGAACGGCATGACATAAAAGAAACGGCTCATCTGCGATGCGCTAAGGTCACGCCTATCATGCATGGTCGGCGGTCAAAGAAGGAAAACCCCAATTAATGCTGTATAACTTCCTCGTTTTTCTTCTTCCTCTCTTCTTTTAAAGCCCTCCTCAAGCTTCGCGTTTCTGTGTGCGAGACAAAGCGCCATGGCAAGAATCGTCAGCGTCGCTGCTCTGCTCACCATTTTCGTGTTGGGTCTCGCTTTCAGAGGTAAGAGCAGCTAACGTTGTCCCTGCTCTTTGATCTCTAGGGACGCCAATGCCGAGGTCATGTTGATTTTTTTTTCGGGTCACGTTCCATTTCAGGGGCTAGTGAGGATCGGTGCAGTCGCACTCCAAAAGACATCAAGATAACGCAAAAAGCGGAAGGGATCGGTAAGGGCGGGAAGCCGAAGTGGAGTGTGACCATCAGCAACCCATGCCTGTGCACCGTCCTGGAGTTGAAAGTGACCTGCGATGGGTTCGACCCCGCGGCGCAGAAGATCAACCCGTCCATCCTCGCGAAGCAGGGGAAAGTTTGCCTCGTCAACAACGGGGATCCGATTCCCGTGAACAAGTCTGTCAGCTTCACCTATGAGAGGGATGCTTCTTTCCCGTTTGCCGTCAGCGGCGGCCAAATCGGATGTTCTTGAACTTTGTAGGGCGCGGCTCGATTTACATGTTGCAGAAATAAGATGTCGGTTTTGCACTCCGCGACTACTTGTGTGTATCGCATTTACTTTCTACTGTTAACTTCTCTTTCGTCTCGACTATTTTCTTACCAAGCTTTCAATGACCTTTCTTGACCTTTTCACACAACTAGATTCGATGTTGGTCTCTCAATAACAATAATCTCCATCTTAAGACTCTTCCAACTTTGAAGAACTTTCTAATTTACAGGACCGACTTAAAGTGAGAAGTGGACAGCACATTTGTTGAAATAAGCTCGTCTTATCGGGTCGAAACTAAAATTCTATCCGTCAAATGTCACTAGTGTTGGAAAATTAACTTCGAAAGTGATATCACTTTCTTTAAGGAATTATTTGCCCCACGAAATTGCTAATGGTCACCGGCAAATTTCCTCCAGGATACAACAAAGTCTCGATGAGAATACTAGATAGCAATTCTAATATTTTTCCGGGGTCTCTCTACGAAACAATTCGAGAAGATGGTTGTGTTTTTAGGAATGAAAATTTTCGGAAAAGAAAAGCATTCTATCATACCAAAAAACCGACGAGTATATATAAAGATATTTTTAACAAACAATGGCAACCTTTTGATAAACGGTTAAAATAATCAAACACAACTCTTCGGTCGACAATTCATAATTGAAAAGGTATGTAGCCGAAATGTTATGTGAAAAGACACGAAAATTCGGAATTAAAAATAATTAAAATAATAAATATATATTTTTCACGAAATTCCGAATTTCATAATTTCCAAAAATTTCAAAATGAACGAAGACACCCTTTCGACTAATAACAGTCATAAAGAAACGGCATGACATAAAATAAAAAATAAAAAATAAAGAACAAAGTAGAGGATTAGACTAATTAATTCGCAAGCGCGCATGCGTGCTAAGTGCGCCTAATAATCGCGCAATTATTCACGCCTCCGTATGCGGGTATCATGGGTCTAGCTCATAACTCATATGTTTCTTCTGAACACACACAAAAAGCCCACACTTATAAACAAGCCTACTTCACTCCATATTTCCTATGTGGGACATAGAAAAATCACTTTTGTTTATTTTACAAACAAACTTCCAACAACTAGGACTCAAGGCAAAAGGTTTCAAAGAACCTTTTGAGAGAATATAATAGAAGTTTGGGAAATTTTCTATCCCCTACTTTGCCTCTTATTCACACATCAGCTCGCCTTATGTAGCTGAGATTAAGGATAATACAAAGAATTTTCACTATAAGTAAGGCCGATAAAGCATATTACAAACTGGCAAGAAATGTTTTAGAGTCATTAAATTGAAACCGAAAAGAATTGGTACGAACACAATAAAACGACAAAGTTTTTAACTTTAACTTTATTAAAGTAATCATGTGAACTCCAAAAGATTCTTTCACTTATTGATGGGTTCTTGACTTGAATCAAGATTAGAATTTTCATGAGAGCTAAAGCCTGGTTGCCACGTGAAGATTTTCCGAAATCCCCCAAGTCTTGCGAAAAACCCATTGTTTATGTTGGATTTCGCTTGTACACATCTAATGCCTGGTGGATGGCATCTCAGGTTGTATGATATTTGTGGGAATAAATCAGTGGCATTTCCTCTTGATAAATTCTCATAAACTTCAAAATAATTGGATTCTCTTTACATAAGATCCTCTGAGATTGTCAATATTCTCCATGAATTTCTCTGAAACTGCGTCCCAAAGTTTGTACAATCTAGCGATTGGATAAGGACAATTGCTTTGTCCTAATGGCCCTTTGGTGTCCAGCTTCCATTCTTTGCTGAAGAATATATTGTATGACTTCAAGGTTTGGAGCTCTGTACTCTGAAGCCATTTAAGAACCTCTGCAGAATGTTTAAAATAATATTCGTGAAAAACTTCAATGAGAAAAGCTGTAATGATCCTATAGACAGTGGCCGTAGAAAATTCAATGACCATGGTATAGTTACACCCCAAGGAAATATCACACGTACCAAAATATTACAGTTTTATTAAACACCATAAATAGTCCATAATCTCACATGCCATGTCCTCGCAGATAAAGGAACCTAGGGAAGGGAAAACATAAACAGAGTTGAAGATATAATGCCGGGCATCGAATCCTTGCTTGCAAGTCTTCCTCTCAGTTTCATCACCGAAGGTGTAAAGATTGCCCTACGGCTCTAATGATCTGGACATTCATGTCCGCTCTTCAATTGCAATATGTGGATTCACGACGAGTTTTTTTGTTTGATTTCAGGGCTGTGCGCATGCTCTCTGGAAACATTCACGGTCGGGAACGTCCGGACCGGGAGGATCAGACAGGGCAAGCCAGAACAGAGGGTGACTGCAATCAACAACTGCGCATGTGCCCAGATCGGCATCAAGCGCAAGTGTGCCGGGTTTGAGAGCGCTGAGGTGATCGATCCCTCAACGTTCGCAAAGCTGGGGGATAGATGCCTTGCTCAAAAGTGGAAAAGCCTTGGCACCAAAGGGGCTCGGTCAGCTTCTCTTATGCTTGGGATCCTCCGTTCCTTTTGTGGCCAGCCGAGTCGATCTCGACCGGTTGCTGAAAACAGTTGACGCCAGAAAAAGGGAGAAGAACGTCTCCATGTTTCCCCCTCCATATCCAAGTGCCATGGATACCCATGAATAAACTCTCTCTCTCTCTCTCTCTCTCTCTCTCTCTCTCTCTCTCTCTCTCTCTCTCTCTCTCTGGATTTGGGTTTGGGTGGACCTTTGAGACAAGGCTATCGAGGTGTAATGCTTCTTAAAACTATTCTCATCACAAAATCGAATTGAAGTGCCGAAAATCTCTACCATGTTCCTTTTATTGACAGTCTCTGTAGGCACCGTCGACATACCCATCCCCCAAACTTCACGAAAAGAAATGCCTCAACAAGTCCTCAAGTCAGCATTCCAGATAACTTCTTTTGAGAAAACATTCACATACATATGAACTGCCCAAGCGAACTGCTTGATATCTTCCAATACTCTCAGAGTCCATATCACGTTTCAGCACAAAAGCTTATATTGCCGAAGGCCCACTAGCACGCACGCTCTCTCTAGGATTTGACCAGGAAGAAAAGTGACGAACTCGTCCACATAACGCGAAAAGGAACTAATCCGTCCACGTAAAGCCAAAGAATTCAAAACCAATTTGCAGCTCATCTTTTAATCTGGAGAAATAAAATTAATATGTATAGAAGCAATCCAAGAAACTAGAGATGGTAGGGTAAAAGAGAGAAGAATGATCACGATGGTAATACAGCGATTAATAGAATTATTGAACTAGGGTCACGACAAAATGCTAAGCATCTTTTCTAATGCAAAGAAGCAAACATACAAACCCAAATCCCCCAATTCTAGCCTAATACTAGCAAAAACCTACCCTCCAACGAAGCGAACACCACATTAAACACAAGCCATTAGAAAAGTTATACAATCTCATTTCCTCTTCTTTGCAGGAGGTTGAGGTAACTCTTCCTCATCATCTTCATCTTCATCGTCCTCATCGCCATCGTCTTCCTCCTCTTCCCCATCGTCATCGTCGTCATCCTCATCATCATCATCTTCATCTCCACTTCCCCCTTCTCCATTGGCCTCAGGCTCATCCTCTGGATCCCCTTCCTCCTCACCCTCTTCACCTGAGCCATCCTCTTCCTCGCCTCCATCGTCATCCTGGTCATCACCTTCATCATCATCCTCATCTTCATCATCCTCAGTTTCGCTGCCATCTGTGTTCTTGGGACCAGGTTTCTTCACAGCATGCAACTCAGAAATGGGGAAGCTGCAGAAAAAGCATTAACGTGACGTTGCTTTTGGTAGGTAATCCAGAAAGAAATGAGACAGGTAAGTTACTTCACTACTAACCTTTGAGATGTGTCCAGCTCTTTTGGAAGGATGCTGACTGCACCAATCAAAGGTTTCACCTGGGCAAGACATAAGGAAAACGAATCAAAAGAAAAGCACAATGTTCACTAAGAAAAATTATACACCAGCACCAAATCATAAGCATCTTTACAGAAAGTCAGCATTTAAGAATTGCGCCAACATCACAGTGCCACAAAGGGAATGCCTTTGATAGCTTCATGAATGCTGGAGAAAAAATTATTTGGCCGACAATGTAAGAGAACCCTAACCTACAAAAATTCTAGAACGTAAATGTAAGTGTATAAGGGAAAATGTTGGAAGCTAATTCCAGATGATATTTCAGAGAGAAATGCAGATGCAAACGACATCAAGTAACCAAACTCTATAATCTATCTTAACAAATTTGAATGTTCTCAGAAAAAGAACAATTGGCTGAAGCAATTCGCAAAGAGCAACAATGGCACCTATGTATGCCACTTATCCAGCATACAAGTATAAGATACAAGCACAAGATAGAGTGCATAACAAAGATTTTGCAAATGGTATTTATGGCCAAAAACAGTGGTATTATTTGAAGCAAGACTTCTTCCATATTTCTAAGTTGAGGATGTTCAGGAAATAATAACCCAATAACAAGCATAATGTTTGAAATGAATTCAATGGCATAGAAAAAACAAATAAACAAAGCAATTTCCTTTCAACGGCTGGACCTTGATTGAATCCATGCACACACACTGTTCTTTTAATTCTCCAACATGTCACATCATCCAAAATAAAGTTTGAATTTTCAAAAATTGTTAATTATCACAACATAGATGACAAATGCTGGAAGATAAATGGTGCTTATCTATAGATTCTACACAAAGACAGTGGATCAAAGCAAAAGCCAATTACTTACAATAAAACAAATGAAACTTATGTCGACCAAAAAATAATGAGAGAAAACATTGTGAAATTGGACACTGAGAATGCCATTTGAAGTTTTTCCACTGACTTAGCTTCCCTCCGGCATATAAATTATTATCATAGGCTATGGTCTCAAACTGATATGGCAGGCGAGGAGGACCAAAAATAAGCGGCTCTGCCACACAGGATTTCAGCAGCATATATATTGAAATCACCACGAGATGTTTTGCCAGCAAAAATTGAAGAAAGTAGATTGACATATCAACTCCGTTTGCACAGGAATTTTTTTTTTTTTTTGAATAAGATCACAATGCCTTCAACCAACAAATCTACTTACTTTACAGTTCTCTCGAGACTAGTAGCTGCTAGAAGCGAACACATCAAATATTGTCTCAAGGTGCAGACCATCCACTCAGCTTCCCCCTACCAATGAACTTCCAAGTCCTCCTATCAAATGCAAAATCCTAACAATCTCGAGGGTTAACTAGCTCTTCCTTCAATTCGCAAAACTCGTGGGCCAACTTTTGCCGCTTTGAATTGAAATCCTTGCTTTCTTTTTTTACCTTTTTCAGACAAAAAGTTCCTCGCTTTTCACTGACAATAAGCACCAAAACAACATGGTGACCACGTACATCCCCTGAAATTATCTGCAGGCCCTAAATTCATGCTAACAGAGGCCGAGAGTAAGCGCCGAATCACCCTAAGTCACAGCTAGAGCTAGAGCTCGACCAAGAGCAAATGGGCAACGACAAGCCGCGAAAACCGACAAATCCCGAACCGAGCTCCAAACACAATCCGAACCACCCTATGTCGGAAATCGAATTCGCCAACAAGCAGCAAAAAAAAAAAAAAAAAAAAAAAAAAAAAACTGAGCACCGTTAAGCAGAAAACTTCACTCAGAGCACAGAGCACAGCGCATCGAAATAGCACCGAAATAAAGCTGCAAAGAGGAACCAGGACCCGAGCCAAGATTTCGTACCATCAGGAGCGAGCAGGCGAGGCCGTTGACCGCGGACCACGGCGGCCTCGGCCACCAGGGCTTCCAAGACGGCGCCGAGGAAGCCGCTCGCGGCGGCGGCGGAGGAGCACACGGCGGCCATTTCCTAGGGCAACGAGCACCGCAGCAGCAGCAGGGAGCTAGAGAGAGAAAGCTAGAGAGAGAGAGGGGGGGGGGGGAGCAGCGGATTGGATTTGAGAAGGGACTGGACGGGATTAGGGTTTTTGCGAAGCGGTGGGGCGGGGGGTTTTTGCTCAGGACACGGTGGGGATTACGGCAATCCTCGAGGGCAAAAGGGGGAATTGGCCCCGAGGCCCGAGTTGACTCACCCAATCACCACCCCGTTAGTGTATCGCGAGCGAGCGAGCGAGCGAGGCTTGATATAATAAACAAAATGCCTATTACCAATAAAAATAATTGCAAAGAAATGAAAACGATGTGTCCTATGCATTGGACCGTCGTTCTTTTCCCTAATCATAACGGTGAAGAAAAGGGGAGGTCATCTTTTGCATATTGTACTACCGTAGGAGTGAAATATAAATCGGTCCTGCAAGTCCTGGAGGACCCTTTTTTTTTTTTCGCATCGATCCATAGAACCTGTGAAAGGGAGATTGATTATCGTAGATGTTGATCGGATGTTTCCCAAGAAAAAAAGGCGAAAAATTAGAATGAGAATGTCGATGGGATGTTTCGCGACCAACCGATCTGAATTTACCGTCGCAATTTTCTCCATATGTTAGGAGGAGGGATGCAAAATTGAGCTAAGGAATCTTAAGGAATACAAATTTAAACAAGACACGAACCCTTTTATACGTAGTGAAGTGAGGCTAGGCTTAGGAGCTTTGAAGGCCCAGACCACATTCTAACTGTGGAAGTGAAAAAAAAAAAATAAGACATTCTAAAAGCTGGGCAACAGGGTACTTACGAAAACCCGTGAATATTACCAAAGGACCGTTTTACATCGTTGACGAGGTGAAGGACTAGAACGCTTCATAGGCACAAGTTAACTAGACCCTCTTTGTCGGTCCAAATAAAGGTGAGAAAATATCATCATTGTCGATGATGGAAACTTATCCACAATATTGGCATCTCACTCGAATGGGGAATTCAGGTCCATCCAAAAGGATATGCCCAAGCACCGGAATAGGAATAAACATCTATATAGGAAAACCCTAAATAGGAATGTTTCCACATGGAAGGCAAAAATCAACATGAGTTGTTAGAAAACCCAAATCTAGTAAGAAGAAGAGATTCATGCCTAGATATCCAAAAATGGGAACAAAGGTGTGTCTTGTCTTGTGTGTAGGCCATTCTTTTCTCAATGAAATGAATATGCAATCTCAAGCATATGGAATCTAAATAAATGGAGGATGTTCTCATGGTGCTTATTTGGTAATAAAAACCTATCCTTTGGATTATGCATTGACCCATTACCATTCCAAGAAACCCACAATAGGATGCACATTCATGCTCGATCAGGCCAGATTAGGTATGATTACCGTAATAGAATGCCGTAAAAAAAAGAACCTCCTTAAGCGATCTTAATTTTCGCAAATATTTACAATGATGTAAAAACAAATTTTGAGATCTCTTTGATTGATCTAAGACTCGACAACATCCAAAGAAAATCACCTGTAGATCTCCGTTCAGCGGTTTCGAAAGGACTAATAGTCATTACAAGTCGCCAATATGGGAACATCAAAGCACCTAATGCACGGCCCGTGTAACTAGTTACTCAAAATCAAGTGGAACACCTTTCCGGAGATTAAATTTCCTTTATGCGGAAATTTTCCCATTGACCGTTAGGAAATAAATTTTCAAAAGCGATCTCGATCGCCGTGCGAGCATATAATAAATAGCCGCTTAAATCGAAAGAGAATAACGGCACGACGATTTTGTTCGAATTAGGCAGTTTCGATGCGTACCCAGTTGGTATCGACACCGACGTTTGCAGAATCCAACACACTTTGCCATTGGACTGATGCGTGGAGGACTCTGCGCCATCGATCCTGCAAAATCAGCTGGTGAATGGGGTCGTCGCCTTCCATCGAGCAAGAAGCAAAGAGATGCACGCTTGATCAAACCTGGGACTGATGATTTAGCTGAAGAGCTTCATGATCAATTGAACAAGCGATGACTTATTCAGAGGGTTCAACCGAAAAGCAAGGAATCAAATAATTTAGGCTTTTTGTTTATCACCATTTATAATGGAGAAAATGACACATATTGTCCCTAAACTTTTGCTTAACTCAATATGCAATGTGGTCTTTGAAGTTTTTAATTTGTTCAATCTAGTCCATAAACTAGCCTGACGTGTAATATCGCCTCCTGAAATTTAAATTTGTTCAATGTGGTCCATGAACTTTTGATATATATTCAATCTAGTCCTTGAACTATATGAAAATGTTCAATATTATCCCTAAATTTGAATTAATAGAGTGACAATATTGAATAATTTTTGTGAGAGAGCTACCAAGAGATCTCTTTCTTCTAGAAAAAGTTTCATCGACACTGGCATTTGATCACTCCCATTCTTGTTTCAAGTTAGCTTTTTCTTTGTTTCCTTGTCTGAATTTGCCATCTTACCCAGTTCCCATGTTTTTGTTTTTCATTCTCTTCTTTCATTTGACTGATCAACCCATGAAAATCTTACTTTTGGAGGACAAAGGCCAACTTCTGATGGTTTATGCTGGGCATTCTTGTCAAAAAAAAAATGGGACTTTTCTTTCTCTACAATGTCTAAGAGATATTGGTTGGTTGATCTTTTTCTCTGTCATGAGCTCTTCATAGGTCCTTTCACTATGATGTTGATGGGGCTTCTTAGCTTCTTTGGAGATCATTTGTAGTTCCGATCATCAAGTGTAATGCATATCACGTTGACTTTGATCAACTTTGAGAAAGAGGATTTGCATGTGTTTAACTCGGGATGGACATTAAAATACATGTTGATGATTTTCGCTTCTTAGTTTCTTCTATGTTTGATCCGAAGAGTTACTTTGCCAAGAAATCAGAAAAGTGATTCTATTCACCAAAATCTAACAATGCATGGATGTTTACGTTGTATAACTTGCTTCTAATTGGAACTATACAAGTAGTAGAGATGAAGTACGAGATAGTCACTTTTATGTGATTGATCTACCATTTTTGTTTCTAAAAAAATGGAAAATAAAGAAATCACCTCACTCTAGTATATTTTCCTGCGCCTAGTTTCGATGCGGAGCCTACACTACACAAGAATTTGTTCTCGTCGACGAAGAAAAGCTTATTTGTGTTGTTTAAAATTTTCGGAGATAGGACGTTGTCCAAATGGTATTGCCCGATATGCCTAGAATGCCTCATCTCGGCGCCCACCTGATCTTGATTATCTTACAGTTCTTGAAAGAGCACAGCTACTATTAGAAAAATTAATTATTAAATCACGCCTTCATATAAAAGTTTAAGCTTTTGAAACAGTTGGCGGTGATCTCACAAAATCTCACATAGCATCAAAGCAAAAGGTCCTAAGTTCAAATATTTCCTCGCCCCCGTTTACCTCCAAAATAAGGGAAAATTACCAAAAAAAGTCATAAACCTAATGCAATTGTACCAATTCAATCTTAAACATTTTGCATTTGTGCTAATTTCAATCTATTTATAATTTTGGCCAATAGCACTAACGTAGACAATTTTTAATAATATTTTATTTTTTTTGAATTTTTTAAATCATTTTTTTTCCTTTTCTTTTCTTTCTTTCTCTTTTTTTTTTTTGTTCCTTCTTCCTCTGCCCAATCACCACCTCACTTGCCCCTAGCGAGGCGAGCCCAGCTTAGAGATGATGTGGCTCGCCTCACCAGCGGCCTAGAAGGTTAGCCTCACCAATGGCCGATGAGGTCAACCTCATCGGCCCTTTCCTCTAGCTTGTCGCCTCGGTCCGATGATGAGCCAAAGGAAGAAGGAAGAAAAAAAAAAAAAGAAGAGAAAAAATAATTTAAAAATTGAATAAAAAATTAAAATATAATTAAAAATGGTCCACATCAGCGCTAATCGGCCAAAATTAGCCGGATGTACTGAAATTGGCACAAATACAAAAGGTTTATGACATAATTGACACAAAAAAATGTTTAGGACTCGGGTTTAGGACTTTATTAATAATTTTCCCGCCCGGTTACATATTTCCATGCTTAGTACTAGGAAATAGACCAGATTAAATGTGAGAGGGATGGCCCTTTCCTCTAGCTTGTCGCCTCGGTGTTAGAATAATTAAATGTTAAATCACGCCTTCATCTAAAAAAAATGTTTAGAACTCGCTTTTACATATAGTGGTCCCACAAAATTTCAATAATTAAATGTTAAATCACGCCTTCAGCTACAAAGAAGCTACACGTGAGTAAGTTTGTGATAGCGCTCGTCTCTTGAATCAAAGTTTATATAAGCAGACTTCTTGTTTCTTATGAACAAGATTATTCTTTTCTCTCTAGTAGGCTTGAGCTTGCATCCGGCGTATATTTTGACTGTAGTTATTTTGAGGAAAAGTGGAATGAGGCCAAAAAGTATCTTTCCAGTTTCACAAAGCTGGACGTTAACAGATTTTCAACGAAGATATATTCAAACTGAGAAAACAAAAGTATCTTGAAGCGTTGGATAGGTAATATTGTTGTATAAGAAATCGAACAATTACCGTGCATGGATCCGTCACCTATACGTGTCTTCTCCGTATCCGGTTTGCATCTAAATCTTTAAATCTTGACTTTCCGATGAATTGGTCTATTACTTTTGGCAGCAACGATGTCCAAAAGGCATTGGATATACTCAGGAGCAATGTAAAAGTTTTCAAGGCAAATAAAGTCTTATTTGAGGAAATGACTGAACCTGCAACATTGGATAATATTCGCTATTAACTTGTTGAAGTGATTGCTTCTCCACATGATCATATATTTGCTTAACTTAGCATTTGTTATGGGATTCATATGGATTTCTACAGGAGGAACAACAAACTTGCCATGTATGGAGATACACAAAATGCGAGAAGCGCAGTGAGATGGGAAATAAATCCCTAGTGATATTACGATATTTACTTGATTCTGCATATCTCTTAGGATTCTACATATCACTCCTGTGATAGCGCATATCCTTGATTTACTATAGTTGATATTGTGTTTATCTTATTACCTTAGATAGTCATTTAATAAAACCTATAAATAAGCTCCCCGTAGACTCTATTCTACATATCGAAATATACAGAAAATTTTACAGTTCTACTTTTCCACTTTGTTTTAAACTTGGTATTAGAGCCACACTTTTTTCTTTCGCGGGGTATTTTTCGACTGAAGACTCGTCTTTGCACAGTAACTTTCATTCAACAAAGCTACTAGCCTTATCATCTACGTTGTTAAGTTACCGTCCCAATAGCAATAGCAAAGCCGGTTGCAAAGGACTCATGCTGTTAGGCTCCAATGCCTCCGATTCTCGACTTTTCAAGAAGCCAACACCATCACCACATTCGCCGCCATCAAACAATCAATATATTGAAATCTCGTCATCAACGGCCACCATATGCACCCTCCATGCATGGCTGTGCAGTGTTGGATATCTAAATATCTCTAACATAAAAAAAGATAATGCGCTAATTCCCGATTTGCGCGGAAGGCTTATTTTGCCTGGATTTGAGCCGCATAGGATGGGGCACATTATAAACCAGAGGTAGTTTCCTTAACTAGTTTCGCAGTTAGGTATGATCACACAGGAAATACTTTTCCATTTTAATTTTACAAGCCACGTCAAAGTGGAATGGAAACCATTAAATGTAACCATTCTCGTCCGGCTTATCTTAATCGAGTTTCTGTCTTGGCAAATGTGGACCTAACAATGATATTACCTTGAAACTTACAGCTTGAATTGGCAGCATTCCCATTGTGCCTATCTATTACCAAATCCTGTGATTCATACGCTTTTGGCAAACCACCGTTGCGAAACTCCCAATCACCCGGTTGTCCCACCAGCAGATGATGCTTTGGCGGTAAGTTCCTTCTCCCTTTGAAGATTTTTTTTTATCTAAATTTTCTAAGGACATAAGTGGTCCTTCTGTGGTTAATGACCTCTCTGGATGAATTCATGATATCAAATGTAGTCTTCACAAGATGTTCAGATGCCAATTTCATCTTCTGTTGGAGGGCCTTCTACTCCTTTCACCGTAACTTGTGCTTCAGAGTCCAGGGCTACAGTTTGTCTATCTCATGCTGCTAACTCAGGTGATTGCTCAAACCCTTCAATGTTTTGAAACCATATATGACTGGTTGAGTTTACGAGTATGATCCCAGTGTCGGTCATGGATTTCTAACCAATTTAACTAATTTTTTTTGGCCGATTCGATCGGATACAGGAAACCTATCCCCTCACTTTTTGAAATCACTTGTATTGCCTTCAGCAAAATACTGAAATTATAATGATAATCTGCACTTTGCTGAACCCCGGAAAATAGTCATGAGATGAAGACTAGAAGGCTTGATACGGCACTAGAAGAGGTAAGTTAAACCGATCCCATTAGAACATCTTTGAAGGTTGGGGAAGAACCATCGAGGTACTCGCGTAGGTAATATCAACAGCAACTTCAATATAAAATAACAACAAATAGATAAAAAGACAAATAAGGTGTGAAGCCGTAAATGTGCATGTGATGAAGGGGTAAACATACCTGAAGTTTACATTGCAGGATGTTGAGGTGCATGCAACTCAATGGGACTCTTCTTGACACATGGTGAAGCACCAACTTCTTCAATGTCTGTGTTGGGCAATCCGATGTTCAGCACGGTCTTGGCAGCGAATATATGATGACTACGTGCAAGTTTATTAGTTTGTTGTAACCCGAGAAAGAGAGATCTGCTGAGAGGGTTCATAGAAACAGCGTGTTGTAAGAGGAACTACCTTTCACTAATTAAGCGTGTAATTCCAAAACTTTGAGGACCAGGAGGATTACAGGGGACAAATCCTTGCAAGATACAGCTTCACATGCAAATATAAACAGATGTATTCCTACACTGTCTCAAATCTAACTACGCCAATATATTCTCCAATTCCTGCAAATTTCATAATGCCGTGACCCGGTCAGATGCCTATCAACAAACATCATGCATTTTATGCAACACATCCGTATGAATCAAGAGAAAATGGTATTGCTATCCACAGAGGAACCAACAGTCTGAATCAAACAACGCCTCCAATCCAAATATGAGAGACTACAGTGCACCAAACAATCTTGAAGGGCAGATTGGAACAGCTTTGCCTCTCATAAGATAAAATACCCACTGCAACTCCACAGACCCGCTTTGAGTAGTTGTATTCCGTCAACATTAGCTGTAAAATCTATTCCAAACCTCCTTTGTAACTATGCAATCCACGAATAAATTGTCCGCCCTTTCCCGATGAGAGCTACAGAACACACAAGTTACATCCACTGAGCCATACCAGTTGGACACACTGTCCTGAGGGTTTTAATAAGGATATTTAGAAACGATATTACCCTATCTATAGATACTCATACTTATATTATTGTAAATCTTGTTCCTTATTCTTTAATTGATAAAATTTTCGATAATCTAAATCTGCTCCTAAATTTTTAGATTGATAAAAATTTTAATATGTTTAGTGTTCCAGGTTCTTTAAAAAGTACGGAACATTATTTAGATCAACATAAGTGCATATATCTATAGATAAACCACTATCGTTTCTAGATTTCCTTATATAAACGCTTAACGAAAAATAGCAGGGATATCAACCTAATACAACTCTAAATAAGGTTCTACTTTTACTATTATAGAAATCACAAGCAAAAACTTACTTAATTGCTACTATTTTAATATTTATAAAAGCCAAAAATGTATCTAAGCAATAAAAAGATCTTTTATTAATTTATGAAAAAGATAAAAAAAAAATGAAATGATATTTTAAAGTATGGGCAATAGTGTATTTATGAAAACTTATGAATAGTATCAAGGATCGATTTGACATCGTTACTAGAATGAACAAATTGAAAGTTTAGAGACTGCATTGACCATTTATGTCACGTCCCGTACCCCACTGGAACGCAATATCCCGTCTCGGTCGATTATGGTGCAATGCTCCCAGGAAGCATTGCCGACCCAACGCCCAATCAGAGAACAAACACATGCGGAAGCAACGTATATAATTAAATATATACACCCGTACAATATAATACATGAGACCAAGGTAGAACAACCAAATAGCAGTCAAGCACCTCAGAAAATATATACATACCAACGAAAACCTTTTTACAATGTTCACTACAACCAAAAAGGAAACAACAACAGCTGAGAATAACCAAACAGTCACTTCTCCGTTCTGTTCCGTCTCCACCGGGGTGCATGGTCGACGACCGCTGGATAAAATTCGGTATTCCAAAAAGAGGTGGTGACCTCGGCATCCTACTACTGGGGGTCTGAAAATGTGGGTTATTACAACCGTGAGACGAATCTCAGCGAGTATAATCCCCTAAACTAGACTAGGCTAACATGCAACCTCCTGACTGACAGCACAAAATAACACGGCAATCCAACTCATAAATAAACTCTGACCTAGGCTCTCGCCCCCGCATCACTTACATGCCTGACCACGTAGGTTATTCACAATAATCATCTAATCAAACCACATACCCAAGCACTCGGTTCAAACGTCGTCAAAGCGTATGTTCATGCTCAATAATGATAACATCACGCACTATTCACCGAGTCCCGCACACCGCATTCTCGCCCATTCATTCTTATGCATGCAAATGTCCATATTCATGTCTCGGCACTAGCCCACACCGCACACTCGAAACTTTCTCAATTTATCATTTAATACGACCCGCGTAAAACGCATCAGGTCTCTTTATTTGATCACAACACGCCGGGCCCGCGTTAAGACGCATTAATCGGCCCGTGTCTCTAGCCAGCGTCAAAACGCATCAGCGCAACACCGATCTCCTTACGAACCAGAGCCCGCGTAAAACGATCGGGATGGTCGCCTTCCGAACGTCTGGGGCATCGTCCCGCGTAACACGCATCAGGACGGCACACCCCACGTAACACACATCATGGCGAAATGTGATCCCACGAGCATACAGCCAATTATTATCTGAACCCCGCGTAACACGCATCAGGGCATTTAGGTGATCACATGCTCATGGCAGGCACGCATTCTCGCACAATTTATCACACGTCTCATTCTCGGCACTCAAAATGCGTGTCCATGCAATGCAGTATGATGTACCATGAGCATCAAATATAATTAGGCACTCAGTCAATTTCATGTCGCAACAAACGTTCACTGGCCAATTAATACCGAGCGGCCCAATTTCACAATGGATAATTCAATAATATTCAATAATCCAATCAAGTCATTGAATGGCCAATCACACTCCGCACAAGTCGGCCACGCAGTCACGCGACATGGCATTATTCAAATTTCCCAACAATTGGGTACAGAAATCAACCAATCAATCAGTCCGGGCATACCTAGCAATCCAATCACATAATCCCATACAAATCCGAATTAATTCAATAATTATCTCTAATAATCCCTCTAATTTTTCTTGAATTTATTCCAACCATTTGTCCTCAATCCAGTCCGAATTATATACTGACACCACCTAAACTAGTCCAGACTACACTGATAATATCTAGGCCAGTCCAAAAACGCACAATCAGTCCTAATCCGGGTTTAGGAAATATACTCACCTACTCTGGACCGTGCGACGGAACGGAGGCCGATCACTGATGAACAGTGAAACCGGCGGCGGAATTCCCGGCGCCGCGATCGCCCACGGTGCACCGCTCACGACATCGCTCACTTGGTACGTTTCACTGTGACAGACGGGCGGTGACGTGGTCAAGCAGAAGACGGGCGACACATGGCATACGGACGTGAACAGTGAACCCGTGACGATTTGATGAACAAGAATTTACACGGACAATCGGGACGTTTGCTGGATGGAGACGACGGGCGCGGCCGGTCGGATGGGTGATGGACGGTCTGGCGACGATCGAGAGTTCGGGTGAAAGCTCCCATGAGGTTCAAGCGCGGCGCAGGGCTAGCCGGGAGAGAAAAAGTGAGAAAAAGAGAGGGAAAAGGAAAGAGGAAGGGCTGGACAGAGGTGAGGCTGAGGCTGGGGGACTGTGGTGGTCGATGGCGGGGCACGGCGGTCGGCGGCGGCGCCCGGGTGGTCGACATGAGCTCCCAGAGACAAAACCAAGAGAGAAGAAAAGAGAGAGAAGAGAGAAAAATAGAAGGGGATGCTGTTCTGGCTGATCTGAACGTGAGGGAGGGGCTCAGGAGGGAGAAAACTGATCTGAGTTGGTCAAATAAGGCAGCCCAAAGTGCCACGTGTCGCCGATCCGTCGGTTTTGACCAAAATACCCCTAATCAAACAGTTCTAATTCAATCTTATCCAAAAAGTGAGGGGTAAAATGGTCCTTGGCCCTCAATAATGCAGCTGATAACCCTGGTAATTATCCTAAAATTTTCCCAAAAAAATTCGGAATTAATACCGACCTAGGGGCAAAATCGTCATTTTTCCGGGTCCCGGGCAAAATTTCAATTTTCGCACATATGCGTTCCATATGTGTGTTGCCAACATAATATGGTATCGGATTTGCGAAATTCACTTTTTATGCCCTCGGAAATCAACTGCGAAGTTCCGAGAATAAAATAATATTATTTTTTCAATTTTTATCGAAATTCCAATTTTTGACCGGAACCACTCTAAATGTGTGTGGATGCCCCAAAATGACCTGAGCCGCGAAAAATAACCTCAAACGGCCTTCGAATCCAAATCCGGTGTGCCCACAAGGGCAAAACCGTAATTTTCCCAATTTTCGTCGAAATTCCAATTTCTGGCTAGATTAGCCCCAAATGTGCGTGGCCACACCAAAACGACGTTGGTCCTGCAAAATAATCGCAAACGTCCACAAAATTTCGACGTCGAAGTTCGGGTCCAATCTCGCGATCAAATTTGCTCATTTTAAAATTCTAGAGCCTTTCACTAACGGGTGGTCTGTTTAGGTATTACGATATCGACCTAGGGTTATCCAAATCGTAATGGCCTCGATTTTCGAGAGAGCGCGAGGAATTATCACTAGTACCGGAGGTCTCGGTCATTTAGGTTAGTTCAGGAATCGTTCGCCATGTGTACTCTCGGTCATGCGGAATCACCCGCGATCCGATCGTACATCATTGGTCAAATTGAATCCGTCACTTTCCTAAGATCGGTCCACATTGGTCCAAAATATTCCCTCGGCGTTCTTGAAGTCCGTGCCTAACTTCGCGATCGGGTCCCCGGTCCCCGGTTCACGTACCTATTCCTATTTAGCCTTTCCCATAATGTTAGTATCCCGCGATTGATCGTGTTCGAGCGAGACTTTCTAAAATTAAATGAGAAATAATTTACATTTTATTGATCCCGAAAATAGGTCAAAAATTCAGGATGTTACAATTTATAAATAATTTAAGGACCTAATTAAATAAATTAAAAGTCTAAGGATAACATCACACCTTGAGCCAAAGTTTATGGACTATTAGTAGCATCCCCCTTATTTTGAAAATTGAAACCCTCTTTTTAGAGTATACTTAACCAATGCTTCGTAGACATAGTTACCTAGAGCCTTTTGTCAATCGAAATAAGGGTGAGAAAATATCATCATTATCAATAATGATGGAAACTTATGCACAATATGGCATATCGCACGGATAGAGAAATCACATCCTAGCAAAAGGGATGCCCAAACACTATAATTGGAAAAAACATCTATATAGGAAAACCCTAAATAGGAATGCTTGTATAAAGGAAGGCAAATCATTGTGAGTAGTTAGAAAACCCAAATATAGTAGGAAGAGGAGATTCATGGGTAGATAGCCAAAAATGGGAAGAAGGTGTGTCTTGTCTTGTGTGTAGGCCATTTTTTGTCCATGTAATGAATATGCAATCTCAAGCATATGGAACCCAAATAAATGGAGGATGTTCTCATGGTGCTTGTTTGGTAATAAAAACCTGTCCTTTGGATTACGTGTTGAGCCATTACCATTCCAAGAAACCAACAATAGGATGCACATTCATCCTCGATCAGGCCAGATTAGATCTTAGCGAGTTGCAAAAATATGGCCAAACTCGTCGAAATAAATAAATTAGCTATGGTTAAAAGTTTAAAAATGAGATTACCATAAGAGAACGCTGTTAAAAAAAACCTCCAAAATCGATCTAAATTTTCGTAAATATTTAGATTGATATAAAAACAAATTTTGAGATATTTTAGATTTTTCTAAGACTCGACGACATCCAAAGCAAGTCACCTGTAGAGCTTAAATAACGTGGTTTTGAAAGGACTTGTGATTTTGAGACCCATGAAGCAAGATTTATAAGGACTAGTAGCCATTACGAATCCCCTAATGCACAGCCTGTAAATAGCTGCTTAGAATAAAGTGGAACACTCATTTGGAGATTGAATTTCTATTATGCGGAATTTTCCCGTGGACCGTTAGGAAATAAATATTCAGAAGCGACCTTCATTGCCGTACAATCGTACAATTTACATTTAAAGAGAATAACGGTTTGAAATTTGATGCTGTACGTGGAAAGTATTTATCGCCGTACAAGTGTTTACTAAATAGCTACTCAATTTGCACGACACGGAGAGTGATATCACTTGTGGAAAGTATTTCCTCTTTCATGGTAGAAATTCCTAAAGATATATGAAATTACAAAAAAACAATTCCACGCGAGCAAATCTTTCAGGACACCTGACAGCAAGGAAACCAATGTTTTGATTGTTCCTCTTTCACTTTTATCTTTTTTCACTTTTCATGTGAAAACAAGAAACCTCCTCCTTAAAAAAGGGAAAAAAGAGCTGTGTTGTCACCAAATCCCATAGTACTGGCCAGACAGTATCCACGTCGCACTCCCGCAGTCAACAGTTGTGTATATGTAAGTGTGTGCGCTTTGGTGTAAGAAGCACATTGAGTTCTCTCTCAATATTTTTGTGCGGATCGCCAACCTTGCTCCACCACCATCGCTCGAGTTGCAATTTTGAAGGGTGTCCGTGAAATAGCCACAAAGAGATCTCTGTCTTCTAAGGAAGAAATCCATCGACACTACCATTTGATCATATTCACATTCTCGTTTCAGGTTAGCTTTGTCCTTGTTTTCTTGTCTGAATTTGCCTTCTTACCCGGTTCCCATGTTTTTGTTTTACATTTTCTTCTTTCATTTGACTGATCAAGACAAGAAATTCTTGTTTTTGGAGGAAAAAGGCCAACGTTTTATGGTTTTTGCCGCTCACTCGTCCAAAAAATGAGACCTTTCTTTCTCTACAACGCTTTAGAGATACTGCTTGCTTGATCATTTTTTCAGTCATGAGCCCTCCATAGATCCTTTCGCTTTGATGATGATCGGGCTTCTTAGCTTCTTTGAAGATCATTTGTAGTTCTGATCACCAAGTGTAATGCATATGACGTCGATTTCGATCAACTTTGAGAAAGAGGATTTGCATTTTTTCACTCGGGATGGACATTAAATTACATGTTCGTGATTTTCGCTTCTTGGTTTCTTCTGTGTTTGATCAGAACTGTTCCTTAGCCGAGAAATCAGAAGATTGATTCTATTCACTAAAATCTAATGATGCATGTGATCGATCTACCATTTTTGTCTCTGAAGAAATAGAGAAAAAAAAAGAGAAAAAAATCATCTCCCGTATATTTTCCTGTGCCTACTTTCGATGAGTAACCTACACTAAACAAGAATTTATTCTCGTTGACAAAAAATATTGATTTGTGTTGCTTGAAATATTTGGAGACAGGACGCCATCAAAATGGTATTGCCCGATATGCGTGGAATGCCTCACCTCGGTGCCGACCTCATCTTGATTATCTTACAGTTTTTGAAAGAGCACGGCTACAAGGAAGCTGCACATGTGTAAGTTTGTTGATGGAGCTCGTCTCTCGAATCTAAGTCAATATAAGCAGACTTTTTGTTTCTTATTAACCAGACTATTTTTCTCTTTGGTAGGCTAGAGTGTGAATCGGGTGTATATTTTGACTGGAGTCATTTGGAGGAGCTAATGCTTGATGGGAAGTGGAATGAGGCCGAAAAGTACCTTTCCGGTTTCACGCAACTCGAGGACAACGATTCTCAATGAAGATCTATTTCGAAATGCGAAAACAAAAGTATCTTGAAGCTTTGGACAGGTAATACCGTTGTCTAAGGAATCTAACGATTATCGTGCATAGTTCTGTCACATGAACGTGTCTTCTCCGTATCCGGTTCATTTATAAATCTCGACTTTATGACGAATTGGTCAAATATTTTGGCAGCAATGATGTCCCGAAGGCATTGGATATACTCAGGAGGGATCTAAAAGTCTTCGAGGCAAATAAAGAATTATTCAAGGAAATGACTGAACTTTTGACATTGGATAATATACGGTATTAACTCGTTAAACTGATTGTTCCTCCCCATGGTCATTTATTTACGTAACTTAGCATTTGTTGTGGGATTTATATGGATTCAACAGGAGAAACAACAAACTTGCCATGTATGGAGACACGCAGAATGCGAGAAGCGCAATTAGGTGGGAAATAAAGAAAGATATTGCGCTAAATCCTGCTCTGCACGGAAAACTTATTTTTCCTAGATTTGAGCCATGTAGATTGGAGCTAATTATAAATCAAAGGTAATTTCCTTAACCAATTTCCAAGTTAGTTATGGTTGCGTGGAAATTACTTTTCCTTTTCAATATTCACAAGTCCTGTCAGTGAAAGCGGAATGGAAACCATTCTTAATCGAGTTTCCGTCGTGGCAAATGTGGACCTGACAATGACTTTACCTCGAAACTTACAGCTTGAATTGGCAGCATTCCCATTGTGCCTATCCACTACCAAATCCTATGATTCATACGCTTTTAGCAGACCACCATTGCGAAACTCCCAATCATCCGGTTGTCCCACCAGCAGATGATGCTTTGGTGGTAAGTTCCTTCTCCCTTGGAAGCTTATTTTTATCTAAATTTTCTAAGGACATAATTGGTCCTTCTGTGGTTAACGACCTCTCTGGATGAATTCATGATATCAAATGTAGTCTTCACAAGATGTTCCGATGCCAATTTCATCTTCTGTCGGAGGGCCTTCTACTCCTTTCACCGTAGCTCGTGCTTCAAAGCCCAAGGCCGCAGTTTGTCTGTCTCATGGTGCTAACTTAGGTGATCGCTCAAACCCTTCAATGTTTTGAAATCATATATGACTGGTTGAGTTTACGAGTATGATCACAGTGTCTGTCATGGATTTCTGACCAATTTATCTAATTTTTTTGGCCGATTCGATCGGATACGAGAAACCTATCCTCTCACTTTTGAAATCACTTGTATTGCCTTCACCGAAATACTGAAATTATAATGACAATCTGCACTTTGCTGAAATTTTTTGGAGGCCCCGGCAAATAGTCATGATATGAAGACTAGAAGGCTTGATACGGCACTGGAAGAGGTAAGTTAAACCGATTTCATTAGAAAATCTTTGAATATTGGGGAAAAACCATCGAGATACTTTCTGATTCTTGCGTAGGTAACATCAATAGCAACTTCAATATAAAATAACAACAAAGAGATAAAAAAGACAAATGAGTTGTGAAGCCGTAAATGTGCATGTGATGAAGGGGTAAACATACCTGAAGTTCATATTGCAGGATGTTGAGGTGCATGCAACTCAAGGTGACTCTTCTTGACGCATGGTGAAGCACCGACTTCTTCAACGTCTGTGTTGGGCAGTCCGATGATGAGCACAGTCTTGGGGGCGAATATATTATGACTACGTGCATGTTTATTAGTTTGTTGTAACCCGAGAAAGAGAGATCTGCTGAGAGGGTTCATTGAAACAGCGTGTTGTAAGAGGAACTACCTTTCACTAATTAAGCATGTAATTCCAAAACTTTGAGGACCAGGATGATTACATGGTACAAATCCTTGCAAGATACAGCTTCACCTGCAGCTATAAGCAAATGTATTCCTACACTGTCTCAAATCTAACTACGCCAATATATTCTCCAATTCCTGCAAATTTCATAATGTCGTGACTCGGTCAGATGCCTATCTACAAACATCATGCATTTTATGCAACACATCCGTATGAATCAAGAGAAAATGGTATTGATATCCACAGAGGAACCAACAGTCTGAATCAAACAACGCCTCCAATCCAAATATGAGAGACTACAGTGCACCAAACAATCTTGAAGGGCAGATTGGAACAGCTTTGCCTCTGATAAGATAAAATACCCACTGCAACTCCACAGACCCGCTTTGAGTAGTTGTATTCCGTCAACATTAGCTGTAAAATCTATTCCAAACCTCCTTTGTAACTATGCAATCCACGAATAAATTGTCCGCCCCTTCCCGATGAGAGCTACAGAACACACAAGTTACATCCACTGAGCCATACCAGTTGGACACACTGTCCTGAGGGTTTTAATAAGGATATTTAGAAACGATATTACCCTATCTATAGATACTCAAACTTATATTATTGTAAATCTTGTTCCTTATTCTTTAATTGATAAAATTTTCGATAATCTAAATCTGCTCCTAAATTTTTAGATTGATAAAAATTTTAATATGTTTAGTGTTCCAGGTTCTTTAAAAAGTACGGAACATTATTTAGATCAACATAAGTGCATATATCTATAGATAAACCACTATCGTTTCTAGATTTCCTTATATAAACGCTTAACGTAAAATAGCAGGGATATCAACCTAATACAACTCTAAATAAGGTTCTACTTTTACTATTATAGAAATCACAAGCAAAAACTTACTTAATTGCTACTATTTTAATATTTATAAAAGCCAAAAATGTATCTAAGCAATAAAAAGATCTTTTTATTAATTTATGAAAAAGATAAAAAAATTGAAATGATATTTTAAAGTATGGGCAATAGTGTATTTATGAAAACTTATGAATAGTACTGAAGGATCGATTTGACATCGTTACTAGAATGAACAAATTGAAAGTTTAGAGACTGCATTGACCATTTATGTCACGTCCCCGCACCCCACCGAACGCAATATCCCGCCCTCGGTCGATTATGGTGCAATGCTCCCAGAAGCATTGCCGCCCAACCCCCAATCAAAGAACAAACACATGCGGAAGCAATGTATATAATTAAATATATAATCCCGTTATAATATAATACATGAGACCAAGGTAGAACACTCAAATAGCAGTCAAGCATCTCAGAAAATATATACATACCAACAAAAACCTTTTTACAATGTTCACTACAACCAAAAAGGAAACAACAACAGTTGAGAATAACCAAACAGTCACTTCTCCGTTCTGTTCCGTCTCCACCGGGGTGCATGGTCGACGACCGCCGGATAAAATTCGGTATTCCAAAAAGAGGTGGTGACCTCGACATCCTACTACTGGGGGTCTGAAAATGTGGGTTATTATAACCGTGAGACGAATCTCAGCGAGTATAATCCCCTAAACTAGACTGGGCTAACATGCAACCTCCTCACTGACAGTACAAAATAACACGGCAATCCAACTCATAAATAAACTCTGACCTAGGCTCTCTGGCCCAAATCACTTACTTGGCTGACCCTGCAGGTTATTCACAATAATCATCTAATCAAACCACATACCCAAGCACTCGGTTCAAACGTACGTCAAGCGTATGTTCATGCTCAATAATGATAACATCACGTACTATTCACCGAGTCCCGCACACTCGCATTCTGGCCCACTCATTCTTATGCATGCAAATGTCCATATTCATGTCTCGGCTTACTAGCCCACACTGAAACTTTCTCAATTTATCATTTAATACGACCCGCGTAAAACGCATCAGGTCTCTTTATTTAATCACAACACTTGACCAGCGTGGCCCAACAATCGCCTAGTTAAGCCCGCATCAAAACGCACGCGCAACACCGTCTTTACCGGCCCCCACGAAAACACATCGATGGTCGCCTTTCGACAACACCGGCATCTCCCCGCAGAACGAGCCACCCCAAACACGATAAGGGCGAAATGTGATCGCACAAGCCAATTATTATCTCAACCCCCGTAACACGCATCGGGGCATTTAGGTGATCACATGCTCATGGCGGCACGCATTCTCGCACAATTTATCACACGCCCTCATTCTCGGCACTCAAAATGCGTGTCCATGCAATGCAAGATGATGTACCATGAGCATCAAATATAATTAGGCACTCAACAATTTCATGTTGCAACAAACGCTCACCGCCAATTAATACCGAGCGCCCAATTTCACAATGGATAATTCAATAATATTCAATAATCCAATCAAGTCATTGAATAGCAATCACACTTTGCACAAGTCGGCCATGCAATCACGCCGACATGGCATTATTCAAATTTCCCAACAATTGGGTAATACAAATCAACCAAATCAATGAGTCCGGGCATACCTAGCAATCCAATCACATAATCCCCAACAAATTCAATTAATTCAATAATTATCTCTAATAATCCCCCTAATTTTTCTTGAATTTATTCCAACCATTTGTCCTCAATCCGGTCCGAATTATATAATCGACACCACCTAAACTAGTCCGGACTACACTAATAATATCTAGGCGGTCCCGGAAAAATGCACAATCGGTCCTAATCCGGGTTTAGGTGAAGGCTCCAACTGGCGATGTTCAATTGGATCACGAGCTTGAGGCGTGTTGTGATTGGCCCGTTAAATGTGTGATTGGACTGCGGGCGTATTCGTGATTGGTTGGAATGCTTGAATACTTCATTGGCTTGGGGCGTGTTGGCGTACTGAATTGAAGTGATTGTTACTCGGCTTGGGGCGTGTTGGCCAGCGGCCGTGGGGATTGATTGAAATGTCTTGAGGCGCGACACAGCAGAGATTGAATTTGAGAAGCGCGATGGCGCGAGTTGTGAAAGATGTTGGACACGTATGTGATTTGAGTGTGTTTCGATTGTTGGTTGAGCGATGTGGATTGGGTGGCTGGCCGGGAGAGAGAAAAAGTGTGAGGAAAAGAAAGGGAAAAGGGAAAGAGAAAGGGTCGGATGGGTGAGGCTTGGTTGGGGACCGTTGGTTTGCGGCGGGCACGGGCGGGTCGGCGGCGCGTGATGGGCGGGCTCAGTGGCGGCGAGCTCCCGGCGAGACAAAACCAAGAGAGAAGAAAAGAGAGAGAAGAGAGAAAAACATAAGGGGATGCTGTTCTGGCTGATCTGAACGTGAGGGAGGGGCTCAGGAGAGAGAAAACTGGTCTGAGTTGGTCAAATAAGGCAGCCCAAAGTGCCACGTGTCGCCGATCCGTTGGTTTTGACCAAAATACCCCTAATCAAACGGTTCTAATTCAATCTTATCCAAAAAGTGAGGGGTAAAATGGTCCTTGGCCCTCAATAATGCAGCTGATAACCCTGGTAATTATCCTAAAATTTTCCCAAAAAATTTGGAATTAATACCGACCCAGGGGCAAAATCGTCATTTTTCCGGTCCCGGGGCGAAATTTCAATTTTCGCACATACGCATTCCATATGTGTGTGGCCAACATAATATGGCATCGGATTCGCGACATTCACTTTTTAAGCCCTTGGAAATCAACTGCGAAGTTCCGAGAATAAAATAATATTATTTTTTCAATTTTTGTAGAAATTCTAATTTTTGACCGGAACCACTCTAAATGTGTGTGGATGCCCCAAAATGACTTGGGCCTCGAAAAATAACCTCAAACGGGCTTGAATCCAAATCCGGTGCCCCACATGGGCAAAACCGTAATTTTCCCAATTTTCGTCGAAATTCCAATTTCTGGCTAGATTAGCCCCAAATGTGCGTGGCTACACCAAAACGACGTTGGTCCTGCAAAATAATCGTAGAACGTCCACAAAATTTCGACGTCCGAAGTTCGGGTTCAATCTCGCGATCATATTTGCTCATTTTAAAATTCTAGAACCTCTCACTAACGGGTGGCTATTTAGGTATTACGATATCGACCTAGGGTTGTCCAAATCGTAATGGCCTCGATTTTCGAGAGAGCGAGGAATTATCACTAGTACCGAGCTCTCGGTCATTTAGGTTAGTTCGAGAATCGTTCGCCATGTGTACTTTCGGTCATGCGGAATCACCCGTGATGCGATCGTACATCATTGGTCGAATCGAATCTGTCACTTTCCTAAGATCGGTCCACGTTGGTCCAAAATATTCCCTCGGCGTTCTTCGAAGTCCGTGCCTAACTCGCGATCGGGTCCCCGGTCCACGTACCTATTCCTATTTAGCCTTTCCCATAAGGTTAGTATCCCGCGATTGATCAAGTTCGAGCGAGACTTTCTAAAATTAAATGAGAAATAATTTACACTTTATTGATCCCGAAAATAGGTCGAAATTCAGGATGTTACAATTTATAAATAATTTAAGGACCTAATTAAATAAATTAAAAGTCTAAGGATAACATCACACCTTGAGCCAAAGTTTATGGACTATTAGTAGCATCCCCCTTATTTTGAAAATTGAAACCCTCTTTTTAGAGTATACTTAACCAATGCTTCGTAGACATAGTTAACTAGAGCCTTTTTGTCAATCGAAATAAGGGTGAGAAAATATCATCATTATCAATAATGATGGAAACTTATGCACAATATGGCATATCGCACGGATAGAGAAATCACATCCTAGCAAAAGGGATGCCCAAACACTATAATTGGAAAAAACATCTATATAGGAAAACCCTAAATAGGAATGCTTGTATAAAGGAAGGCAAATCATTGTGAGTAGTTAGAAAACCCAAATATAGTAGGAAGAGGAGATTCATGGGTAGATAGCCAAAAATGGGAAGAAGGTGTGTCTTGTCTTGTGTGTAGGCCATTTTTTGTCCATGTAATGAATATGCAATCTCAAGCATTTGGAACCCAAATAAATGGAGAATGTTCTCATGGTGCTTGTTTGGTAATAAAAACCTGTCCTTTGGATTATGTGTTGACCCATTACCATTCCAAGAAACCAACAATAGGATGCACATTCATGCTCAATCAGGCCAGATTAGATCTTAGCGAGTTGCAAAAAATATGTCCAAACTCGTCGAAATAAATAAATTAGCTATGGTTAAAAGTTTAAAAATGAGATTACCATAAGAGAACGCTGTTAAAAAAAAAACCTCCAAAATCGATCTAAATTTTTGTAAATATTTAGATTGATATAAAAACAAATTTTGAGATATTTTAGATTTTTCTAAGACTCGACGACATCCAAAGCAAGTCACCTGCAGAGCTTCGTAACGTGGTTTTTGAAAGGACTTGTGATTTTGAGACCCATGAAGCAAGATTTATAAGGACTAGTAGCCATTACGAATCCCCTAATGCACAGCCTGTAAATAGCTGCTTAGAATAAAGTGGAACACTCATTTGGAGATTGAATTTCTATTATGCGGAATTTTCCCGTGGACCGTTAGGAAATAAATATTCAGAAGCGACCTTCATTGCCGTACAATCGTACAATTTACATTTAACTAGAATAACGGTTTGAAATTTGATGCTGTACGTGGAAAGTATTTATCGCCGTACAAGTGTTTACTAAATAGCTACTCAATTTGCACGACACGGAGAGTGATATCACTTGTGGAAAGTATTTCCTCTTTCATGGTAGAAATTCCTAAAGATATATGAAATTACAAAAAAAACAATTCCACGCGAGCAAATCTTTCAGGACACCTGACAGCAAGGAAACCAATGTTTTGATTGTTCCTCTTTCACTTTTATCTTTTTTCACTTTTCATGTGAAAACAAGAAACCTCCTCCTTAAAAAAGGGAAAAAAAGAGCTGTGTTGTCACCAAATCCCATAGTACTGGCCAGACAAGATCCACGCCGCACTTTTCAGCAGAAAACAGCTGTGTATATGTAAGTGTGTGCGCTTTTGTGTAAGAAGCACATTGAGTTCTCTCTGAATATTTTTGTGCGGATCGCCAACCTTGCTCCACCACCATCACTCGAGTTGCAATTTTGAAGGGTGTCCGTGAAATAGCCACAAAGAGATCTCTTTCTTCTAAGGAAGAAATCCATCGACACTACCATTTGATCATATTCACATTCTCGTTTCAGGTTAGCTTTGTCCTTGTTTTCTTGTCTGAATTTGCCTTCTTACCCGGTTCCCATGTTTTTGTTTTACATTTTCTTCTTTCATTTGACTGATCAAGACAAGAAATTCTTGTTTTTGGAGGAAAAAGGCCAACGTTTTATGGTTTTTGCCGCTCACTCTTGTCCAAAAAATGAGACCTTTCTTTCTCTACAACGCTTTAGAGATATTGCTTGCTTGATCATTTTTTCAGTCATGAGCCCTCCATAGATCCTTTCGCTTTGATGATGATCGGGCTTCTTAGCTTCTTTGAAGATCATTTGTAGTTCTGATCACCAAGTGTAATGCATATGACGTCGATTTCGATCAACTTTGAGAAAGAGGATTTGCATTTTTTCACTCGGGATGGACATTAAATTACATGTTCGTGATTTTCGCTTCTTGGTTTCTTCTGTGTTTGATCAGAACTGTTCCTTAGCCGAGAAATCAGAAGATTGATTCTATTCACCAAAATCTAATGATGCATGTGATCGATCTACCATTTTTGTCTCTGAAGAAATAGAAAAAAAAGAAAAAATCATCTCCCGTATATTTTCCTGTGCCTACTTTCGATGAGTAACCTACACTAAACAAGAATTTATTCTCGTTGACAAAAAAAGATTGATTTGTGTTGCTTGAAATATTTGGAGACAGGACGCCATCAAAATGGTATTGCCCGATATGCGTGGAATGCCTCACCTCGGTGCCGACCTCATCTTGATTATCTTACAGTTTTTGAAAGAGCACGGCTACAAGGAAGCTGCACATGTGTAAGTTCGTTGATGGAGCTCGTCTCTCGAATCTAAGTCAATATAAGCAGACGTTTTGTTTCTTATTAACCAGACTATTTTTATCTTTGGTAGGCTAGAGTGTGAATCGGGTGTATATTTTGACTGGAGTCATTTGGAGGAGCTAATGCTTGATGGGAAGTGGAATGAGGCCGAAAAGTACCTTTCGGTTTCACGCAACTCGAGGACAACGCATTCTCAATGAAGATCTATTTCGAAATGCGAAAACAAAAGTATCTTGAAGCTTTGGACAGGTAATACCGTTGTCTAAGGAATCTAACGATTATCGTGCATAGTTCTGTCACATGAACGTGTCTTCTCCGTATCCGGTTCATTTATAAATCTCGACTTTATGACGAATTGGTCAAATATTTTGGCAGCAATGATGTCCCGAAGGCATTGGATATACTCAGGAGGGGATCTAAAAGTCTTGAGGCAAATAAAGAATTATTCAAGGAAATGACTGAACTTTTGACATTGGATAATATACGGTATTAACTCGTTAAACTGATTGTTCCTCCCCATGGTCATTTATTTACGTAACTTAGCATTTGTTGTGGGATTTAATGGATTCAACAGGAGAAACAACAAACTTGCCATGTATGGAGACACGCAGAATGCGAGAAGCGCAATTAGGTGGGAAATAAAGAAAGATATTGCGCTAAATCCTGCTCTGCACGGAAAACTTATTTTTCCTAGATTTGAGCCATGTAGATTGGAGCTAATTATAAATCAAAGGTAATTTCCTTAACCAATTTCCAAGTTAGTTACGGTTGCGTGGAAATTACTTTTCCTTTTCAATATTCACAAGTCCTGTCAGTGAAAGCGGAATGGAAACCATTCTTAATCGAGTTTCCGTCGTGGCAAATGTGGACCTGACAATGACTTTACCTCGAAACTTACAGCTTGAATTGGCAGCATTCCCATTGTGCCTATCCACTACCAAATCCTATGATTCATACGCTTTTAGCAGACCACCATTGCGAAACTCCCAATCATCCGGTTGTCCCACCAGCAGATGATGCTTTGGTGGTAAGTTCCTTCTCCCTTGGAAGCTTATTTTTTATCTAAATTTTCTAAGGACATAATTGGTCCTTCTGTGGTTAACGACCTCTCTGGATGAATTCATGATATCAAATGTAGTCTTCACAAGATGTTCCGATGCCAATTTCATCTTCTGTTGGAGGGCCTTCTACTCCTTTCACCGTAGCTCGTGCTTCAAAGCCCAAGGCTGCAGTTTGTCTGTCTCATGCTGCTAACTTAGGTGATCGCTCAAACCCTTCAATGTTTTGAAATCATATATGACTGGTTGAGTTTACGAGTATGATCACAGTGTCTGTCATGGATTTCTGATCAATTTATCTAATTTTATTGGCCGATTCGATCGGATACGAGAAACCTATCCTCTCGCTTTTGAAATCACTTGTATTGCCTTCACCGAAATACTGAAATTATAATGACAATCTGCACTTTGCTGAAATTTTTTTGGAGGCCCCGGCAAATAGTCATGATATGAAGACTAGAAGGCTTGATACGGCACTGGAAGAGGTAAGTTAAACCGATTTCATTAGAAAATCTTTGAATATTGGGGAAAAACCATCGAGATACTTTCTGATTCTTGCGTAGGTAACATCAATAGCAACTTCAATATAAAATAACAACAAAGAGATAAAAAGACAAATGAGGTGTGAAGCCGTAAATGTGCATGTGATGAAGGGGTAAACATACCTGAAGTTCATATTGCAGGATGTTGAGGTGCATGCAACTCAAGGTGACTCTTCTTGACGCATGGTGAAGCACCGACTTCTTCAACGTCTGTGTTGGGCAGTCCGATGATGAGCACAGTCTTGGGGGCGAATATATTATGACTACGTGCATGTTTATTAGTTTGTTGTAACCCGAGAAAGAGAGATCTACTGAGAGGGTTCATTGAAACAGCGTGTTGTAAGAGGAACTACCTTTCACTAATTAAGCATGTAATTCCAAAACTTTGAGGACCAGGATGATTACATGGTACAAATCCTTGCAAGATACAGCTTCACCTGCAGCTATAAGCAAATGTATTCCTACACTGTCTCAAATCTAACTACGCCAATATATTCTCCAATTCCTGCAAATTTCATAATGCCGTGACTCGGTCAGATGCCTATCTACAAACATCATGCATTTTATGCAACACATCCGTATGAATCAAGAGAAAATGGTATTGCTATCCACAGAGGAACCAACAGTCTGAATCAAACAACGCCTCCAATCCAAATATGAGAGACTACAGTGCACCAAACAATCTTGAAGGGCAGATTGGAACAGCTTTGCCTCTCATAAGATAAAATACCCACTGCAACTCCACAGACCCGCTTTGAGTAGTTGTATTCCGTCAACATTAGCTGTAAAATCTATTCCAAACCTCCTTTGTAACTATGCAATCCACGAATAAATTGTCCGCCCTTTCCCGATGAGAGCTACAGAACACACAAGTTACATCCACTGAGCCATACCAGTTGGACACACTGTCCTGAGGGTTTTAATAAGGATATTTAGAAACGATATTACCCTATCTATAGATACTCAAACTTATATTATTGTAAATCTTGTTCCTTATTCTTTAATTGATAAAATTTTCGATAATCTAAATCTGCTCCTAAATTTTAGATTGATAAAAATTTTAATATGTTTAGTGTTCCAGGTTCTTTAAAAAGTACGGAACATTATTTAGATCAACATAAGTGCATATATCTATAGATAAACCACTATCGTTTCTAGATTTCCTTATATAAACGCTTAACGAAAATAGCAGGGATATCAACCTAATACAACTCTAAATAAGGTTCTACTTTTACTATTATAGAAATCACAAGCAAAAACTTACTTAATTGCTACTATGTTAATATTTATAAAAGCCAAAAATGTATCTAAGCAATAAAAAGATCTTTTTATTAATTTATGAAAAAGATAAAAAAATTGAAATGATATTTTAAAGTATGGGCAATAGTGTATTTATGAAAACTTATGAATAGTAATGAAGGATCGATTTGACATCGTTACTAGAATGAACAAATTGAAAGTTTAGAGACTGCATTGACCATTTATGTCACGTCCCGTACCCCACTGGAACGCAATATCCCGTCTCGGTCGATTATGGTGCAATGCTCCCAGGAAGCATTGCCGACCCAACGCCCAATCAGAGAACAAACACATGCGGAAGCAACGTATATAATTAAATATATACACCCGTACAATATAATACATGAGACCAAGGTAGAACAACCAAATAGCAGTCAAGCACCTCAGAAAATATATACATACCAACGAAAACCTTTTTACAATGTTCACTACAACCAAAAAGGAAACAACAACAGCTGAGAATAACCAAACAGTTACTTCTCCGTTCTGTTCCGTCTCCATCGGGGTGCATGGTCGACGGTCACTGGATAAAATTCGGTATTCCAAAAGAGGTGGTGACCTTGGCATCCTACTACTGGGGGTTTGAAAATGTGGGTTATTACAACCATGAGACGAATCTCAGTAATATAATCCCCTAAACTAGACTAGGCTAACATCCAACCTCCCCGATCGACAACACAAAATAACACGGCAATCCAACTCATAAATAAACTCCGACCTAGGCTCTCTCCCCGGATCACTTACCTGGCTGACCCTACAGGTTATTCACAATAATCATCTAATCAAACTACATACCCAAGCACTCGGTTCAAACGTACGTCAAGCATATGTTCATGCTCAATAATGATAACATCACGTACTATTCACCGAGTCCCTTTTCACCGCATTACGGCCTCATTCTTATGCATGCAAATGTCCATATTCATGTCTCGGCATATTAGCCCACACTGGCACACTATAACTTTCTCAATTTATCATTTAATACAACCCGCATAAAACGCATTAGGTCTCTTTATTTAATCACAACACTTCGTGGCCCGCGTTAAGACGCATCAACTGCCTAGTGTCTCTAGCCCGCATCAAAAAGCGCATCAGGCGCAACACCGATCTCCCTTACGGACGAGCCGTCGTAAAACGATCGGAATGGTCGTCTTTCGAGCGTCTGGGCATCGTCAGCATAACCGCATCGGGGCAACACCCCACGTAACACATCGTAGCGAAATGTGATCGCACAAGCATACAGCCAATTATTATCTGAACCCAGCGTAACACGCATCGGGGCATTTAGGTGATCACATGCTCATAGCGAGCCGCGCATTCTACTTCAATTTATCACCGCGTCTCATTCTCAGCCCTCAAAATGCGTGTCCATGCAATGCAGTATGATGTACCATGAGCATCAAATATAATTAGGCACTCAATCAATTTCATGTCGCAACAAACGTTCACCGCCAATTAATACCGAACGCCCCAATTTCACAATGGATAATTCAATAATATTCAATAATCCAATCAAGTCATTGAATGGCAATCACACTCCATACGAGTCGGCCATGCGATCCACGCGACATGGCATTATTTAAATTTCCCAACAATTGGGTACAATCAATCAACCAAATAATCAGTCCGGGCATACCCAAAGAATCCAATCACATAATCCCCAACAAATCCGAATTAATTCAATAATTATCTCTAATAATCCCCCTAATTTTTCTTGAATTTATTCCAACCATTTGTCCTCAATCCAGTCCCAATTATATCTCGACACCACCTAAACTAGTCCGCAGACTACAATCGATAATATCTAGGCCACCCGTAAAAAACGCACAATCACCATAATCCGGGTTTAGGAAATATACTCACCTAATTTCTGGACCACGGCGACGGAGAACGGAGGCCGATCACTGATGAACAGTGAAACCGGGAGCGGAATTCCCGGGCGCGTGCCTTGTTCACGATGCCTTTATTCACGACATCTTTGTTCACTAGGTACCTGCTCACTTTTGTATGGGGCGGGCGACGGTGGCGGCGAGAAAGGCAGCGGCGGCGGCGGCATAATGGATGTGAACAGTGAACCCGTACTGATGGTGAACAGTAACTTCCGTACGGACACTGTACGGCATGGGTTGGACGGAGACGTGCAGGCGTCTTTGGGTTTGATGGGTGGGCGGCGCGGGGCGATCGAGGTCCAGGTCCCATGAGGTTCCAAGCAACGTGGCGAGGGCTAACCGGAAGAGAAAAAGTGAGAAAAAGAGAGGGAAAAGGAAAGAGGAAGGGTTGGACAGAGGTGAGGCTGAGGCTGGGGGACTGTGGTGGTCGATGGCGGGGCACGGCGGTCGGCGTCGGCGCTCCGGTGGCCGGCGAGCTCCGGCGAGACAAAACCAAGAGAGAAGAAAAGAGAGAGAAGAGAGAAAAACATAAGGGGATGCTGTTCTGGCTAATCTGAACGTGAGGGAGGGGCTCAGGAGAGAGAAAACTGGTCTGAGTTGGTCAAATAAGGCAGCCCAAAGTGCCACGTGTCGCCGATCCGTCGATTTTGACCAAAATACCCCTAATCAAACGGTTCTAATTCAATCTTATCCAAAAAGTGAGGGGTAAAATGGTCCTTGACCCTCAATAATGCAGCTGATAACCCTGGTAATTATCCTAAAATTTTCCCAAAAAAATTCGGAATTAATACCGACCCAAGGGCAAAATCGTCATTTTTCCGGTCCCGGGCGAAATTTCAATTTTCGCACATACGCGTTCCATATGTGTGTGGCCAACATAATATGGCATCGGATTAGCAAAATTCACTTTTTAAGCCCTCGGAAATCAACTGCAAAGTTCCAAAAATAAAATAATATTATTTTTTCAATTTTTGTCGAAATTCCAATTTTTGACCGGAACCACTCTAAATGTGTGTGGATGCCCCAAAATGACCTGGCCACGAAAAATAACCTCAAACGGCCTCCGAATCCAGTCCCGGTGCCCATAGGGGCAAAATCGTAATTTTCCCAATTTTCGTCGAAATTCCAATTTCTGGCTAGATTAGCCCCAAATGTGCGTGGCCACACCAAAACGACGTTGGTCCTGCAAAATAATCGCAAACGTCCACAAAATTTCGACGTCGAAGTTCGGGTCCAATCTCGCGATCAAATTTGCTCATTTTAAAATTCTAGAGCCTCTCACTAACGGGTGGCTGTTTAGGTATTACGCATATCGACCTAGGGTTGTCCAAATCGTAATGGCCTCGATTTTCGAGAGAGCGCGAGGAATTATCACTAGTACCGGAGGTCTCGGTCATTTAGGTTAGTTCGGGAATCGTTCGCCATGTGTACTCTCGGTCATGCGGAATCACCCGCGATCCGATCTTACATCATTGGTCGAATCGAATCCGTCACTTTCCTAAGATCGGTTTACGTTGGTCCAAAATATTTCCTCGGCGTTCTTGAAGTCCGTGCCTAACTCTCGATCGGGTCCCCGGTCCACGTACCTATTCCTATTTAGCCTTTCCCATAAGGTTAGTATCCCGCGATTGATCAGGTTCGAGCGAGACTTTCTAAAATTAAATGAGAAATAATTTACACTTTATTGATCCCGAAAATAGGTCAAAATTCAGGATGTTACAATTTATAAATAATTTAAGGACCTAATTAAATAAATTAAATGTCTAAGGATAACATCACACCTTGAGCCAAAGTTTATGGACTATTAGTAGCATCCCCCTTATTTTGAAAATTGAAACCCTCTTTTTAGAGTATACTTAACCAATGCTTCCTAGACATAGTTAACTAGAGCCTTTTTGTCAATCGAAATAAGGGTGAGAAAATATCATCATTATCAATAATGATGGAAACTTATGCACAATATGGCATATTGCACGGATAGAGAAATCACATCCTAGCAAAAGGGATGTGTCACGCCCCGGACCCCACCGGGCCCGCGACATTTCGTCCTCGGTCGATAATTTGAACGCGACGTCCCAGGACGCGTCGCCGACCCAAACGAATTACGCAAGCGGAAGCATATAACATCACCCAGACAATAAAAACGTGACTAAGGAATAGACATCGAAATTTAATAAACATCCAACATTATAAAGCCTTCAATATTACAAAAAGGTAACCCGGCTTTCAAAATCAAACCACAATTTTCAAAAGGGGGCGGTGGTTGATAAGCCTATCTTCTCTTCAAAAGGGTACTCAAAAATACAGGGTAAATTATCTCTCCTTCGATCCCTGTGGTACTCCGGGGTCTCTCCAAATCCCTCACGGTCGCGGATCTGAAAGTGGTTATGTAATAACCGTGAGACAGAGTCTCAATAAGCAACAACCTAAACCTAACCTAGGCTAATGCGTACCCAGACCAATCGAACATGCGCACTACCAGTCATACAATCCATTTCACATGAAAGGCTTACCTCGCCTCGAACCACGTGCTAATCCTACATATTAGTTCAAGCACAATAATGCAAGAATAAATCACGGCCACATCACGATCACCAGCACACACACTTCCCCTCGAAATCAGTCAATCCAAACAAGCACCCAACCCATCCAACCAATCATCCACACGCACCATCAGTCAGTTCGATCAACACCCACACGCTCAACCACTCAATCCAGTCACACTCAATCAGCATACGTGGTCGAACATCTTTCTCACGACCCGCGCCACTGCGCCTCAGGTCCATTCTCACTGCCCGCGCCACTGCGCCTCAGGCCCAATCTCACAGCCCGCGCCACTGCGCCTCGGGGCTCAGCCCTCAGATCAAGCCGGGCTCCGTCCCGCGTAACCACGCCTCAGGACATTTTCCCATTCCAATGACCCACGTAACCTACGCCTCAGGTCTAGTCATGCCTTATTAGCCACACCGTAACCCACGCCTGGGTTGGCAGCACCCTCCGACGATCCGGCTTTCTTTTCATGCACATGCACCACAACACAATTAAGCCAATCAACACATCGTACAAATCAAACTCGATCATGCTTACCACATTATATTCCACCAATGTCACACCGACAGGGCCACCACACTCAATTCAACTCAGTTCAATTCACGCCGCCACCGCAATTCCACAAAACCCGACGTTCAAGTCGGTCACGCACAATTATTAACTTAAGCACTCCACTCTAATCAGTCTAATTTAACTAAATTAAAACACTACATAATCTAATTTAATCATAAAATAATTAAACTAAAAACACGCCCTAGCCATTCTAGCCCGAACTAGTCAATTAAATACCCAAAATACTAAGTAGGGTTTAGGAGTTGCTAACCAAATTTTGGCTCGAAAAGTCGCCGAGCTCAAAATTGCCCGGTGAGAAGTTCGACCGGGCGCCAAAGGCGTAATATACGGAAGCGCCGCTTAACCGCCAAAGTGGCATTAATGGCCGATCGACGCGTTTGAAGCCGCTGGCGGGACGAATGGCGGCCTAGCGTGGTTCAACGCTGGCGCATTTACACGGAGGTGGAGGGGAGAGAGGGAGGGAGAGGGAGGGCTGAGGGGTGGCGGCCGACAGCGACCGGGCAACGACACAAGGGCCAGCGGCAAGGCTGACCGGCGAAAGAAAGCCGGCGAAGGCGACGGGTTGGGCTCGCTCTGCCGCAGGGAAACGCCGGGAAGGGAGAGTGGTATGTGGGTTTCGGTCTCGAGTTCAAGCGGACGGGCCGCTCGGCCGGGACGGAAAGCAGTTAGGGCGGCGGCCCCTGAAGGGGGGAAAATCAAGTGAGGAAGAGAGAGAAGGAGCAAGGGGTGGGGTTAGCGGCGGTGGGCGGAGGCGGCGGGTCACCGGGCGACCGGGCGCGGCGGGACGGCCAGATGCGCGCTGCTGGGCGCATGACGAGCTCAGACGAGGCGGAGCTGCAAGGGCCAAGAAGAAAAGAATAACCAGAAGAAAAGAGAGAGAGGAGGAAGAAGGAGGGGGCAGGAGAGAGAGGAGGAGGACAGACAGGGGCCGGGGAAGTCAAGGGGGGCATGCAGGAGGGGAGGGACGGGCGAGGAGGGGAGAGGGGGAGATCGAGAGAGAGAGAGAGAGAGAGAGAGAGAGAGAGAGAGAGAGAGAGAGGGGGGAGAAGGAAAAAGGAAGAGAGAGGGAGGGAGAGAGAGAACGCACCGGGGGGGATGGGACGCAACGCCCAAGCAGGAGAGAGGAGAGAGGAAAATGAGGGGAAAAGGACATATTTGAATTTTCGAGCGCGAACCAAAGGACACGATCCAAACTAAAAATCGACCGATCGGTCCCGATTTAAATTCAGAAAAAGGTCTAATAATCCACGATAAATCCCAACAATATTCTAGGGCACACGGCCAAAATAAAATGACCCAAACCACACTACGAGGGAGGTCTACCAGTCCAAATTTGCACCCGGTCAAAAATCCACTTTTCCACTATTCCTAACAATCTCGATGCTGGCCACAATAATATCGACACCGTCCAATTTATTTCGTTCCGAAACTCCCGAAAATCGACTGCCAAGTTCAGGGGTATAAATAATTGACCAAATTCGATCGAAAGTGCGATTCTAGCAAAATTTCTATTTTTAAAAACAAGAACCCAAGAGTGATCAGTTCCCGGGCGAAATTCTATTATAAACGCACTGACGATTAATTACACGTTTTATAATTCCCAGAAATGGGCCAAAATTCCGGACTGTTACAGGATGCCCAAACACTATAATTGGAAAAAACATCTATATAGGAAAACCCTAAATAGGAATGCTTGTATAAAGGAAGGCAAATCATTGTGAGTAGTTAGAAAACCCAAATATAGTAGGAAGAGGAGATTCATGGGTAGATAGCCAAAAATGGGAAGAAGGTGTGTCTTGTCTTGTGTGTAGGCCATTTTTTTGTCCATGTAATGAATATGCAATCTCAAGCATTTGGAACCCAAATAAATGGAGGATGTTCTCATGGTGCTTGTTTGGTAATAAAAACCTGTCCTTTGGATTACGTGTTGACCCGTTACCATTCCAAGAAACCAACAATAGGATGCACATTCATGCTCAATCAGGCCAGATTAGATCTTAGCGAGTTGCAAAAAATATGTCCAAACTCGTCGAAATAAACAAATTAGCTATGGTTAAAAGTTTAAAAATGAGATTACCATAAGAGAACGCTGTTAAAAAAAACCTCCAAAATCGATCTAAATTTTCGTAAATATTTAGATTGATATAAAAACAAATTTTGAGATATTTTAGATTTTTCTAAGACTCGACGACATCCAAAGCAAGTCACCTGCAGAGCTTCCTAACGTGGTTTTTTGAAAGGACTTGTGATTTTGAGACCCATGAAGCAAGATTTATAAGGACTAGTAGCCATTACGAATCCCCTAATGCACAGCCTGTAAATAGCTGCTTAGAATAAAGTGGAACACTCATTTGGAGATTGAATTTCTATTATGCGGAATTTTCCCGTGGACCGTTAGGAAATAAATATTCAGAAGCGACCTTCATTGCCGTACAATCGTACAATTTACATTTAAAGAGAATAACGGTTTGAAATTTGATGCTGTACGTGGAAAGTATTTATCGCCGTACAAGTGTTTACTAAATAGCTACTCAATTTGCACGACACGGAGAGTGATATCACTTGTGGAAAGTATTTCCTCTTTCATGGTAGAAATTCCTAAAGATATATGAAATTACAAAAAAAAAATTCCACGCGAGCAAATCTTTCAGGACACCTGACAGCAAGGAAACCAATGTTTTGATTGTTCCTCTTTCACTTTTATCTTTTTTCACTTTTCATGTGAAAACAAGAAACCTCCTCCTTAAAAAAGGGAAAAAAGAGCTGTGTTGTCACCAAATCCCATAGTACTGGCCAGACAGTATCCACGTCGCACTCGTGCAGTCAACAGCTGTGTATATGTAAGTGTGTGCCCTTTGGTGTAAGAAGCACATTGAGTTCTCTCTGAATATTTTTGTGCGGATCGCCAACCTTGCTCCACCACCATCACTCGAGTTGCAATTTTGAAGGGTGTCCGTGAAATAGCCACAAAGAGATCTCTTTCTTCTAAGGAAGAAATCCATCGACGCTACCATTTGATCATATTCACGTTCTCCTTTCAGGTTAGCTTTGTCCTTGTTTTCTTGTCTGAATTTGCCTTCTTACCCGGTTCCCATGTTTTTGTTTTACATTTTCTTCTTTCATTTGACTGATCAAGACAAGAAATTCTTGTTTTTGGAGGAAAAAGGCCAACGTTTTATGGTTTTTGCCGCTCACTCTTGTCCAAAAAATGAGACCTTTCTTTCTCTACAGCGCTTTAGAGATATTGCTTGCTTGATCATTTTTTCAGTCATGAGCCCTCCATAGATCCTTTCGCTTTGATGATGATCGGGCTTTTTAGCTTCTTAGAAGATCATTTGTAGTTCTGATCACCAAGTGTAATGCATATGACGTCGATTTCGATCAACTTTGAGAAAGAGGATTTGCATTTTTTCACTCGGATGGACATTAAATTACATGTTCGTGATTTTCGCTTCTTGGTTTCTTCTGTGTTTGATCAGAACTGTTCCTTAGCCGAGAAATCAGAAGATTGATTCTATTCACTAAAATCTAATGATGCATGTGATCGATCTACCATTTTTGTCTCTGAAGAAATAGAAAAAAAAAAAGAGAAGAAATCATCTCCGTATATTTTCCTGTGTCTCTGATGAGTAACCTACACTAAACAAGAATTTATTCTCGTTGACAAAAAGATTGATTTGTGTTGCTTGAAATATTTGGAGACAGGACGCCATCAAAATGGTATTGCCCGATATGCGTGGAATGCCTCACCTCGGTGCCGACCTCATCTTGATTATCTTACAGTTTTTGAAAGAGCACGGCTACAAGGAAGCTGCACATGTGTAAGTTCGTTGATGGAGCTCGTCTCTCGAATCTAAGTCGATATAAGCAGACTTTTTGTTTCTTATTAACCAGACTATTTTTCTCTTTGGTAGGCTAGAGTGTGAATCGGGTGTATATTTTGACTGGAGTCATTTGGAGGAGCTAATGCTTGATGGGAAGTGGAATGAGGCCGAAAAGTACCTTTCCGGTTTCACGCAACTCGAGGACAACGCATTCTCAATGAAGATCTATTTCGAAATGCGAAAACAAAAGTATCTTGAAGCTTTGGACAGGTAATACCGTTGTCTAAGGAATCTAACGATTATCGTGCATAGTTCTGTCACATGAACGTGTCTTCTCCGTATCCGGTTCATTTATAAATCTCGACTTTATGACGAATTGGTCAAATATTTTGGCAGCAATGATGTCCCAAGGCATTGGATATACTCAGGAGGGATCTAAAAGTCTTGAGGCAAATAAAGAATTATTCAAGGAAATGACTGAACTTTTGACATTGGATAATATACGGTATTAACTCGTTAAACTGATTGTTCCTCCCCATGGTCATTTATTTACGTAACTTAGCATTTGTTGTGGGATTTATATGGATTCAACAGGAGAAACAACAAACTTGCCATGTATGGAGACACGCAGAATGCGAGAAGCGCAATTAGGTGGGAAATAAAGAAAGATATTGCGCTAAATCCTGCTCTGCACGGAAAACTTATTTTTCCTAGATTTGAGCCATGTAGATTGGAGCTAATTATAAATCAAAGGTAATTTCCTTAACCAATTTCCAAGTTAGTTACGGTTGCGTGGAAATTACTTTTCCTTTTCAATATTCACAAGTCCTGTCAGTGAAAGCGGAATGGAAGCCATTCTTAATCGAGTTTCCGTCGTGGCAAATGTGGACCTGACAATGACTTTACCTCGAAACTTACAGCTTGAATTGGCAGCATTCCCATTGTGCCTATCCACTACCAAATCCTATGATTCATACGCTTTTAGCAGACCACCATTGCGAAACTCCCAATCATCCGGTTGTCCCACCAGCAGATGATGCTTTGGTGGTAAGTTCCTTCTCCCTTGGAAGCTTATTTTTATCTAAATTTTCTAAGGACATAATTGGTCCTTCTGTGGTTAACGACCTCTCTGGATGAATTCATGATATCAAATGTAGTCTTCACAAGATGTTCCGATGCCAATTTCATCTTCTGTGGGAGGGCCTTCTACTCCTTTCACCGTAGCTCGTGCTTCAAAGCCCAAGGCCGCAGTTTGTCTGTCTCATGCTGCTAACTTAGGTGATCGCTCAAACCCTTCAATGTTTTGAAATCATATATGACTGGTTGAGTTTACGAGTATGATCACACAGTGTCTGTCATGGATTTCTGACCAATTTATCTAATTTTATTGGCGATTCGATCGGATACGAGAAACCTATCCTCTCACTTTTGAAATCACTTGTATTGCCTTCACGAAACACTGAAATTATAATGACAATCTGCACTTTGCTGAAATTTTTTGGAGGCCCCGGCAAATAGTCATGATATGAAGACTAGAAGGCTTGATACGGCACTGGAAGAGGTAAGTTAAACCGATTTCATTAGAAAATCTTTGAATATTGGGGAAAAACCATCGAGATACTTTCTGATTCTTGCGTAGGTAACATCAATAGCAACTTCAATATAAAATAACAACAAAGAGATAAAAAGACAAATGAGGTGTGAAGCCGTAAATGTGCATGTGATGAAGGGGTAAACATACCTGAAGTTCATATTGCAGGATGTTGAGGTGCATGCAACTCAAGGTGACTCTTCTTGACGCATGGTGAAGCACCGACTTCTTCAACGTCTGTGTTGGGCAGTCCGATGATGAGCACAGTCTTGGGGGCGAATATATTATGACTACGTGCATGTTTATTAGTTTGTTGTAACCCGAGAAAGAGAGATCTACTGAGAGGGTTCATTGAAACAGCGTGTTGTAAGAGGTACTACCTTTCACTAATTAAGCATGTAATTCCAAAACTTTGAGGACCAGGATGATTACATGGTACAAATCCTTGCAAGATACAGCTTCACCTGCAGCTATAAGCAAATGTATTCCTACACTGTCTCAAATCTAACTACGCCAATATATTCTCCAATTCCTGCAAATTTCATAATGCCGTGACTCGGTCAGATGCCTATCGACAAACATCATGCATTTTATGCAACACATCCGTATGAATCAAGAGAAAATGGTATTGATATCCACAGAGGAACCAACAGTCTGAATCAAACAACGCCTCCAATCCAAATATGAGAGATTACAGTGCACCAAACAATCTTGAAGGGCAGATTGGAACAGCTTTGCCTCTCATAAGATAAAATACCCACTGCAACTCCACAGACCCGCTTTGAGTAGTTGTATTCCGTCAACATTAGCTGTAAAATCTATTCCAAACCTCCTTTGCAACTATGCAATCCACGAATAAATTGTCTGCCCTTTCCGGATGAGAGCTACAGAACACACAAGTTACATCCACTGAGCCATACCAGTTGGACACACTGTCCTGAGGGTTTTAATAAGGATATTTAGAAACGATATTACCCTATCTATAGATACTCATTGTAACATTCCGGATTGTTACCCATTTTTGGGGTTTATAAAATGCGTGATTTGTCAGTGTGCTTATAGTAGAATCTCGCCAGTAGAATCTCGCCCGAGAACTGATCACTCTCGGTAATTATTTTAAACTAGAGATTTCACTAGAATCGCTTTTCGATCGAATTTTAAATCGTTATTTAGACCCTAAACTTGGCAGTCAATTTTCGTGTTTTGTTGTGAAATAAATTGGACGATGTCGACATTAATGTGGCGATGTCCGAGATTGTCGGGATTAATGGAAAAGTTAGAATTTTTGGACCTGGGTGTAAATTTGGACTAGTAGACCCTCGTAAAAATTTGGTCAAATTAATTTGGCCTTTGTCCCTTTTTGTTTATGCGAGGCTCTTTTAGGATCGAGGACAATTTCGGTTTAATTCGGGTCCTCGATTTGCCTTTAATAAAGAAATGAAGCTTATTTTTAAAAAAAAAATTCTCCCTCTCTCTCTCTCTCTCTCTTCCTCGGAACCCTCGCCCCCCCCTGTCCCGTCTTTCTCCCTCTCACTGCCCCCTCTCTCTCTCCTCTTCTTTCCTCTTTTCTTCTTTTCCTTTTCCTTTTCTTCTCTCCTTCTTCCTCCTCCTCTTCTTCCTTGGGCGGTGTTTACTTCCTAGACCCTACTTAGTATTTTGGGTATTTCATTGACCGCCGAGCTAGAACGGGTTAGGGCGTATTTAGTTTAATTATTTTGTAATTAAATTAGATTATGTGGTGTTCTAATTGGGTTGAATTAGACTGATTAAAGTAGAGTGCTTGGGTGGATAATTGTGCGTGACCGACTTGAATGTCGGGTCTCAATAATTGGAGTGGCGGGCGTGAATTGACCGAGTTGTGAATGTGAGTTGTTTGGCGTGAATTTAATTAAATTGAGTGGCGATGCCCGTTTATGAGAGATTAAGCCCGGATCGAATCGGAGGGCTGCGACTTGGGACGTGTTGACGGCGGTCCGCGTGGAAGGCTTGACTGGCCGATGTTCCAATTGGATGCGGGCTTGAGACGGTTGACGGTGGCCCGTTAAATGTGTGATTGGACCGACGATTTACGCCGGTCATTGAATTGCTTGAATATCGTGGCTTGGGACGTGTTGACGGCGGCCACCGGAATTGAGTGATTGTTATGGCTTGGGACGTGTTGACGGCGCCATGGGGATTGATTGAAATGTGAGGCTTGTAAGCCTGTGAGATTGAATTTGAGGCGCAGTGGCGCGAGTTGTGAGAAAGATGTTGGACACGTATGTGATTTGAGTGTGTTTTGAATTGACTGGTTGAACGTGTGACTGGATTGGCTGGTTGAGCGTGTGGACGCGTATGCGTGATGTGACTGATTGGTTTGGTTCAAGGTGCGTGTGGATACTTGGTTGGATCGTTGATTTCGAGTGGAAATGTGTGTGCTGGTGATTGTGATGTGGCGGTGATTTATTCTTGCATTATTATGCTTGAACTAATATGCAGGGTTGGCACGCGGTTCGAGGCGAGGTAAGCCTTTCGTGTGCAATTGACTGTTTCGACTGGTAGTGCGCATGTTAGATTGGTCTGCGTACGCATTAGCCTAGGTTAGGTTTAGGTTGTTGCTTATTGAGACTCTGTCTCACGGTTATTACATAACCACTTTCAGATCCGCGACCGTGATGGATTCAGAGGCCGCCCGAGTACCACAGGGATTGAAGAATGGATCGATCACCCTGTATTTTTTTTTTTTGGAGTACCTTTTTGTAGAGGAGATAGGCTTGTCAACCACCGTCGTCTTTTGAAAATTGTGGTTTGATTTTAGAAGCCGGGTTACTTTTTGTAATATTGAAGGCTTTATGATGTTGGGTGTTTATTAAATTTCGTTGTCTATTCCTTAGTCATGTTTTTATTGTCTGGGTTATTCTACATGCTTCCGCTTGCGCATTTCTTTTGGGTCGGCGACGCGTCCTGGGACGTCGCGTTCGAACGATCGACCGTGAACGGGATGTCGCGGGCTCGGTGGGGACCGGGGCGTGACACTCATACTTATATTATTATAAATCTTGTTCCCTATTCTTTAATTGATAAAATTTTCGATAATCTAAATCTGCTTCTAAATTTTTAGATTGATAAAAATTTTAGTATGTTTAGTGTTCCAGGTTCTTTGAAAAGTGCGGAACATTATTTAGATCAACATAAGTACGTATATCTATAGATAAACCACTATCATTTCTAGATTTCCTTATATAAACACTTAACTTAAATTAGCAGGGATATCAACCTAATACAACTCTAAATAAGGTTCTGCTTTTACTATTATAGAAATCACAAGCAAAAACTTACTTAATTACTATTATTTTAATATTTATAAAATCCAAAAATGTATATAAGCAATAAAAAGATCTTTTTATCAATTTATGAAAACAATAAAAAAAATTGAAATGATATTTTAAAGTATGGGCAATAGTGTATTTATGAAAACTTATGAATAGTACTGAAGGATCGATTTGACATCGTTAGTAGAATGAACAAATTGAAAGTTTAGAGACTGTATTGACCATTTACGAATAATTTAATGACCTAATTAAGCTAATTAAAAGTCCAAGGATAACGTCACACCTTGAGCCAAAGTTTATGGACTATTAGTAGTATTTCCCCATATTTTGAAAATTGAAACCCTCTTTTTAGAGTATAGTTAGCCAATGCTTCGTAGACATGAGTTAACTAGAGCCTTTTTGTCAATCGAAATAAGGGTGAGAAAATATCATCATTATCAATAATGATGGAAACTTATGCACACTATGGCATATCACACGGATAGAGAAATCACATCCTAGCAAAAAGGATGCCCAAACACTATAATTGGAAAAACATCTATATAGGAAAACCCTAAATAGGAATGCTTGTATAAAGGAAGGCAAATCATTGTGAGTAGTTAGAAAACCCAAATATAGTAGGAAGAGGAGATTCATAGGTGGATAGCCAAAATGGGAAGAAGGTGTGTCTTGTCTTGTGTGTAGGCCATTTCTTGTCCATGTAATGAATATGCAATCTCAAGCATATGGAACCCAAATAAATGGAGGATGTTCTCATGGTGCTTGTTTGGTAATAAAAACCTGTCCTTTGGATTAGGTGTTGAGCCATTACCATTCCAAGAAACCAACAATAGGATGCACATTCATACTCGATCAGGCCAGATTAGATCTTAGCGAGTTGCAAAAAATATGTCCAAACTCGTCGAAATGAACAAATTAGCTAGGGTTAAAAGTTTAAAAATGAGATTACCATAAGAGATCGCCATAAAAAAAAATCTCCAAAATCGATCCAAATTTTCTCAAATATTTAGATTGATATAAAAACAAATTTTGAGATATTTTAGATTTTTCTAAGACTCGACAACATCCAAAGCAAGTCACTTGCAGATCTTCGTAACGTGGTTTTTGAAAGGACTTGTGATTTTGAGACCCATGAAACAAGATTTATAAGGAATAGTAGCCATTACGAATCCCCTAATGTAAGGCCCGTGTAAATAGTTGCTTCGAATAAAATGGAACACTCATTTGGAGAGTGAATTTCTTTTATGCGGAATTTTCCCTTGGACCGTTAGGAAATAAATATTCATAAGTGATCTTCATTTCCGCACAAGTGTACAGTAAACAGTTACTGACATTGAAAGAGAATAACAGTTTGAAGTTTGATGCCGCTCGTGGAAAGTATTTATCGCCATACAAGTGTTTACAAAATAGCTACTCAATTTGCACGACACGGAGAGTGATATCACTTGTGGAAAATATTTCCTCTTTCGTGGTAGAAATTCCTAAAGATATATGAAATTACAAAAAAATAATTCCACGTGTGCAAATCTTTCAAGACACCTGACAGCAAATCTTTTTTCATTTTTCATGTGAAAACAAGAAAGCTCCTCCTTAAAAAAAGGAAAAAAGAACTGTGTTGTCACCAAATCCCATAGTACTGGCCACTTGGGCAGCATAAAGATCCACGTCACACTCCCCACATAACAACAACCGTGTATATATAAGTGTGTGCGCTTTGGTGTAAGAAGCACATTGAGTTCTCTCTGCATATTTTTGTGCGAATCGCCAACCTTGCTCCACCACCATCACTCGAGTTGCAATTTCGAAAGGTGTCCGTGAGATAGCCACAAAGAGATCTCTTTCTTCTAAGGAAGAAATCCATCGACGCTACCATTTGATCATATTCACAGTCTCGTTTCAGGTTAGCTTTGTCCTTGTTTTCTTGTCTGAATTTGCCTTCTTACCAGGTTCCATGTTTTTGTTTTACATTTTCTTCTTTCATTTGACTGATCGAGACAAGAAATTTTTGTTTTTGGAGGAAAAAATAACTTTTTATGATTTTTGTTGCTCCCTCTTGTCCAAAAAAAAAAATGAGACTTTTCTTTCTCTACAACGCTTTAGAGATATTGCTTGCTTGATCATTTTTTCAGTCATGAGCTCTCCATAGATCCTTTCATTTTGATGATGATCGGGCTTCTTAGGTACCGCATGATAACCATTCTGTTCCCTGAATGAGTTCCCGAACCAAAAATAGATTTTTCTATTTCGGTTCCTAGATGAGTTTTTGGGAAAAAAAACCCGCTTTGATAATGACAAAAAAATTTTTGTTTCTAGAACAGAAACCCGTTTGATAACAAAGACGAAATTTTTATTTCCTAAACAAAAAACCCGTTTGATAAACAACATAAAATTCTATTTCCAGGAACAGCAAATCTATTTTTTTTAGAAATGGAATAAAAATAAAAAAAAATCTGAAAAATTCATAAAAATCTTTAAAAAATTCAGAAAATCCCAAAAATTGATAAATTCCAGAAAAAATCCTCAAAATGTCGAGAAAATAAAAAAAATTCAGATTTCGGAAAATAGGAAATTTGTTGAAATTTTTCAAAAAATTCAAGAAATAAAAAATTTCAAAACTTCATGAATTGCTTAGAATACCTGTGGCCATCCACTTTTAGTGAAATTTAAATTTTTTAGGTTCCCAAAAAATAAAAAAAAATTAAAATTTCACAAAATGACTTAGAATATCTGTGGCCACCATTTAAAGCGAAATTTAAATTTTTTAGGTGCCAAAAAATAAAAATAAAAATTCCAAAACTTCACAGAATGGCTTAGAATCTTTGTGGTACCCACTTTGAGCGAAATTTAAATTTTTTTAGGTGCAAAATAAATTTAAAAAATCAAAAATTTCAAAACTTCACATAATGACTTAGAATACTTCTAGCCACTCACTTTGAGTGAAATATAAAATTTTTGAGGAGCCCAAATGGTATTTTTTTATTATTTTTTTTCTTTTTTAATTTTTATTTCTTCACCTAAAAATATTAAAATTTTTATTTATTTTATTTTTCATAAAAAATTTAAAAAATTAAAATTAAAATTAAAACTTCACATGAAGTTTTTTATTTATTATTTATTATTTATTTTTTGGTACATAAAAATTAAAATTTCGCTTAAAGTGGATAGCCATGATTCTAAGCCATTTTGTGAAGTTTTGAGATTTTTTATTTTTTATTTTTTATTTTTTTCGCACCTAAAAATAAAATTT